>JFAV03000034.1:5825-292125 GCA_000585475.3 Hanseniaspora vineae
GGCGTCTCAACAAAGTAGTACGTGTCCACCGTTTCGTGCCCGTCAGCCCCACTAAAAGTGCTGTACGACACGTCATACGTGGCCGTGTTCAATCCAGTCCAGTGTGTCGTGCTCGTGTACGTGCCGTGTTGCTCAGGCGTAGCCACAAAGTAGACCGTGCTGATCACCGGCGAGCTGCCGTTGGTCACAGTGAAGACGGATGTCGAGTACACGCTGTCAGAGGTCCCGTTCCAGAAACTATAAGCAGTAGAGGAGTATCTGGAAATTGGCGTCTCGACAAAGTAGTACGTGTCAACCGTTTCAGCCCCGTCACTGCCAGCATACGTCGTGTACGACACGTCGTAGGTCGCAGTGTTCAACCCAGTCCAGTACGTCGTCTTGGTGTACGCACCGTGCTGCTCAGGTGTAGCAACAAAGAAAACAGTGCTGATGTATGGCGAGCTGTCGTTAGCGTTGAACGCAGTGAAAACCGTTGTCGAGTACACGCTGTTGTACGACCCGTTCCAGAAGCTGTTTGACGTCGTGCCAACGTATCTCGACATTGGCGTTTCGACAAAGTACACCGTGTCAACCGTTTCGTGGCCATCCGCACCCGAGTACGTCGAGTAGCTGCTCGAGTAAGTGGCTGTGTTTAGCCCGGTCCAGTACGACACACTTGTGAAGGATCTGTGTGCTTCAGGCGTCGCAACATAGTACACCGTCGAGATCATCGCAGAGGAGTTGAAAACGTAGTTCGTGGTCACTTCCGTGGAGAACGTGCTGTTGGCAGCGCCGGACCAGTAGCTGTACGACGTTTCAACCACCCGCGAAATCGGCGTCTCAACAAAGTAGAACGTGTCTACCGTTTCGTGCCCATCCGTCCCACTGAACGTGCTGAAAGACGTCGAGTACGTCTGCGTCTCCAGCCCAGTCCACGAGATCGTTCTTTCAATCGTGCCGTGGCCCTCAGGAGTCACCACATAGTACACGGTCGAGATCACAGGAGACCCGGAAATTGTCACCGTGGCAACTGCCGTCGAGTACGTGGACGACGTGTCCTCGCTCCAGTAGCTGAACTGTGTCGAGCTCGATCTGGAAACAGGCGTTTCAATGTAGTACACCGTGTTCACCGTCTCAAACCCGTCAACTCCGGCAAACGTGGAAAACGACGTGTCGTAAGTGGACGTGCTCAACCCAGTCCAGTAGCTCGTTTGTGTGTACGTGCCGTGTTGCTCAGGAGTAGCAACAAAGTACACAGTGCTGATGAACGGCGAGCTGCCGTTCGTCACCGTGAAAACAGACGTCGAGTACACGCTGTCAGAGGTCCCGTTCCAGAAACTGTACGACGTAGAAATGTATCTGGACATTGGCGTCTCAACAAAGTAGTACGTGTCCACCGTTTCGTGCCCGTCAGCCCCACTAAAAGTGCTGTACGACACGTCATACGTGGCCGTGTTCAATCCAGTCCAGTGTGTCGTGCTCGTGTACGTGCCGTGTTGCTCAGGCGTAGCCACAAAGTAGACCGTGCTTACAAACTCAATTGTCTGTGTTACTAGTAGAGTTGAAAAAGTTGTGTTATATGTATTGGCCCAAAAACTGTAAGAAGTTCCATAAAAACTTGAGTGTGGTGCTTGGATTATGTATTCATTGGTGTTGTTCGTGTTTACAGCAGTTATACTATCTTGATCAACTGTTGTGTCATTGTTGGATTGGGCATTTACCTGGCATAATAATAAAAGTAATTGGAAAAGTAGGTTATATAGCTTCATCATAAAAGGTTTTTTTTTCTGTTTTTGTTTTGTATGTTTTTGTAAAAATTTGGTGTTGTTTATGTTTTTTTTTGTGCGTCGCAGACGTTTTTTTTGTATTGTGTTTTTTCTTTTTTTTTAGAGGTTTTGTAGTTTTTTTTGAGTTTTAGTGCGTGAATGTTTTTGATGTTCCAAATCTAATATTTGGTAATAGTTTTGAAACGTCGAGACGTTTGCTTTATTAACGCGATGCTTTCGGTAGCTATCTTACCTTCAGTAGACTCTATTCAACAATGATGAGCTGAGAACTTTGATTGAAAACAGGTAACTTACAAGAACCTTGGAAGCGCAATAATCAAAGTTTTTGAAAAAAAAGGATTGCGGGAGTTTTGTTTTTTTTGTTTGTCTTTTGTGTATGGTTGTTTTTTGATTGAGTATGTGATTTGATATTGGTGTGTGTGTGTGTGTGATTGTGATTGTGATTGTGCTTTTTTCAAAAAAGAAAGCGTTGATACAATAATTCAAATTGACTTTAAAAGAAGTGGTTAAAGCGTGTAATCATTTAATAAAAGATCGCTCACCTTCCATAACAGAAGTAGACAAAAACTTACGCCTACGGGGTACAATTTAAATAGTACATACATATTTATGTATCATTATTTATATGATTTTTTTGTAACACTTTTGAAAAGCCAGCAAAAAACACTGGTTGAAAAATTTTCAAGTACTTAAAAACATTTTCTTCATGAGTATATGTCTTGAATAAAGACACCAAACTTTTTTGAGTTGAATAAGCACAATACAGGGTTTTGCTTATTGATTTTTCTCTTTTCAAAAACAATTCATTTCCTAAGTTTTTCTTTTTGCACTTTCAGAGACTCCACTTTCTTTGAAAAACCGAAGTCATTAATAATCTCATTCTTGATATGTTTGCTTGCAGTAAAGGACATGCAGTAAAGTTGCTTTGTTTTTATATTTCAAATAGTCAGTTCAATTAAAAATGAAAAAAACATACCCTGAGATCTTTTGTGCATAGAAAAAAGTTATTTTTGTTATTGTTTATTCCGTTTCCGGTCAAAACAAGATACCTGCTCATTGCATCTATAAAAGCTTAAAAAGTACATTAGTGAATTTTCATCAAACAACAAAAGCAAAGAATGTTGACTTACCTAAGTTGCAAAAGTGTGTACAAATGAAAACAAAACATGCTGAATAGTTGTTGATCTTTTGTTCAAAAATTAATTTGCTGAGGCTTTCCTCCTTTAGCATCATGCAGAAAGGAAATAAGCAAAATGAAAAAAAAAATTGAGAAAAAAGCCGTGGGAACACAGTAAAAGTTAGCAAGCACAAATAGTACAGCACCATTCTCAGCGGTTTATAAAAAATGAGTTGCAATCTGTTGTTTGTGTCAATCTTCTTTCCGTTCAATTTTCTGCAAGTCATTGTTTGCGCTATGCATTTGCATCACGCAGAATTTACGGTACAAAATATAAACTTGCATGAAGGTGCGTATTGACATTTTGTAACGAGAATGTCTAAAAACTGTGCTGCAGGTATCGTTCTATTGTTATACTGTTTTTGTTGTTGTTTTTTTTGTGCAAAAAATGAAAATCACGCGGGAATTTATTTCAAAAAAAAATTTTCTCGTTTTTGCTGAAAAATTCTTGTTCCTCATAATGTGTCGTAGAATTTAGCTGCATTCTCGTTTTTGTACTAAATAGGATTGACACAAACCGGAAAATCAATGAAAACACAGCCTTTACAATAGCTTTATCAAAGGCTACAATAGCTTATCGAACCCCACAGCTTAATTTCCATTGTCGTTGTTTTTCTTTTGCTTCATTGGACGAACAAAAACAACATTCTCGTTTAGCAAATTGCATTCTCATCAAAGATCTCAAACGTGGTCTTTTTAGTAATACCAAAAGCATGTGGTGTCTCGGCGTTAAGACAATTATTTTTCATCAAACTGGATGCCAAGAGCTACAATTATCATTGGTTGCATTTTTTGGTCTTGATGTTTTGGAATGTTTAATTATTTTTAGAAAATTGAATCAGTTGTTATGTCAAAGCTGTGGTAACAAGTTCCATAAGACGGGTTAACATTTGATATGCTGTAACCGTAAAAAAAAAAAATATATATTCTGTTGAAAGGGTAACTGTAAACTCCACATTCATCAATTCTGAATTTTATTGCTATCTTTTAACACTCACAAAAGCAAAATAGTTTGTCAAAGATAAAGAAGTTTAATGGTTCTAGTACAGGAATAAACCAATGAGCGCCAGTTTTGTTTTTTCCTGGAAATACCAATAAAATAAGTGTTCGCAAGCAACAAACAGAGCTCTTCAAGCTATTTTTTGAAAGGATTTTTGACATTTGAAAGTTTAGTAACACGCTGACTAACTTGCAAGGAAGTGCCCTGTTTTCAAGCAACTTATCCTATAGTTTGGGTAAACTTTACCAAGCATTTCAAATGCCAAAGCTTTGCGCTTGGTGATGATACGCAATAAAAACCAGCAGGTTCAAAGCTTCAAACAGCTTAGCGACCCAAAAGCGTAAGTAAATATCTGTCACTTTTTTTTTTTTATTGTCATTGCAACAGTATATTTATTGGGTTAAACAGAGCCCAGTGGGCCCCTGCGTAACATAAAACTAAATGCAGCAATTCAACAATTCTTTTGTGAAAAATGCATCAAAGCAAGTGATTTTGCCTTTTTGGTGCTTTGAACTTATTTAAATTGTAGCTCGACTTAAGACTTATTGGATTATTATTTCAAGACTCGTTTAAAAGCATTTTCTATTATAATAATCATTGTTTACTTTTTTATTATTTTTAGAACACTCTCTCCATTTGACTTTTTTGGCCCAAACTTTAAAACCTACAAAGAAAAAATAAACAAAAAATTTAAATCTCCAATCATGATATTAATGTAAAGGTGCCGTTTAAAAGCCAAAAACTATAGGCTTTTGAAGCGATACAAACCTTGCTTAACTTATATTTCATTTAGTAAAACAAGGTTACCTTTATTTTCATAGTATTGGAGTTTTTTGAAGAATCCTATTGGATGCCGCGAGATTAAAGGCGCAAAAAAGAGTTTTGACGGTTCGCTTAATTTTCGAAAAACCTATATGCCACGCACAAGAATACAGCGTTAAAGCACTTTTTGTATTCAAGAACCAAAAAACAAACAAAGCTGCCTTCTCTTCTCGTGGTGCCCTTACAGTTGAAAAATTAAAGAGAAAATAGCAAAACGTCATTTGACCAAGCCAGATAATAAGCAGATCCTCCATGAAAAATCATCCTTGAAGCATAAAAAAATATGGGCCGCGATGCCAAAGGAATCTTCATCATGCACGCACTCATGTGCCCATCCCTTCTTTGAAAACTGGCACTGGGATTTGAAAATGCCGAAAAATGCAAATCGAGAAATGCTTATTTACCTACATTTTAAGTGCTTTGCAGATTTACCAGCATCAAAAAAACTTGAGTATTTTTGCAAGAGGCTAAAAGGAATAGCTTCATAAGAAAGTCACTATCATTTTGTTGTAATCAGAGTTTTGTTTCACTTACAATCTAGTTTGCAAAAAAAACAAGAAGACAATTTGAGGACAAAAAGAAAAGAGAATGAAGTACTTAATGAGAATCAAATTCAAGCGTTTTGGTAGCCGAATGTCTTGAAACGATCATGCAAAGAATACAACGAGCGCAGCTCTTTCACTAAGCAGCAACCTGAAAAAATGATTATATTTGTTCTATGCTTAGATTTTCTGCATTCAATAACTAAAAAAACGGGATCTTCAAAGTTTACTGCTAAAAAAAAAACCAAGGGCTTATAGCATCACAAAGCTACAATATGCGTTTCAAAAGCAAAATACCACATGAAAATGTTTAAGAACTGGCGCTAAGCAAACATGCTAAACCAAGTTTACTAATATAATATGGTGATCACCTTTAAAAAAACGTGCAAAAATAAAGATTAGCGGTTCAATATTTCGGTTAAACGTTTTAGTCATACTTTCAAGAATACCAATTGAGTTAATAGATACTACTTTTATAAATAAGATTGCTTAAATGCTTCATAGAATTAATGTTTGATTATACGGTCGAGACTGCTAAAACTTATTCAGAGTAGTTGGAGTAATCAGTGTAGCCAACAGGGCCCTTTGCGTAAAATGTTTCTCTAACATAGGCAGTGACTGGAAGTTTCTTTTCAATTCTATCAATTAAATCTGGATTGGAGATCCAGAATCTACCAAGAGCTAGAATAGTTCTGTCGTTTGCATTAACATCTTTTAAAGCAGCTTTGTTGTCTAGAACGTAATTCCCTGCTCTCATCACGACACCTTTCCAAATAGAATAGACAAAATCGTTAGTACCATCCAAGTACTCTTTTTCACCTTCAGTGGCAAATGGATCAGTAACTCTTGGTTCCACCAAGTGAACGTAAGCTAATCTATTCTTTGGGTTTTCTTGTGCTCTTTTTTCTAGCTCACCAATAACATGTGCAAACTGGGCAACAATCAATGGGTTGGCCCCACCAGACATGGTACCAAATTGACCATACGGAGAAAATCTAACACCAACTTTGTCAGCACCAATAGCTGCAACAACAGCATCAACAACTTCCAAAGTGAATCTGGATCTGTTTTCAATGCTGCCACCGTACTCATCGGTTCTTTGGTTTGAAATAGGGTCCAAAAATTGGTTCAGCAAGTAACCATTTGCACTGTGAACTTCCACACCATCAGCACCATTTTCAATGGCCAATTTGGCAGATTTCACATAGTTTTCGATCATTATTTTGATTTCGTCTTTGGTCAAGCCTTTTAATTCGTTGCCACAATCCAAGGCTTCTTTTTTAGAAGCTTCATCCATGTACAAGTCATCAGTGGCACCGATGTATTTCAAATTTTGTGATTTCAAGTATGCTGGACTTGCTTGTCTACCCAGGTTCCACAGTTGGACATAAACAAAAGATTTGTTTTTGTGGATTCTTTCAAAGATTTTTTTCCATTGGGCGGCTTGAGTGTCGTTCCAAATACCTGGGGCATTTGGATACCCACCTGCTTGAGCAGAGATGAATGTGGCCTCGGTGATAATAAGTGTGCCTGGTCTTTGCGATCTTTGGTCGTAGTACTCTTCTGCCATGTTGTCCAAGTTTGGCACTTGGTTGTCGTCGGCCCTCATTCTGGTCAGTGGAGCCATGGCAATTCTTTGTGGAAGCTCCATGTTACCGACTTTAATGCTTTTGAACAAGTTTGATCCGTCAAAATTGTTTGGAGTGTATCTTTTGTCGTAAGTGTATGTCATTGGTGATTTGTGTTTGTGTTTGTGTTTGTGTTTGTTTTAGGTGTTAATTGTTTGACACCTTCATTAAAAGCAGCTACTAGTCAACATAAAGAGTCGAGCGTATTCTTCTTTTATATACTTTTTTTTTTTGGTTATCACGTTTAATCGCTTACTAAGCGTCTTAATGCTAATTGTTTACTTTCATAGACATCATGAGGACTGGGCGCTAAGAGAGCGTGTTTTTGAACCGCGACCGTTGCAGACACGAAAACAAGATCTGCGCAAACGGCGTTCCTTTCCCAAGATCCATCATTTGTTCCCTTCGCTTGCCTGTTTCAATCACGTTTTTTTTCTTGTTTGCTTATGTAATCACCCGCGGAGGCCCCGAGCTCTGTAGAGAAAATTCGCTGCTTTGTAATACGTTCCGTGGAATGTGTGTATGCCCGAACCCGTGCACCGATTTCCTGGTGAAGGGATTGGTAATCTTTGCTTAGTAATCATTATGCAGGGCCCACGTCACAACCCTGATGAAACTATTTCAACGTAATAACTCATTTTCCAATTCCAATTCATAATTATATCGTTTTATATACCGACGTGCTAAAGTCGCTTTGTTACATCATATTTCTACTTATTTGAAGTTTGGGTAGTCCGTGTAACCTTTGCTTTCCTTGGTGTAGAAAGTGTCTCTGTCGTATTTGGTTAATGGCAGACCTTTTTCCAATCTTTCCACCAAATCTGGGTTGGAAATAAAATATCTCCCATAGGCCAACAAAGTTCTGTCGTTTGTGTTGACATCTTTCAATGCAGTTTTGTTATCTAGAGCATAGTTACCTGCTCTCATGACCAAGCCTTTCCAAATTGAAAAAACAAATTCGTTTGTGCCGTCCAAGTATTCGTGAGTCCCTTCTGCGAAATTTGGGTTTGGAACTCTTGGTTCAACAATATGGATGTAACTCAATCTTTTTGATGGTTCTTCTTTACCTCTTTTTTCCAATTCACCAATGATATGAGCAAATTGAGCAACAATCAATGGGTTTGCACCACCGGACATGGTCCCGTATGTCCCGTATGGAGACAATCTGATCCCGACTTTATCAGCGCCAACAGCATCAACAATGGCATCAACAACTTCCAAAACGAATTTAGATCTGTTTTCAATGCTTCCACCGTATTTATCAGTTCTTTGATTGGACAATGGATCTAAGAATTGGTTTAGCATGTAACCATTTGCACTGTGAATTTCCACACCATCTGCTCCGTATTCAATACAGTTTTTAGCAGCTTTTACGTAATCTTTTTTCAAAACTTCCAATTCTTCCAAAGTCAGACCTTTCAATTCGTTACCACAGTCCAATGCTTCTTTTTTGGATTGTTCATCCATGTACAAATTATCAGTGGCACCAACAAATTTCAAACCTTGAGATTTCAAATATGCAGGACTTGCTTGTCTACCCAAATTCCACAACTGAACATAGATATATGATTTTTTTTCATGAATTTTTGCAAAAATTTTGGCCCATTCTTTCATTTGCTCTTCAGTGTAAACACCTGGCGCATTTGGAGCCCCACCGGCTTGTGCACAAACATATGCACCTTCACTGATAATCAAAGTTCCAGGAGCAACAGATCTTTGAGCATAGTATGTTTCTGCCCAGTCGTTTTTGTTTGGAACACCGTTATCATCGGCTCTGAATCTGGTCAATGGGGCCATAGTGATTCTGTGTTCCAAAGTGATTTTGTCATTTAGTTTAATTGGTTTGAACAGGTTGGAGTTTTTCAAGTCCACTGGTTGGTAGTCTTTGACGTAGGAGTAGGTCATTGTGATATAAAAGGTGTAGTTTGGTTTGTTTATGGTTTTCTGGGGTTTATCCACTAGTTTACGAGAACAATCATAGGTGAAAGACTACAAAGGTTTCACTCTAAAGCTGTTGTTGCTTATATATTAGCTCATAATGTTTTTTTTTTTTTGTGCTCAAAGTACCTTATTTCTATCAGTTACTTAAATACGCCAACATGATTTGAACAAGATCTACACAATCTTGAGATTGCAAATTCCACTAAAAATATTGAATCTCAGCAAACTGCGCTACTGTACAGCCCTGGTTTGATAATCTGTTTTTCCGAGCATCATTCTGTTTAGAAATGTGACTAAATACACATACATACCCGTTTGAGAAAAGTCTACCAATCAAGAATCACAACGCAGATACTAACAAATATGACTACGACTAATTACGCTTACAAGATCAAAGGAGTGTGTGATTTCTTATTCAAAAGTTTTTTTTTGAAGACTATGAATATTATTCATTCCAATTGATGAAAGTTGTTATTTTTGATAAAAAAAAAATATTGAATAAATCGTGTGATGTTTTTTGTTGATGCTCTCGTTTAGGAACGAGATCTCGTAGAAACAGCAACAGCTTGAACCGGATAATTATTTGGTTTTCTTTTTGCTAAACGAGCTGTGTTATTATTTTTTCGCAGGTAAAAGCAAAAAAAATGATCTGTTCAAATTTTTTCCTACAATGTTTTTGTGACAAGGCGTAGCCTCAGATATTGTTGATCAGGTCATGTGATCGAGAAGATGGTTGGCTTCTCCATTTGCACCGAACAAATTAAGCAAACACAAATAGATAAATTGTTGGGACCGTTCGCGATTCTACGTCACTTGTTGTTCATTTTTGCTGTGTTTGGAATATATTCAATCAATGCATTCATTCAAAAATACTCCAGAAGTCCAAGCCCAATTCCAGATAGACAGCTATTTAGCCGCTAAGTTAAGGTTCCAAAAATATCATCCACTCAAAAGATTTCATCTTTGAAATGACGTATTGATTTTTAATCACATCCACTTCTCAAAACTATCTATTGTATCTTTCAAAGTGTTAATCGCGAGTAACAATCAGTAACATTTATATGGATTTGCACACCGGGTATCAAGATACAACACAGGGAAAAACAAAGACAACAAAACTACGAAAAAACCACACGACTCAAAAAAAACATATGTATACAAGAAAAATCATTGGCTGCGTATAAGATGATATTTGTTTTGAGGAATGACAGTCGCAACAGTGATGGCCGGGTGGTTGTTTTCTTAGTGCTTTGTAGATAACGCGTTAGGTTTTATCATTACAGAATGCATAGATATTGGTAGATCTGTCAGTGATAATGCTCAAAGTTGGCTGTCTTGTTATGGAAGGTGAGCCTGTGATCAAGGCTCGTATCTTGGGCTAGTTAATATTGGGAACTGCTGCAACATAGAAACATTAATAACGTGAAACTGAAAAGATAGATGTGGCATATATAGTTTCGCCATAAATCTTACCCAGACAACCAACATTATAGACTTTATTCACAGTTAAACCGAATATTGGAGAACGGTAAAAAAAAAGAGTGAAAAAATGCACAAAAAAAAAAAAAGAAAAAAAAATAAAAAAATATACGTCAGAATCCAATCTCTAAGATTTGAACTCATTTCAAATACACGTTTGTATATATTTACAGAGTCTCGAGCATTTTATCGAATTTAATACAAGCTATTTAGCAATATTCTACATGTTTCAAGGATCTCTTATCTGATGTTTTTCAAAATACTTTATTTAATGCTCTCCGCTTTAATCGCATCTCTGTTTATCTTGGGGGTGTGTCTTTTTTCTTCACCCTGTCTCTCCCAATAAACCATCCAAAAAATCCTCAACAAACCCCAACTCTCAACTCCCAACTCCCAATCACATAATGTCTATCGCTGCTGCTGATCCTGTTCCTACATACAACTTTTCCGGTATGGATTACTTGAAATTTTTCGCTGCTGGTGCCTTCTGTACCGGTGTCACCCACGGTGCTTTGACTCCAGTCGATGTTGTCAAAACCAGAATCCAATTGGATCCAAAAAAATACAACAATGGTATGTTTGGTTCTTTGAAAACCATTGTTTCTGAAGAAGGTGCCGGTGCTCTTTTGACTGGTTTGGGTCCAACTTTGGCTGGTTACTCTATTCAAGGTGCTTGTAAATTTGGTGGTTACGAAATCTTCAAAAAATTGGCCATTGATACTTTTGGTTACGAAAACGCTGTTGCTTACAAAAACTCTGTTTATATCGGTTCTGCTGCTTTGGCAGAATTTGTTGCTGATGTCTTTTTGTGTCCATTGGAAGCAACAAGAATTAGGTTGGTTTCTCAACCAACTTTCGCCCCAGGTTTGGTTGGTGGTTTCAACAGAATCTTGAAAGAAGAAGGTCTAGGCTCTTTCTATTCCGGTTTCACCCCAATCTTGTTCAAACAAATTCCATACAACATTTCTAAATTTTTGGTCTTTGAAAGAGCTGCTGAATTCTACTACGGTTTGACTGGTCCAAAAGAAACTTTGTCTTCTACTATGAACACTTTGGTTACTTTGGGTTCTGGTTTGACTGCTGGTTTTGCCGCTGCCATTGTTTCTCAACCAGCTGATACTTTGTTGTCTAAAGTCAACAAAACCAAAAAAGCTCCAGGTCAATCTACTCTAGGTTTGTTGGGTCAATTGGCTAAAGAACTGGGTTTCTTCGGTTCTTTTGCCGGTTTGCCAGCAAGATTGGTTATGGTTGGTACTTTGACCTCTTTGCAATTCGGTATTTACGGTTCCGTTAAATCTGCTATTGGTTGTGCTCCATCTGTTCAAATTGGTGGTGGTGGTCATTAAAAAAAAAAAAGGATCTTTGATGTGAATTTTTTTTTTTTATTTTATTTCCACAACGCTAGAGCGTACATTTTTCAATTAAAATAAAATATTATTAATGAACTCCTGTGAATAGTGATGTTTTTAATCTAGACAAACATGTTTGAATTAGACCAAAGACAAACACACGCGACAAAATAATGATGCAAATCATCAATCACCTCTATTCTGAATCGATTTTTTATGATATTGAAGAAATACAAACCAAATAATATATTCCAATGAAAGCAATAAAAAATTTCCTATAAATATTTATATATCTAATAGTATATGTAAATTTGTTCACTTATGTGTGCTTTAATGTCATAAAAAAATTACAACTTCCAGAGAGACATCAGGAAGCAAGGCCTCCTAGTGCAGTCAATTCCCTTTCATATATTCTTCCAATTCTTTGTCTAAATCCTCAATAGAACGCTTTGGAGTTTCAGTTTTAGAGCGCTGTTTTTTGCCTCCATTACGACGCCCTTTGCCCACACGATTACGGTTATCACGCCCTTTTTCATTTCCAGACCCATTGTTTGCAGCTTGACTCCGACGATAACTCTTGGATTTGTATTTTCCATTATCTATAATATCAATCAACCTTCTACCGCCTGAAGGAGGTGGTGCAGGAGAGTAAAAACTTGCGCTATCGTAGTACCGAGGACTGCGTCTTTCATTATATTGTCTATCATATTGTCTTTCGTATGAGCCGTGATTGTAACCGCGATTATAATCGTTGTTGTAACCCTGATCGTATGGGCCGTGGTGGTAGTGATCGTGCTCGTCATATGGTTCTTCCGGCTCCCTTAACTCCTGCATCTCCTGCACGCTATTGAAACCTAGTCTTTTCCCCAATCCAGTTCTCAACGATCTCTTTCTATAATGAGTGATTTTACGGTCGCTTTTGTCTTCTGGTTGAGCTTCTGTATTTTCATTAACATAAGGATTTGGCTGGCCATTGACTGTTCCCTGTGCTCCTTCAGTGATAGAAGCGTCCACAGCAGTTTTTTCCACTTCCATTTCCAGCTCATTGGTTTGTTGAGGCTGCTGTTCATGTGTCTGAGTGCTAACTGGAATATGACTATCAGCCGAAGCGGCTGTGTGTTGTGTGATTTCTTCTGACATTGTGTTCAGCAGGGGTAAAAAGTTGGTTTCTGTCAGTTTTGCTTGTTTTAAAGCGTTGAAACAATGCGTTTGTTGACGTTTGATTATCTTTACGTTTACGTACTAGACATATTTGCCTTTTACCAAGAGTTTCTTGCGAGCAAATTATTCAGCCCATGTTTTCGTTGGTCGAACTTCTATACAAATAAATTCCAAGCAAAAAAAAACAATACTAAAGACCAAAGGGACAACAACATGTAAGATTTAGGTTGGCGCAGGGTAACATCAGGGCGTCTTAAATATGGAGATTCAGCTTTATTAGTAGGTTCATGCAATATATGATCTGGAACTGCGTGTGGAAAGCCTGTTGTCTTTGCCGGCACACATTTATTATTGCAAGGTTGAAGGTTGGGTGCCGTATCATTTCCCATTGAGGAGCTGACGGCTGATTTGTAACCATTTGAGTTACCACTTCCTACTATTGGCTGTGAGGATGTCATCTATTTCAAAATATACAAAGTATCGTGTTTCCATTGAAACCTGATCCTGGTCGATAAAATATCATTCATTGCTTGTTTCTGAACGATTCACAGTTTTTTGTCATAGAGAACAAACACACTGCAGTTTTGGCAAAAAAAGTCATTATAATTTTGGCTGCTGACTTGACAATAAAAAAAAAATCGACAATTCGCTTTATACGAAAGTTAGAACACATTTTATAAACTTTAAGTTTAAGCGCACACAGTTCAAAACTTATGTATCCCACTCAAAACCGAAATCGCCAAAAAATTCAAGAAATCTGCAATCGTCACCGTATTTCGTTTCAACTTCTTTCACCCATTTGATAGACTTTGCAAACTGCTTCAAAGTTGGTTCGATGGTTGCAAGATGTCCAAAGGCCACAAGTAATCTGTACGCAGCTTCTTCGTTGTCTAAGAAAATATGTGACGCGCCAAATTTGTTGTTCAAAGCATCTGCGACAACAGGCACCATTTCTAACTTGTTTTTTCTAACCATCAAAACGGAGTAATTGAAAAACAAAGTGGCAATTGCGACCAAAAGTTGTGGGCGTTGCTTGAATGTGTCAGGGATATCTGTTTTCATTGCTTTGAAAACAGAATCGTATATGTTAACCTGCTCCAAAAAGGGAATCCCCCACTCTTCATTTTGAAAACAGTTGACCAAACAACGAACAGTCAACATGTTAACACCCAAATCATCCGAAGCAAGTCCGTCGTGAACAAATGGGACAACTTTGCTGGAGCTTGGCAAAAAGGGGGTAATAATTCGCATGATATCGTAAGCAGGAAGCTGCATTTTCCAGTTGTGTTTGATAAACTCCGCTTGTGTATACAAAAAGTCAACATTTGAGGCTGGGTTGTCCAGTGCATTTTGAAACTCGACCATTTGTTCTTCAGCTATTTGTGTTTCCTCATTGATATTGATTTTTGCTAACCCCTTTAGTAATGCCTCTTTTTTGAAATTTGCCAGCTTCAAATACTGCAAATAGTGAATTGTGTACGGAAAACCTTGTATTTTGGATGCCGGGACTGCAGAAGTTGATGCAGGCTGGGCTTGTGTTGCAGGGCCTGCATTGTCCATCGCAACACCACCAGTGTTTTGGATGATGAATTTCACTATATCCTCCCTGTAATATGCCGGCAATTCGTACTTGGATAAAAAGTTTTCTGCAACAGAGTAGACATTATCGTTTGCATTGTATGGTAATTTAAGCGGCGGTTTCCCTTCTTCAATATCCACATCAAAAACGTAGTCATATTTTTTACCCTCATGTTCTACCTTTTTTTCACTTCCTACTCCTCCTACCACATCGCCAACTTTCACCCAAGCATTGTTGGAATACTGGTGGGCTTCCAGATTTCCCTGTGGAGATTTTACAACCACGACTTGACCGTCTTTTTTCCCAGGTCTGGACAAGATTTCGTAAGGCGAAATGCTGCTTTCGTCAATGGTTTTAGAACTGATCGAGGAGCTGCTCACTTCTTCAGCAAAACTTTTCAATTGTTCAGTAGAGGCCCTTCTTTCTGCAGACTCTGTGAAAATCCTGATCATGCGATCACTGCTACCAACAACAACATCTCCATTAGAAAGCTGATCAAAACTCCAAATCGATATAGCCGGCAAAACAATGCATTGTTGCTCTGCCATTTTTTTCATATCCCAAACTCTCAACGTTCTGTCCTCACCGCAACTGATCAACTTTTGGTTTTGTGCAAATTGAACTTTGTAAACAAAACTGTCATGACCACGCAGCGTAGCCTTTGGTACGCCAGTTTGCAAATCGCAAACCTGAATCAAACCGTCATTTGATGATGTTGCAAAAGTAGAGTTCTCCAAATCGACATCTACTGATCTGATAACGTCATTGTGCAAGTTTTCAAAAGTTTTCACGCATGTATTTTCGGACCAAAGTTTCACAGTTTTGTCAGCCGAACATGTAATAAAAGTGGTAGGGTTGATAATTTTGGCGTCCCACACGGAGCTTTGATGGCCACGTAGCTGAAACAAAAACTCATTATTTTTCCACACAATAGCTGTGGAGTCCCAACTACAGCTAATAATAAAGTTGTCTCCCGAAACTGCATCGTGAAAAGACGACAAAGAGCACACATTAGCGGTGTGCTTGCTTAATGAAAAAACAGGCTCATTCTCGTTTTCTTGGATGTTACTCAAATAAGGGAACCCCTGGATTAACTTGTTGCTCCCACCATCGTAAACAATACCTTCAATAAAAGCCACACAGTTGATATAGCTCTTGTCGGTAGATTGGTGCACCACAATGTGATCCCAAGCAACATTATTCCCATTGCTTTGTTCTCTAAACCATGTCTTGACACTACCATCTCTAGAACATGACGAAAAAGAGGTGTCGTCAATTGCCACAATATCTTTTACGTCTTGCTCGTGAGCTTTTAAGGAGGTTGAGAACTGGTACATTTTTTTCAAAACAAAGATTGATGTTGGGTTTTGTGTCTCTGTTTTTGGTATACGTAAATGTTATTGAACGATTTGCCACCTTGAATGTTACTGACAGTTACTCTTCAACCTTTTTTCATTAAAGATATAAATTCCCCTTGGTGTGTAAGTGTGAAAAACCCGGAAATCAAATCACATGACAGTGATTCCAAATTTTTTGCACAGAATACGCGGGTTTGTTTTCACTGTGTTAACCTTAAATTCCCTCGCTAACCACTCAGCGTGGAAAGGGGCATCACATAGGGATAATCAACTGTAAAGTTTAGCGAAACTAATGCAATTGCGTTTGAACCAAACACTACCAACGGTGACCATGGGTTTATGATGAGCAAGGAGTTTACTGCACCTGTGGAAGAAGCCGTAGCACAAACCAACACTCTAACGGGCCAAAATCAGGAAATACAAAAATTTATTCCGTGCAATTTCCACAATAGTGGCAAATACCTATGTTGCGACTGTGCCTCACTTCAGATATTGAAAAGCAAAATATGTTTGGAGACTTTGCGTAAAGAAGTGGCTGTGTTACAAGAAACCATAGATACAATATTGGACAATAGTTTGCGCAAGGCCAAAGTGAGGACCGCTGATGTGTTTCCAAAAGACGAGTGTTCTGATGACAATCAAAACAACAAACAGCTTTTTGATGGAATACGGTTGCTTCAAAGTCAAATGCTGATATTTCAAATACAAAACAAAAAGCAAGATATCAGACTCCTAAGTTTCAAAGTGAAGAATATGGAAACACGGATAATTGCTAATCTGAAGCTAAAGGATAAAATGTTCAAGAAAAACTTCAATTTGCCGTTGAACAACTCATCACTAACTTTTTTGTCACAACACGAACAGAGTTTGCAGAACGTGCAAAAGAGCATCGCTGAGACGGAAGATAAAACTCAACTTTTCAAGCAAGTATTGGGCAGGCAAAGGTATAGCAAGTTTAGGGAGCTGACAGAATGGGTTATCATTACATACAACAACAAACATAACTGTTATTATTTCAACAACACAATCCCCATACCACAATACATCAAGACTGTCTTTGTCATTAATACTAACACTGCATTATGGCAGGATGAGCAAAGTACTAAGGAAGACTATGTCAGTTCCACTTTTCTTATTGAGTACTTGGAAAAATTTCTCAAAGTCTGCTTACAAACAACATCAGACACACCCGACTGTCGTGATTTTGAAAGTTACAATTTCCAATACAAAAGCACAGCATCAAAGAAAATAGAAACGGAGAGCAAAAAACGTAGGAGCGATTCAGTGAGTGCGAAAAACAGCGCTTATGTATACGACGCCTTGATTAGCAGACTAGCCTTTATCATTTTTGCTTGTTACAAAATACTTCAGATCAAAAAACAATTGCTACCTGACCGAGGAGCAAGTGCAAATATTAGCAACAAGATAGGAAGGACACCAAACGCTACAAAAACGGGCCAAAAGATATCAAAGTGGATGCTCTCTGAGATAAACTACCTGGGAAAATTGGTACATGCGACATGTCAGGAGTGGACCATAACAACTCCAGATACCAGCTCCTTGATCCACTCGGAGGGCCCTCGTTCCTATAGCATCGAGTACATACGTGTGCCTGCACATTATTTTGACATGCAAGACCAAGAATTCATAAACCATTTGCACACGCTACTAGCCGGATTAGTAGATGAAAAGAATGAAAAAGAGAAATGGATGCTTGTTAAATAAGAGAGATGTTTAAAATGTTTGAGTACTCTAAAAGTCTATGGCGCTTGTTGCCTTCTTCTCGGCCTCGGCCTCCTACTTGCACCTGTGCCTCGGACAAGGTTACTGCTAGCGGTTGAGTAAGCCGAATGATTTTATTTTATTTTATTTTATTTTTTTTTTTTTTTTTTGGCTGTAAAAACACTAAAAATTTGCAGCCAGAAAAAGGTAATAATAACAATCATGATATAATTAGATTAGGTTCTTTAATGAAGCGTATGGTGGATTGCATTTTTTAAATTGTACTTATGTTGCTTTGAACATCTGGGTTTCGAGTTCCATCTTGACAGAACAACCAAAACCAAGCAAAAAAGAGCGTGCAACAATCATGTCTAAAATCTCAAACAAAGAACTATTCGAAATCAACAAAGCTGCAGCCACACAAGGGTTCAACATCAAACCAAGATTAGATTACAACACTGTTGGTGGTGTCAACGGTCCATTGGTTATTTTGGAAAAAGTCAAATTCCCAAGATACAACGAAATTGTCAATTTGACTTTGCCAGACGGAACTGTTAGACAAGGTCAAGTGCTAGAAGTCAGAGGTGACAGAGCCATTGTGCAAGTGTTCGAAGGTACCTCTGGTATTGATGTTAAAAAAACCAGAGTTGAATTTACTGGTGAAAATTTGAGAATCCCAGTTTCCGAAGACACCTTGGGGAGAATCTTTGATGGTTCTGGTAGACCTATTGACAACGGTCCACAAGTGTTTGCTGAAGACTACTTGGACATTAACGGTTCTCCAATCAACCCTTATGCAAGAATTTACCCAGAAGAAATGATTTCCACTGGTATTTCTGCTATTGATACCATGAACAGTATTGCTAGAGGTCAAAAAATTCCAATTTTTTCTGCATCCGGTTTACCACATAACGAAATTGCTGCTCAAATTTGTAGACAAGCAGGGTTGGTGAGACCAACAAAAGATGTTCACGATGGTCACGAAGAAAATTTCAGTATTGTTTTTGCGGCAATGGGTGTGAACTTGGAAACTGCTAGATTTTTCAAACAAGATTTTGAAGAAAATGGGTCTTTGGAAAGAACTTCTTTGTTTTTGAATTTGGCTAACGATCCAACCATTGAAAGAATCATTACTCCAAGATTGGCATTGACCACTGCTGAATATTTGGCTTACCAAACTGAAAGACATGTTTTGACCATTTTGACTGATATGTCTTCTTATGCTGATGCATTGAGAGAAGTTTCTGCAGCAAGAGAAGAAGTTCCAGGTAGAAGAGGTTACCCAGGTTACATGTACACTGATTTGTCCACAATTTACGAAAGAGCCGGTAGAGTGGAAGGTAGAAATGGTTCTATTACTCAAATTCCTATTTTGACCATGCCTAATGACGATATCACCCATCCAATTCCTGATTTGACTGGGTATATTACTGAAGGTCAAATTTCTGTTGACAGACAACTACATAACAAAGGTGTTTACCCACCAATCAACGTTTTGCCATCTTTGAGTAGATTAATGAAATCTGCCATTGGTGAAGGGATGACCAGAAAAGACCATGGTGATGTTTCCAATCAATTATATGCCAAATATGCTATTGGTAGGGATGCTGCTGCTATGAAAGCTGTTGTTGGTGAAGAAGCTTTGAGTATTGAAGACAAATTGTCTTTGGAGTTTTTGGACAAATTTGAAAAAACTTTTATTTCTCAAGGTGCTTACGAAAATAGAACTGTTTTTGAAAGTTTGGATCAAGCTTGGTCTTTGTTGAGAATTTATCCAAAGGAAATGTTGAACAGAATTTCTCCAAAAATTTTGGACGCTTTTTACGACAGAGCTAGAGAACTAGATGAAGAAACTAGCGAACCAAACAGAGTTGATGCTCAAGAAGAATCTTTGATTTGAAGAGAAAAACTTGCAACAAAAAAAATTGTTTAACTTTGAAATGACTTTTAAGATTTTTTCGATATATAAATCACATACATGTACAACCACATTTAATTGCGCTAAAATATACAGTTCTTGGTACTTGACTGCAGTCTGTAAATGTATGAGACCCCTTTTTTGGCTAGAGTGAATTTTTTAGAAGTATATGATTTAATTAAACCCAGGGTCTATTTCTGCGTATAAAGAGTTTTTTGGTATAGCTTTTTGCGCTTGAAAAACAGACAGGACAACACAAGCAAAAAAAAAAAATAAAAAAATATACAGGTGCCGGATGTTTCATTCAGAAGCCAATTAATTAAACCATACAAAGTTCAAATTTATGATTATAGAATATATATGTTCAACTTGAAGAGAGAGTTTTTTTTCTCTTGCGTCCAGCGAGATCTAGCAAGCACGTTACAGTGAACCAAAGAATATAAACACCGTAGATGACTTAAATGTTCGGTGTGCTTTCAGGTTTTTACGGTCTTTGCTTATGTAATGATCCCTGTGCTCATACCCAGTTTTCTGAAGATCTCCATTAAAAAAAAAATACTTCTTATGAGTTTTCGTATTCATATCATCTATACTCATTCAGGTCATATTAAGTTTGTGTCACTTAGTCCACTCCTAACCTGTTTACTTGATCTATTATACTTTCTACCGTAACTACATCTGCATTCTTTTTTCCTCTTGTCTCACCACCACCAAATTCTTTCATTAGATCAGGCAGTTCGTCTAAAATGGTTTTATCTCTACTGAACAGATTCTGTATGTTGGGCAGTTCCGTTGTATGCCCCGTGTTATTACTGTCACCGCTACTACTGCTACTACTACTACTGCTACTACCCAATTTCATTAATTGGCTATCTTCTGGGAAATCCAAATCCATTTCATATTTCAGTTTCATATACATTTTTTCAATGTCATTGAACAGATCCACGCTGTCATTGAAGGAGAGGCCTGAAACACGAGCAAAGCGTGTTTTGTTTGTACTCCTATCATTTGTACTCCTATTCTTTATTTTCCTATCGTGAACAGTTGTCTTGCTCGTGTGAATTTCATTAGTATCGCTCGTGTGAATTTCATTAGTATGCTCGTATTAGTATTGCTCGTATTAGTATCGCTCGTATTAGTATTGCTCGTATTAGTTTCGCTCATAAACCCAATAATAAACTTTCCAAACCCTTTAATAACCCCATCTATATTACAGTATTTTTTCAGCACATCTATTAATTCCAAATGATTATTATTTATACTTTTGTATTTCTCATTTGGTAATCTTCCACTACCTATATTATCATGCTTACTTTTCTCGTATTCTCTATATTTTTTTGTTTGAATCTCCAATACTCTTCTCTTAAATCTCAATAATTCGTATAGTATAATCAATAATCTTGATTTCATAATCATAGTATAATAGAACTCAATATTTTGCAATACTTCCACATATGATAATGTCCATATTTTGAATAATAACAATACTTCAACTCGTAGATATAAATTTTGTATACCATTGAGAGTAATATAATCTATCATATCATAAGCTATATCAGTGATACCTTTAATCAATGGATCTATGATTTCTCGTAGTGTTGTATTACACTGATCATAAATATTAATACATATTTTTTCATGAAATTCAAATTTTTGCTTATTTATTGTATTGTTATTATTATTATTATTATTCTTATTATTATTATTATTATGTGATATCATATCTGAGATAGTCGCAATATCCAAATTATTTATTAAAGCATTGAATATTGGTAAATCCCATGTATTAACTAAAAAGTCGATCTTCTTGGCTAACATAATATTATAATCTTGGAAACACTGATTACAATTATCGAGACATGGCACAGAGACACTTTTCAAAGTAGACAAGCTCTGTACTACATCTTCTATCTTTGTATTAAACAACAATTCTTCATCTTTATCTATGTGATTGAATGAGTTGGTGTTTTTGATTGCCGTATACCTGTTGAATGTGTTTATTATCTCTTGTAACAATGCATCCTCTTCTGTCTTGTCTTTTGAAATATCATCTCTCTGCACTATATCATTGTCTCTCTGCACTATGTCATCCACATTCATTTCACATATTATGCTCTTTGTATCTATCTATCTATCTATCTATCTATCTATCTATCTATCTATCTATCTATCCATCTATTACATTGGATTGCAAATTGATTTTTATCAACAGTTTATATACACTTGTAAGCATTAGATCAAATACAGAATCTCTAATTCACATCTACTAGTTTCTACTAAATGTACCTTAAAGGATCATCAACATCAACGTCAACACCAACACCAACACCAACATCACGTTACCTCCATCAAGACATTCAGGTACATATTCCACAATAACAACTTTTGTCTTTCTTTCTTTCTCTCTCTCTTTTTGTAAGATATTAACCAATCATTTTTGTATGTGTGCTAATTGTTGATTTAACTTACTTTATTGTATAACAGAGAGAGAGAGAGAGAGAGAGAGAGAGAGAGACTAAAGAAAAGATCAATATATAAACTTAGTTATAATTTTAAATACAAATATAGATCTTGTCTTGAAGTATATGGGGGTATTACTGACAATATAATGTACTTTTGTAGACTGTATATCATTATTATAAACAACATTGATAATAGATAAATATTAGACATTATATGGGCTTAATTACATTTAAGGGGAGGAGTGCTTAGCAGAGAGAGAAAGAGAGAGAGAGAACGAGAGAACGAGAGATTATTGCATTGTATGATATCACGTTATACTTTTTACTCTTTTTTTTTCACTCTCTCTCTCTATTTCTCTCTCTCTTTTTATTTACTTATATGCTAGTATACCCTTACACCCTTACACCCTTACACATAATATATATATATACATACCAAGTATACTTTTACCCTCACACATCACATGCATTATATAACACCCATACACGACATTTAAGATTCATTCCATTTATCCAGTTTGTTTTTCTCCTTTCTCTTACCCCCTTAAAATTCTTTTTTTTTTTATTCTTCATTTTTTTTTAGTTTTCCCAAATCCCTTTTTTTTTTTTTATCCTTGTTTTCCTTGTTTTCCTTGTTTCCTGTTTTCTGGGTGTTCATAGTCTTTATACTGTATACTCTAGAGTCTTTATAGTATTTATAGTATTTATAGTCATATATTGAATTTCAAACACTCTTTTGTTATTATTCTATTATTCAATTATTCTATCACTCTATATAGTATATACTATATATAAATTAAATGTCGGATATGTTCCTTCTTGTTTCATTGTGGGTGAATGATCTTATACTCAATAGTCAATACTTAATAGTCAATACTCAATACTCAATACTCAATAGTCAATAGTCAATTAATTATCTATTTCTAAGGATCATATTAATACTCCTTTAATTTCAAGGAATGTTTGCTATGAAGGCTGTCTGTATGTATACATAAATCTATCTATCTATATATATATATATATATAAATATGTAAATATGTTCATTTGATTATTATCTGTAATGATGTATTCTTGATTAATGATCTATTATCTACTATCTACAAAAATAAAACATACATATATACAACCAAGAAGACAAGAAGACAAGAAGACAAGAAGACAACAAGAAATATCTTAGAGTATTAATCAACAGTATTAATATAAAAGTCGATAGTCAATAGTCAATAGTCAATAAGCAACTAGCAACAAGCAAAAAGTCATGAGCAAAAATCCAGGTAACGTTATTGTTGTTAGTAACAGATTGCCAGTCACAATCTCAAAGAATCAAGACACGGGGAAATATGAATACAAAATGTCTAGTGGTGGTTTGGTTACTGCCTTACAAGGGTTGGCTAAACATACTACATTTCAATGGTATGGATGGCCAGGTTTGACTTTACCTGAAGAAGATAAACCTGTTGTTTGCAATGATTTAAAAGAAAAATTCAATGCAGTTCCTATTTTCCTAAGTGATGAAGTTGCAGATTTACATTATAATGGTTTTAGTAATTCTATTTTGTGGCCATTATTCCATTATCATCCTGGTGAAATCAATTTTGATGAAAATGCATGGTTAGCTTATAACGAAGCCAATTTGAAATTTATGGATTCTATTATTGAAAATTTACAAGAAAATGATTTGATTTGGGTTCATGATTATCATTTAATGTTATTACCACAATTGATTAGAAATAGATTGAAAAAAACAAGACCAGAATTGGTTTCTAAAATTAAATTGGGATTTTTCTTACATACTCCATTCCCATCAAGTGAAATTTATCGTATTTTACCAGTTAGACAAGAAATTTTAAAAGGGGTATTGAGTTGTGATTTAATTGGATTCCATACCTACGATTATGCAAGACATTTCTTATCAAGTGTCCAAAAAGTTTTAAATATTAATACATTACCAAATGGTTTGGAATATGACGGGAGATTTGTTAATGTTGGTGCATTTCCAATTGGTATTGATGTAGATACATTTACTGAAGGTTTAAAACAAGATGATGTTCAAAAAAGAATCACTGAATTACAAAATACATTTAAAAATTGTAAAATCATTGTTGGTGTTGATAGATTGGATTATATCAAAGGTGTTCCTCAAAAATTACATGCAATGGAAGTTTTTTTACAACAACATCCAGAATGGATTGGGAAAGTTGTTTTGGTACAATTGGCTGTTCCAAGTAGAGGAGATGTTGAAGAATATCAATTTTTGAGAAGCGTTGTTAATGAATTGGTTGGTAGAATCAATGGTGCATTTGGAACCATTGAGTTTGTTCCTATCCATTTTATGCATAAATCCATTAATTTCCAAGAATTGATTTCATTATATGCAGTAAGTGATGTTTGTTTGGTTAGTAGTACAAGAGATGGTATGAATTTGGTTTCATATGAATATATTGCATGCCAAGAAAAGAAAAAGGGGTCATTGATTTTAAGTGAATTCACTGGTGCAGCACAATCATTAAATGGTAGTTTGATTGTAAATCCATGGAATACCGATGAATTGGCTGAATCTATTAATGAAGCATTGACATTACCGAAAGAAAAAAAAGTGGCTAATTGGGAAAAATTGTACAAATATATTTCCAAATATACAAGTGAATATTGGGGGGAAAATTTTGTTAAAGAATTGAATAATTTGGAAAACACTATTCAAGATTAAATCACACAACGAGCATAATAACGAGCATATTACGAGCATATTACGAGCGATAGCGAGTAATATTCAGTATATCCTAACAATATAGACTGTATTGTTAATACGCAACCCTCAAAATCAACTATGTCTGCTTATTATATAACTAAGTATCAAAAACACAGTGTGTAATGAAATAACGAGTAATGTTTAAGTAAGCGGGTCTCAAGCACGTAACGAGTGAATGGCAAATAACTATTGTGACAGCCTGTAGTAAATTGTAAGGATAAGAATGAGTGAGTACGGCAACTGGGAGTAACTTGCAAATGTCTTTATTGTGAATACACTCGTAATGCATATGCAAGTCTCAGGGAATAAATTGGTATTTGAGATTCCGTGTGACTACTAAGAAAGATTGAAAAAAAAAAAAGCAGTGTCATCAAAAACGCTCAAACACAGTTTGAAGCTTTTGATGGTATGCTAGCTGGAGTAGACGGTCTGGGAATAGATGGGGGAATTGACCAACTTGCAATTTGACCACCACTAAAGATAAGCGGCTCTGAACTTAATTCTAAAAAGGCTGCTGCAAGAGTTACACAAAGTTTAGTCTAAAATACAATAGAATTTTTCAAAGCTTACTGCGTTTTATGCGGGGGACCTAGTCATTAAAGTGGTGAAAAATGAAATAAGCTCTGATATAAATTTTTTCTCTAAGACTGTACCTGGTATTATTGTAACTGGTGTTATTACTTAAATGGAAGCAGTTATTCTTTAGAATTCAAAGACGTTTCGAAAAATAAAGAGATTTCTTCACCATCATTGAATTGTGCTACGGAGGTCAACACAATTGTGTGAAAAAAGGCTCCTTGTACACTCACTTGACATTTTTTCTTTTTTTGGTTTTCAACTAAAAGAATATCTCTGCAACGTTGTGGGTTTTGGTCTGTTGATTTTTTATGGAACGCAAAGCCATTCAATCCAAAACATCTTGTTTCCTGATCAAACCGCTTTGCCCCTCTTCGCAACATGCCAAGTTTTAACAATTCCCCAAAAAAGATCTGGAAAAAACGCGCATTTGAAAAAAAACACACAAAAAAAAAAAAAAGGTTGACTCCGCAGTTTGTCAAATGAGTGTTGTGCATTAAAACTAATTACATTTAGAGCTTCCCCCCCAAGGGTTTAAGGACACCATTATTTAAACCACTAATCTGAAAGCTCTGTGTCAACAAAACCTACAGCAAAAGATATTGCCCCACGCACACGTAAAAACTTAGCCCGAAAAAATGGGTCAAATAGCATCACACCCACTTACAGACAAAATCATCTACTATGAACCGTACGAACTGAAAAATCAAACGGTATCTGGTCGGCAATCACCAACACAATTTTTCAACTGTTTGGGGACAATGCAGGGGTACCGTTTAACCCAGGAAGATTCCCACCTTATTTGCAACGGGAAGTTCACCAATTCTGGAAACGGGAACACAGTCATATCGAAAATTACTAGAAATGACGACAACACTAATGTGCAGAAACTGAATAAAAATAATGATATTTTCCATAAGAATGAAATTCAAGTAAGATTTAGAAACCCGTTGAATAGTGACAAATGCGAGATCATGTCGTTATCTGTTTTCGGTGTGTTCGATGGCCACGGAGGAGACAAAATATCAAGAGCCTTGAGTTACAAATTGAACGACTCGATATGGAAAACTTTAGAACACCACACTTACACCAAACACAATTTTCGCACGTTACAAGGACTCTTGTCCCAGCTTTTCAAGGACGCATTCATCAAGCTGGACAAAGAGTTTTTCAAAACATACAAATACTCGACGCAATGCGGGTCTACTGCAATAGTGTGCATTATTGTCAACGGAGAAACGATATATTGCTGCAATTCTGGTGACAGCAGAGCACTGTTGTCGCTGAAACCCACACGCACCAGCAAGGTGCACTCAGATCACTCAAACAGCACAACAAACGAAAAACATCATCATTCAAGCGTGGCCACAAACTTGTGCTGTGTAAAGAATTTGAGTTTTGATCACAAACCCTTGCACATCGGAGAACTGATGAGAATAAACGACAACGGCGGAACAGTGTCTTTGGGGAGAGTCAACGGTGTTTTAGCTTTAAGCAGGGCGTTTGGTGATTTCCAATTCAAAAGACACACATACAACCATCACAAACACAAACACGGAATACCACAAGAAGAACAGGTGACATGCGAACCGGATGTAATAATTCACAATATCAACTACGAAAAAGACGAATTTCTAGTGCTGGCTTGCGACGGGATATGGGATGTATACAGCAACAAGAGACTAACACAGTTTATTAGATACCATCTTTGTCTTGGTCTGAAGTTGGATGCGATTGTGAAAAAAGTATTAGATCACGGCATAGAGTGCGCGGACCCAGAAACCGGATGCGGGTTTGACAATTATTCCATCATCATTGTGGCATTGAACAAAGAAAATGAGAGCGTGGAAGAATGGTACGAAAGAATGAAAATGAGGCTGTTAAGAGAGAGAAGGATATCATGAATAAACTCTATATAATAACGAGTTATGTATACTAAGTGTCACGGACAGGTGCTCTACACAAAGAGTAAAACGTCAACTTAAAAAAAAAACATTATCACGTGCTTCAAACCTCTCAAACGCAAAACAAAACAAAACAAAGCAAAGCATCCGCTGACTTAGCACAACTCGGCTCTCACTGCCACCCCTTCAACGAGAAGATGCTCCAACATAACACCAGTGAGCAACCTGCAAAGAATCAATGACAGACCACGTTTACGAATCCAGATCACCAACACCTGTGCCGCTGGCACAAAATCAGAATTCCCTAATTGCAACAGAGTATGTTTTGAAAGACTTGCCTTACATGCAAAGCGTAGAGTTCCCACTAAAATGCAAGCCAGGAAAAGAGGTTCCAGAAAGCATAGCGAATATGATCAACATGTGTGGTGGTATCAATAACATAAAAGAAACATTTCAAGCAATAGCGCTGTCTGAGGCAGAAAACAGCTGCAACGAAAACGGCGAAGAAACGCTTAGCAGCGGTCAAACTGCCGCCAAGGAGAATGCCCCAAAAGCTTTGGAACTTTATTTGAACAAAAACTCGGCTGAAAACTCAAATGGACTTTTGTTCAACGACCATCCTTTGCTTGGGAAACCAACCAGAGACCAGAGACTTATTTTGAAAATCAAGATCAAGAGAAAGAAAACCGATAAAATTATTCAAAAGAGCAAAAAAATGGTAGACAAATTCCAAGATTGTGTAAGCTACACTGCGACACCCATTGCTATTGTTGATACAACTATCAAATTTAGAGCTCTTAGTGACTTTCAGGTCATCTTGGACAACAACAGAAGCGCAAAGGAGTACGATCAGTGTTTCAACAAACTGAAATGGGAAAACATGAAATCCTTTGTGAACTCTATCGAAGAAAACGACACCAAGCCATTTTACCCATTGTACGAGGTTTCGCAAAACAAAGCAGCCGTTTTTGAGTTGCTTCCGCCACCACGTTTCAGTATGGTTGATATCCCATATGTGTACAAGTTCAAAAGAAACCCCTATCACGACGTGGAAAGCAACACCATCAAAAAAAGTTACGTCAAGGCACATCAAATCCAGGTCACCAATTTGGAAACCATTCCAACCAAACCACCCCAGGTGCTTTTAGACAATTTGAAAGTTGCAAAAGAGACTGGCGTTTATCCAGGAACAAGTAAAGAAGACGCTGTTTTCTTGAAAGAGTTGGAATCTAGAATAAATGACTTGAAACCTTTGTTTGAACGGCAACCAATCTGGATCAAAAAACATATTGACGGTATCTTAAGCCAATTGGACACAACGTGGCTTCAGATGGTGAGGTTTGCACTTCCCTTTGTCTCGTACAGAATCATGAAGGGGCCTTGGAGAAACACATACTGTAAATATGGAGTTGACCCCACGAGTGACCCAAAGTACGCAAGATACCAGACCGAAAACTTTAGAATTGAGAAAAGTTATTACACAGTCAAAGTGGAGGAGTGTCCCAACAAGTTTGTTTCTGATACACCAAATGAAATAGACAGCAGGTTTTTTTTCACTGGAAAACAAATTCCATGGTACAGCACCTATCAGATGTTTCAGTTGGAAGGTGAGCCAAATATCAAAGAAATTTTGGACCAAGTGGTGTACTTGGACAAACCAAACGATGCCACAGGATGGTTCCCCGAGTTGGATTTATGGAAAATAAGGAAAATTATCAAATATGAGCTAGGTTGTTTGATAAAAGGAAATCAAGACTTCTCCTCAACCAAACTGAAAATCATTAAGGAAATGCCATTTTTGAAGGGATTCAATCCCAACTCAACTTATCCCAAGAAAGAAAAACATTTCCCATATGTGAAAAACAAGCATTCAGAGTCGTCTAACGAAGAGCTTGGTGACGCTCAGCAAACGGGAAAATCAAACGGAAACAAAGACGCAGCCGAAGAAGAGGAAGACGATGACAACGGAGTTGATGCTGGTAACGAGGATATGCATGACGTGGCTATCGATGAGGACCTAGATGACGATGAAAATGATGATGACTTGATTAATGACAAATTCGATGCGACGTCAGCTAGCTTCAAAGAAATTGTGCAAAGAATCATGATGAAAGATCCAGAACTTGGAGAGTACATGGACGCTAATATTGAAGGGTTAGTGAGGGCAGACAAGCTTTAACGAGCTTTAATTCTGAGACAGTTTTATTGTTCAATATATAACATTTAATCAAAACATCATATTGGCACGTGATATGACTTATGTTGGTAATTTTTGGATTTGAATCTTTCGCGTTTCCATTATTTGACCACTCCCATGAGGACACCAGAAATGTCACAACAACAAATGGCGCCCACCAACCTCAAACATGACACTAATTTACTTTGATGTGACCAGTATTCCTAAGTTGGTTAAACACGAAGACATATCTGCTTTCATCGATCGAAAACTTGCCACCAATTGGGAACACGAAAAACTGAATCCCGTGGGGTCAGTAATGAGCACTAAGGAACTTGCGCATTTTGGACCAAATCCCAGCAAAATACGAGTATTTTTACAGTTTGTAAGAGTTGTAGATGAGTACGATGAACCTGATGAAAATAGCGAGTACAATGGGATATTCCTTGAGTTTAAAAACTATGATGGCTTCAAGTCAAAGAACTCGCTAAAAATTAAAGACGAAAGCTCTAATCAAAACAAAGAATACTTTTTCATAAACAGAAACTTGTACAACCAATATTTTATTAGCCCCAAGTTCAACAAGATGGTCCAGCCAGGTCAGCTAGTAGACGTGTGGTGCATACCCCAATATGTAAAGAGAGAGTCGGACTCGCAGTACGTTCTTCTTTACAGCATATCTCTTATTTCAATCATCGAGAACCTAAATGATGTGCAATGTCTCAGGGAACTGGCTGAACACCAGAGGGCACTGAGCCTAATAAGTTGCATTTTTTAGCTGTCTTTACTATGTGTATCATTACTCTTGGTGAAATTTTCAAAAAAAATCTTGTTTTCAGCACGTGGTTTTGAAAAGAACTGGAAAGGTGTTGGTTCCCATTTTTTACAAAACTAACAACGGGCATTTCTCTAATGAAAAGAAACCCACCAAGAGCAATCACCACATACAACAGCGAACACGACACAAGTTGAGCATCCCTTTACGATTGCACCCGCGACACGATGAACAACCAAGAAAACTTTCACTTCAATCTTCTTCGAATTTCAATGATCCAACTGTTGAGCGGGGTTGGGTTTGAAAAAACGAACAAACAAACGCTCAACACCGTTACTGATTTGTATATCAAATTTTTTTCCTTGTTGGTAAAAGAAATTGAGAAAATGGTGAGCATACGAGACCAGCAACTTAGCGATGACCACGACTATGTTAATAACGGAAACCAGCTGACTTTGCAGGACCTTTCTCAAGCGCTCATCAACTTGAAGATAGTTAGGCCCTATGACACCTTAGATGTTTATGGAGAGAATCCGTACATTGCCGATGATGCTGGCATGAAAAAATTCAAACAGTGGTGTGGTGAGAGTACTGTTTTGCAGGAGGGCAGGATGATATCAAAACCAAATGAAATCGAGTTTATGGAAGAAATTGCAAAAACTATAGAGGATGTTACAAAATTAGATGAGCAGAATTTTGAACAAGACGCAGCAAATTCAAGACTGTTGCAGGAACTACAGAATGACTCCGCCGTTTTTGATGATTGGATCAAAGTACTTTTAAAAAAACAGCAGCTTTTACTTTGGAAAGAGCAACGTTTTAATCCAGCAACAAGCAATCAGGCGACTACAAGCTCTCACCATGGAAATAGCCTACCAGCTCTTCCCGATAGCTGCATCACTGTGCCGTCAATTTCAAAGCAAGACCTTGTATCTTCAAAAAACAACGTCGCCTTTCCGTCTACAAACGAAGATTTTTCCACAAAACTGTTACCAATTGCACACCTCCAGAACAGAATTGATAATATAGAGCTATCTTTTGAAAATGAGGAAATCTATGAGGAAATGAGAAAGCAACACGAATTAAAACTCGCAGAAGAAGAAAAAAGAATGAAGGAGCTGAGTGCTGAAAATGAAAAAACTGCAGAATTCGTCAAAAATTCTAATACTAATCAAACGGGCCCTGTAAACGCAGACGCAACATACAGCAACGCAACTGAAACAGGAAATGAGCAGCTGCTGCCTTATAACGACGCAGCTCAACCAGATATGCTGCTGGGTTTGGACCAACATCCAGTGGAATTTGGAGATTTCGACGACATGGATGGAGCCTTTCAAAGAAGGGACTCGTTCACAGATCACTACGATTACGATAGCAACTTTTAATAAATGTCTTGATTTACACTCTTGCATAAATATATAATATACATATAAAGGACCCTAAACTACAACTTTCTTCTAGCTTTGAACTTGTTCTGTGGCTTTTTACCGACTCTGCCGCCTCTTTTAGCAAAGTCATTGGATTTCTTGGCCAAAGACTCAGATTTTTTAGCAGACCCTTCGTCATCACTGAAATCGTCCGCATCGTTGTTTTTGGTTTTCTTGAATTTTAATCTGTTCTTTTGGCCCCTGATAGGACCTTGTTTGACGGCTTCCAAATAAGCATTAACACCAGAAGTCAAATTGCTCAATGGGTCGTCATCATCTTTATTCGACTGACCATCGTTCAAAATCAATTTGCCATCTGCATCTTTTTGGTAGTAGTCTTCTTTTCTCGAGGCTTTCTTCGCATCATACTTCTTTGGTCTTGAAGAGGAGATATGGGATAAAGTTTTGGCGTCTAGCAAATCAAGTGGATTCTCTTTGTTTTCCATAATGTACTGCTGACTTTTCTTGTTTTTCTTTTTGTTACCTTCTTCATCAAATTCCTGGAATTCTCCATCGTCGTCTGAATCAGAGTCGGAGTACATGACATCATCAAAAGCTGACATGAATCTTGAGCCTTTGGTGGAAACTGACGCTTCAGCCGTTTTGCTATCTTTGTCCTCGTCGTCCTCATCAGCAACACCTTTCTTCTTGTTTCTGTTTCTCTGTTTTTTGATATTGGACAAAAGTTTACGATCTTCTTCTGGGAAGATTTGTTCCATGAATTCTTCCCCAAACCTTCTCACCAATCTTTCGATGATGTGCTTGATTTTTGACTTAAAGTGACCAGTGTGTTCATGACTCCATCTTAGCAACTTAGGAAGTAATTGAGGAACTTTTTCTCTGACCTCCTCTGCAGGAAAGGTCAAAACAACAACTTTAGTAAAACCAATAGCACTTTTGACAATTTCTCTAGAGTTCGAGGTTAAGTATAGCTCCACAGTATCATAAATTTCCCACAACATGTTTTTGTCAATGACGTCTTTGAATTCAAAAACTAAGCAGGAATAAGCAGTGATGGTGGCGGTGACCATATGTTGAGATTCACCAATCATACCAGCAGCAATGATCTTAAAAAATTCCATCAAATCACCTGGCACTTTTTCGTCGCTTGGAATAGAATCGACTTTGCTCAAGTCAATCACGCTCCCTGACGTCTGCATAGCCTTGGCCATCAGAATCAAAATTTGGAAGGCAGTTTCTCTCGTTTTTTCATTGACGTCTCTGGTGCACAAAATAACTTCTGGTGCAACGTTCACAATGAAATGCAAATCTTGGAGAGGCAACAACTCGACAACTGTTTTCAAAGCAGCCAATCTACTGGCTCTGGCAGAAGTCAAACAGTTAGTTTGCTGGGAAAACATCACGTTTTCGATATCACCAATGTACGAATTGATTGATGCAGCCCCGCTTGAAAGTTCTGATAACTTGGAAATAATTCTGTACGATCTTTTTTGAATCAATGGGTCTTTGGATGCAACGGTTGTGTTGAAAATTGCAAACAATGCACTATAACTTGCAGGTGGGACGTATTTTGCCATGGTGACAACCAAATCCAACAAAGTTGCACTCACTTTGGATTCATCATGACGTTTGGAAGAGTTCGGATCTTCTTTATCAAGAGCGTCCTTCAACATGGAACAAACATTGTTGAAAGTTTTGGTCAAATCTTCTGCAGATGTAATCTTCAAGTAGCATTCAATAGTTTCAAGCAAAAATCCTCTTTTGGTAGCGGTTGTTTCGGCGAAAACGTTGAACAAAACACTCAAAATGTTGGTGGCTTTTGTTTGAGAAAGGTATTGCAAGTTTGAAGCAAGAACTTCTTCTGGGAAAAAGTCTTCTTTGTAAATCAAATCAACTACCGGTTCTTGATTACTCATCACGATGTTTCTCAAAGCATGACAAATTGTGTTTCTCAAGTCAACTTTGGAGTATAAAAAGGATGACAACTCTGAAGCAAACTCGTTTGTGAAGCTTTGTGTTAAATCTTTTGGTAACCAGCAAAAGTGAGGCAAAGTGGACCAAATCTGATCAACAACAGTTTGGAATAGTTTCAATTCAATTGATTCTTCTGGCAGTTTTTCACATTTGGACTCAAAAAATGTGATCAATGGAATGAAATCGCGAATAAAAGTTGATAGTTCTGCATATTTGGTATTGTCTCTGATCAAAGGCAACAACCATGCTCTTCCGTGATCATTTGGAATCGCGTTTTCACCGAGATTTAATGGCAAAACCTGCAAGACTTGTTCAGGCCCCAAACCTTGGATTGAGGCACCAATAAATTGCTCGCATTCGCTAACATATTGGTTAAAGTTGTCCTCATCGGATCTCCACTTGCCCACAATTTCAAGACATGGCAAAAATGCAGGAGCGCTTTTCAACGAAAGTTTGGAGACCAGAGCTGTGGCAATATGCAAAACGTGGTGTAAAGAATGTGAGAATCTGATGGATGATAAAAAATCCTGAATGATGTTTGCCAAATCACCAATAGTGTGCTCCATTTTCATCTCATCTTGAGCTTCGTCAATTAGAAAACTCTGTTGAATACCAAAATTCACAATGGATATCAAACAGGTGGCAGCTTTCCCGTTAACGCTTGCTGTTTCACTACTCAAGTATTCAGACATTAAGCTGAACACGTTAGCCAACTCAACAAAGAAAAAATCTTCCTGGGCCACTTTTGACAAAGTGATGCAACCTTTTTGAATGACGCCGATCCAGCTAGTGGCAACAACAGTATCCTTGACAGATGGTTTCAATTTCAAAATAGAAGTCATTGCGGCATTTAGTTTGGCCCTGTCAATATTTTCATTTGCAAAAATGGAATCAAAAACTTGGAAAACGTTTGACACAACAAAAGTATCGCCGCTGTTTTTCTTGACCACTTCCAAAAGAAGTCCGATAAGGTTGTCCAACTTGCTTGTTGGCCATTGGTTAGTACTGATAACAGTAGAGTATAGTTTGCAAATATGGATCTGCATAGCCGAGGTTTCTTTTGATTGAGTCTTTTCATTTTCTTCAACAATGGTGACCAAAGCATTGATAGAATAGTCTGCAATAGGTTTGCTGATGATATGTTCTGTCATTGGAGGTGGCGGATTAGACAAGATTTTGTGCAATGCATCCAAACTTCTCTTTCTAATTTTTGGTCTTCCGTCTAGACATAACTCCAAGATGGCGTTTAAACCTCTCATCGGGTTGATATTCAATTGTTCTTGGTTGACCCAAGTTTTGTTGTCTTGGGCAACCAACAAACTTTCCAAGCATCCAATGGCTGATCTAATGATTGGTGCTTGGCTGTTTTCATCTGTGATGCATGGTGCAATTTTGGTCAATAAATCCACAAACTTAGAACGCAAAAGTTTTTTTGGTGTGTACTGGAAAATAATGTCCAACAAATACAAAGCAGATGTTGCCAACTGGAGATCTTTGATCTCTCTGGTTTCTTGATCCACTGCTTGATCGAGAATGGACAAAAACGAAAGCAGGTAGTTTGTGACTGCACTAGAGTTGAAGATCACTTCAATCTTGGTTTCCTTTTGTTGTTCTCTGATGTTTTCGTCAACAGCTTCCAAAATGATGGCCACATGTTTTTGGTTTTCCAATTTGGAGTTGATTTGGGTTCTGATGTGTCTGAACTTGTCTTCCAAATCCATAAGATTTGCAATCTGGTCTTGACTCATTTTGAAAACGGGTTGAGTCTTAGTGTTTGTCAATAACTGATGCAGTGTTCTTGGTTTAGTGGGTTTGTTGCTCTGAAAGATTTGCTTTTACCAGAGCGCATTCCAATGCATCTGTTAAGCAAATTAAATGCACTTGAATTGAGATCCATCGCGTATGCAATGATGTAGCTTTTTGAAAAAAAATGAATCAAGCCGAAAAAGAAATGGTAAGCCGATCCTTTTTTAGTATTAATTTTTTTTTAAACAAGACCGAACAACCGCATAAGAAACTACATTCTTTCGGACTCTCGGTGTTTTTAAGCTCAAGTGATAAAAATTTTGAGCTGTAAGCGAAATGCTTCGACGGGAAACTCTTTTCCCCAAAACTATGTCTCAAATTGCATCTAACATTTCCTGGTGTAGGGGAACATCAAAACAAACGTCCACCAACAATAACACATTTATTGAGCACAAAACATAATGGCAAAAGGCTTGGTTAGAATAAGATTGGCCAGATTTGGCAGAAAGCATACACCTAAATATAACATTGTTGTGACACACAACACCAAGGCCAGAGATGCCAAGCCTATCGAGGTGCTTGGGACATACGATCCAATACCTAAACCTAGAACAATGAAGGAGATCAAAAATAACGTGGCGCCTGTGAAGGAGATCCATTTGGATATGGACAAGTCCAAATATTGGATTTCTGTTGGAGCTCAACCAAGCGATACAGTGTTGAAACTTTTTATGAAGTGTGGGATCTTGACACCAGATTTTGCAAAAAACAAGAAATTTTATCCAGCCGACAGAGATGTTGAAAGTCCGTTGAAGATTATGGATCAAGTGGAAAACCTATAATTGGCGTGAACTTCGTTCGAAAGAACTTTGTCTGCATCTATTAAATAAGATGAATCAAGAAGTTTTTTCCTTTTTTTTTTTCAGCTGTTTATTTTCTACTGACTTGTATATATATGTATATAAACACGAATTAATGCCAAAAGTTTGGATACGAAAAACATGGGTCGAGATGTCTAAAAGTGTATCTTTTATCATATTAATTATAGTGTTACAATTTTTGTATGAATTTACAAAGTGAAATTTATATCGTGAAAAAAAAGTTTATTCATTCTTGATTTGGCAGCAGTGTTTGAGAAGGTAGCAAAAACACAAGAGTGTGTCACTTCAAGACTCATTTCACCAATACCCGCTTCGCTCCCGTTGGTCTCAAGGCCTGCTCAATTGCGTGTCTTTTTTCAAATTTGAGCTTGCATAAGGATTTGCGCTTTTCTGATCCGAAGTTTCTGTGGATCCATTATGGACTTGAACATTGCTGAAAAACATATTATGAGGTGATGCTGCATTATTGAAAGTGGCAGACCCTGCTGAAGGAGGTGGATTGTAGTAGTGTGGAGTCGTGTTGCTTCTCGATCTGGTCAACTCGCTCAGCATACTGTTGTTTCTCGATCTAAAAGTGGGTCTCATAAAATTGCTTGAGCTAGCAGACGTTGGTGGGACCATTCCATACTGCTGCTGCTGTTGCTGCTGAGGTAAAGGCTCCAATGGAGACATCAAATCCGTGTAATTGTTGCTACTAAACCTGCTGGTATTTGTGGAATTATTATTGTTATTATTGTTATTATTATTATTATTATTACTATTACTATTAGTGTTATTGGTTGTATTGATGTTGTAAAAACCATTTTGACCAGAAAAAGGGTCAAACGCAGAATTTAGTTCATTCCTATTTTTATTCATATCATGATCTTCATCAAACCCTTCGTAAGAGGAATACTGTAAATTCGATTGGAAATTGTTATTGTTATTTAGATGCTGGTTTTCATTGTGATTCTTAGCAAAAGCTGTGTGGAGTAACGGACTTGAAGCCACCATACCTTCATGGAAATTCATTATAGGCTGGGGCATTTGAGCAATTGGTGGCTGCGAAGAAAACGGTTTTTGTTGAAACTGCTGAGGCTGTTGAGTCTGCTGCCACGTAGGATCGTTGTTAAACCCTATATTTGAAACAGAAACGTTACTTAAAGATATAACAGAGTTGTTTCTTGATCCAAAAACATTTTCTCTTTTGACTTCATCCAATAATTTTTTCCTGATTGCAGCCAACACATTGGCATTATTACTCAATTCCAATGGATTAGATGTGATTGTCAAATTAATATTTTTTTGAATGGCTGTTTTCAAAGCTTTCTTGGCAACAATATTAGTAACTCCATAAGGAGGATTTGCATCATCAAATGGTGTTATTGTTGGGTTGGAACAATGCTCTTGATATGTTTCGAGCAATAATTGAATAAAAGATGTTGAAAAATTCAATGGAGGATACGCAGTAGTTGGAGTGTTGTCGTCTATTGAAGAGGCAAGCGAAGTCACACTATTCTGGTACTTGTGCTTGTAAAAAACAGGTGTCGAAGATGGTGTTTCGAAAACAGGTGTAGATGGCAACTGATTTTGCATTAGAAATTGTGGTGTCTGTGGTGCAGCAGATGGAGCTAATAAAGGAGAGTTTCCCTTTGAATTTGACATTGGTCTTTGGATAAACATATTTGTTTTTTTTTTCCCACAAGGTTGTTTGTATGGTAACGAGGAAGAAGAGGAAAATGAAAAGGGATTGCTGTTACTTTTGTTGCTGTTTCCATTTGATGCTGCAGGTTGACTATTACTGCTATTACTAACCTGTACAGGACTCATTGGAGGATTTGCCATTGGAGATTCAAATTTTGTGGTCAACGATGCTAATTGAACCATTTTATTTTGTTTTTTTCTTGGAGATAGACTGAAAAATTTGCTTTTTGATACCATCTCATCTTTCGAAGGAGTTGTGGAGGCAGAATTACTATTAGAATTGTTATTTGAATTAGAATTACTGTTTGAATGAGAATGGAAAGAACCTGTTTCCGAAGTGATAGTTGTATTCATATCAACATCTTCATCTGTTGAATTACAAGTCCCATTGGTATTGGAACTGCTATTTGATTGCTGTCTTTTAAAAGTCCTTGAATGGAACTTGTCTAAAATCATTGTCAAGTGGTTGTCTTATCTTATTTGTCAGTGGTTGTCTATTTTTTTGTGATACGGTGTGTGCGTGATTGTGTTTTGATTTTTCAATTATCTGCTTGAGCCAATTGCTTGTGTTTATTCGATGTGAATTTGTTTATTGTCTTGTTTCAAACCTTGATGTCCTGTTCAGAACGATGTTGTTGATAAAATGTACAACAACAACAACAACTATATGAACAACGTGTTTGTAAACAATGAATACGAAAAGATAAACGGGGGAAAGAGAATGCAAAAAAAAAAAAAGACGCACCGAACACAAAAATTACAGAGAAAAAGTCCACAGCCTAAGAAAAACAATAATAGAAATAATAGATAACCCTAATTTTAGAAGCGATACCTTGACAAAAGTCAATTACGTCAGATCTCCAATCATAGCGGATCTGCATAAAGGGTCGAGAGTGTCAGATCTTTACCAAAGTTACCGTTCAAAAGTCAAATGTCAAATGTCAAATGTCAAGCAACCAAGAGTGTCTGTTGATAAAACTTGTAACTTTTTGCAGTTGGACCGAGGAAACTTGTGTTTCTTGGCTGCTTTAAATTTTTTTATTTATAGACTCAAATTTGAGTACAAAAAAAAAAAAAAAAAAAAAAAAGAGCGTGCAAGGAAAGAAAATAATACACATAATGTCTAAATTAATTGATACTCTTGATTGTTAAACAATCTGTGGGTTATTGAACCAAGAAATCAAAAAAGTCTAGATCTTGATGGGTTTAAAGTCTTCGATGTTATTTGTTTCTATCACTCTTCACTACTTGAAGTGAAGATTGAAGGAAAGGAGTCAATCAAGCATAGTTTGCTGCGTGAAAGAAAAAGATATAGAGGTCTTTAAGGCAAAGTATTTGACATGTTTAGATAGCTCTTGAACCACAAGGCGCACCGTAAATGTTTCCATCTCTTACAGCGAGAATAGTATTACCAAGAGAAAAAAAAAAAAAGATAATTGGGCTTAAAATGTTTGGTGCTAATAACCTTAGCCTTTACCTAGTTTTTATCAACCCTTTCACGCGCCGTTTCCTATAACACTGATCTACCTTAGAGCCGGGACATTCACGTGTTTTCCTTGTAACCTGTCTATGTGTGGGTGGTAAAAAAGTGATAACAAAAAACCACCCACCCTCCATTATTGCCCGGATATTTATTAGCAAACGTCTGGTGTTTGGGTGTATGTTTGTGCTTCACTTGGAGATTTGTACCTGAGACGTGAACATTTGAAAGTTATATAACGCATGTTGATCTTAGTTCTTTGACTACTCATCATGTTTTTAATTTGATATTTACATTTTCAAAAAAACTTGCAAGCAATCAACACGCTCCCCCCCACAAGGCTTAGACATGAAGTGAACTGTTTATACAAGGAACAAAGATGAGCAAGTCAAAATACAATCACCCATACCAGCCTTATGATATTCAGGTTGATCTAATGGATGCAATCTATAAACTTTTAGATTCACCTCAAGAGTCCACTTCAATGGGGAAGAACATATCAGAAAAAGTGAAAAAAATTGGGATTTTTGAATCACCTACCGGTACAGGTAAAACTTTGTCTCTTGTCTGTTCTACTTTGACTTGGCTTAGAAACAACAAAGAACACTTACTATTGAAAACCTCTAAAACAGGTTTGGCAGATTCTACATCAGATGCTCAAACTGAAAATACATTTGATGACGATGATGATGAGCCTGATTGGATTGTGGAATCTTACAATAAGACCATTAATACTGAAAGACTGCATGATTTCAAAGATTTTGAAACAAGAATTCAAGATTTCAACAAAAAGAAGTTTGATGCAGAAAAATTGAATACTCCCAAGAGTAATGTTCACCTTCAATACAAGAAAAGGAAAATACAACGAGTTGACGTAGACATTGAAACCGATGAAAATCAATTTTTGCTGCATGAATACCATGATGGTTCCACCGAAAATACTAATCAAAATCTGCTTGCAAATCAAGTGAAATATCTATTGGACAAATTTGATCAGCCCTCTTCTTTGTCTAAAAAAACATCTGTAGACATTACAAACAGTTTTAAGCAACCCAAACAGATTGTATTTGCATCCAGAACACATTCGCAATTGCAACAATTTGCTTCACAATTGAATCTGCCCACTTTCCCCTCTTCTTTTGGCAAAGACATTCTTTCAAACGAAACAATCAAGTACTTGCCTCTTGGCTCACGAAAACAACTTTGTTGTAATGACAAGATTCAAAAACTTACATCAATTGATCTTATCAATGAGGGATGTCAAGATGCAATCAAAACGTCTTCTTGTGAGTATTACCAAAATCAAGACACCATTTTGCAGAAATTCCCACCTGAAGCAATCTTTCGAAAGATAAATGACATTGAAGAGGTCCAGTCAATGGGGAAAACTTTCCAAACTTGCCCTTATTATGCTTCAAGGAAGGCAACACACTTTGCAGAAATCATTTCTGTTCCCTATCAGCTTTTACTAAATAATAATTCAAGAAACTCAATAAACTTGGATTTATCAAATGCAATTGTTATCATCGATGAGGCTCATAATTTAATAGACACTATTTTGAACTTGAACAAATGCAAAATCACTTCAAGTGATTTTATGAAAATCATCAAGTCTTTGAAAACTTATTTGAACCGTTTCAATAGGAAACTCAATCCTACAAACAGATTAAACCTAATGAAACTATTGAAATTTCTGACTTTAATTCAAGATTTTATTACCAAAAATTATAAGAAAAATATGAAAATCAACCCAAACGATATTCTGCAGCATGGGAACCTGGATGTTTATAATTTCAACGAACTGGTAGAATTCATCAGAGCAACAAAGCTGGCATACAAACTGCAATCATATATTAACAACGAAGAATTGAAAATGGCACTAAAAACTGCAATTGTGGATCAATCAAATCACGAATCAATCAAAAAAACAACTCTTGGCAAAGGCCAGCCCGTGTTGTTCAAAATTGTCAGTTTTATCGAGTGTCTAAGAAACCCTTCATACGAGGGAATATTCTATTTCACTCAAGAACAAAACACCCTTGAGTACATGTTGTTGGAACCAAGTGAGTTTTTCAAACCGATAGTTGACAATTGTTACAAGTTGATTCTATGTGGTGGTACCATGGAACCAATGAAGGAGTTTACAGAAAAACTGTTTCCATATGTCCCAGAAACTGAGATTCTCAAGTTTTCTTGCAACCACGTCATCCCAGACTCAAACTTGAAAGTCTTTACTCTGAAATCCGACTTTATTAATCACAACACACAGTATGAATTCACATTTGCGAAAAAGAACAATCCTGAAATGCTTGAGTCTCTCGGATCAACTTTATTCAAGCTCTTCAGCAAGATACCTATGGGAACAGTTGTCTTTGTGCAAAGTTATGAGTATTTACACAAACTCGTTGATTTTTGGAAAGCCAATGGGCAGTTCGAAAAACTTAATAATGTTAAAAATATCTTTTACGAAACGCCTAATAGTGAAAGCGATCCGTGGAAAGAGTATAGCAATAACATTATGGTTAACAAAAAGCCAAGCTGTTTGTTTGCCGTTGTCGGTGGGAAGCTGAGCGAGGGTATTAATTTCCAAGATGACTTGGCGCGTGCTGTGATACTGCTGGGTTTGCCGTATCCAAATATTTTATCCAGTGACATGGTTATTCAGAGAAATCACATTTTCAAGAAAAATCCAGCAAAGGGGAAAGAAATTTTCAAAAATTACATTGATATGATCTGTATGAGAAGTGTCAATCAAAGTGTTGGAAGAGCCATCAGACACATCAACGATTACGCGGCTATTTATTTGGTGGATAAAAGATTTGGAAATAGCGATGTACAAGCAGGGTTATCACAATGGGTCAAACGCAGAATAATCTCATCAGAGAAAAACATCATGCAAGAAACTGAGCAATTTTTTGCACTAAAAAAATGACTGATAAGTATCTAATTTATCTCGGCATGACTTATATATTTCTAACATTTGCATATATGCTTTCGTCTCCCAAAGTTTCTAGAATGGTTTTGGTAAACCACCCATACTCGTTCAAAGAGTCCTTTGTGAGATCAATGAATCTGGTATTGGTGACCGGACAAACTCTCAAAGCTGTGCTAACTAAAGGCAAAAATGTGATTCCACACCGTTTCCATTCAAGGCTAGATAATGATCTTATAGCCCACTTGTCTTCTTGTACTTTTGTTTCTGGTGCTTTGCCATCAAACGACTGCGTGATGAACTCACTTTTCATATCAAACTTTAAAGAAATGTCTGCATTTAAGAGACTGGCTTTTCCTAGAAGTTCTGTAACGGTTTGCACACAATACGCATCCAACGTGTTCGTTATGGTTTCGATGTGGGCTTGAGCATACGCGTACATGCAATGGCAATAGAGCAAAAGCATCTTGTTCATGCTCTGCTCCTGATCAACAAACACTTCAAATTTTAAACCTGGGTTGTCCTGCAACACATACTTCTTCAAATATTCGTCAAAGGGTAGCTGAATATCAAACTCACATTTATCAGCACTTTGTGGTGACGGCAGAAGAGAGGTGTAATTCTGTGGCAAAGCTTCATTATATGCATGATATAGTTGGTACCACAGCCCCCCGCTTTGGGAAAGATTTGGTTCGATTTGCCAGCACTCATCAAGCGGTATTAGCGAAAGTTTGAAAGAAGAGGAAGAAAGAATGCTGTATTTGAGCGCTACAAGTTCGGGAGTGTATATTAGCGCCAAAGTAGATCCATCACTCGACAAACAACTTCCATATAAATTCATTGTTGTGTGATACTCATTGTTTTCATTTTTCATATCATTGAACCTTTGTATTTTCTTTTGCAAGAACGTGTTGATTTTTTCTTCAGGCTGAATTGTTAGCTTGCACTCTTCATCAATAACAACTTTAACACAGCCACAACATGAAAGAATGTAAATGCCTGAGTTTGTTTTCAGTATGGTTTTCTGGTCATATCCCAAATTTTGAAGCGCACTGCAAGAGTAAGCATTACTGAAAATATCATATGCATGTGCCTGTGCTGCATCGGTTACCAACACAACCGACTCATCCTGTGAATGCCCACTTTTGTAGACAAACTTTAAATCACTTAATGCAAACCTGGATTGTTGTTTAATTTGATGTGTTTCACCGCTTTTCCTGTTGTGCAAAACAACACTATTGTCTGCCATCCCGCATGCCAGATGCATGTTGTCTTTAGAAAAGGCAATGTGTGTAACCCAAATATTAACACCTTCAACAATTGATATGGTTTCCATATGTCCTCCACAAGTATCAAAAAACACAACTTCTCCATTCTCGTTTCCAACAGCTATGAAAGAAGAATCAGATGACCACAAAGCACAATGGAAAATCCTGCTTTTATTAAACTTGAACAGGGAAGCCACGTCCATTGGCTGCCCGTCCGGTGGAAGGTCCAAATTTGCCAATAGCTCAAAGTCCTGATTATAGATCAAAACGTTGTAATGATTGGTTATAACTGCGAGATAACCTCCTGCTCCAGAAATTATTTGTCTCGGGTATGATTCAACTTCAGTGTTAAGCAGAGTATTACCAAAAGTGTCCACCTCCTTTTTAAACTTGTTTTGTCCTTCAAGGTCCAAGACAAAACTGTCCATTTCAAGCATGTCTTTCAACGGCAGTTCAGCTTTATTATTCCCGTCGTTTAGCTCGTTGCTGTGTTGGTACTTGGTTTTCAGTATAGTCAAATGTGGCTGGGTGTTGATGATAAAAACCCCATTGTCCAACCAGCAAAGGCTGTCATACCAATATTGCACTTCCCTTCTCGATATTATGAGCTCGTTTTTCTGGCTATATATGTTCTTCATTTGAGGAGGCAAGGTGTTTTCTTTGGGCACTGTCTGTTGTTGGTAGTGCTTTTGAAGCATTGAGTGAGCAGCGAAATGATCAATGTAAACAAACCCGCCGAAGGCAGTATAAAATAAGATGACGCGAACACGGGACCTTGATTTTTGTTCCTCGTTAATTTTGTCTTGTCGTGGTCGGGTTATAGGTTAGCAGTAGATTACAATCATAATTTCAAGGGGCTGGAATGGAGCAATAAAAAAGGTGTAGTTTAGGCACCTGCATTAACTTCGGTGACTATGACTGACTCTTATTCTTGCCTACTTGGAGTCGTTCATGTTTTAGCATATTAAATAACGTATTAAAATATTTCAGTTAGCTAAAAACTCTCAAAAACAAGAACAAAGACAACAGCAACCACAAAAACCACAAACACATCAAAAACATGTTGAGTATCAAAAACACCCCCAGTAAAGTTATGAGCTTTGTCTGGTTAACAGTGTTTTTGTCAATGTTGGTGAACACAACTGCTAAAATTAATATGACAAATAAACCGCAGTCTCAAGACAATTATCCTGTCTGCGCTATTTACGACCAATGCGGGAAAAAGTCATTGTTTGGGCAACAACTTCCATGTCCTAAAAGCTCCAAATTTCATCCACCAAAGGCATCTTCCGAAACCTTAGAAATCGTATCAGGCCTATGTGGTGAAGAATGGCTAGAGCAAGAATATTTATGCTGTACCACAGAACAAGCACAAAAACTTGAAGAAAATATTAAAAAGGTTGAAAATATTATTGCCTCTTGTCCCGCATGCTTCAAAAATTTCAAAAACTTATTTTGCTCATTTACCTGCTCCCCTACGCAAAGAAGTTTTGTGAACGTCACAAAAACTCAGTTAAACTATGATAAGACAGACGATATTGTTACTGAACTCGACGTATTCATGAACCCAGAATGGGCCTCGGAGTTTTACGATTCATGCAAAAATGTCAAGTTTGGCGCAACAAACGGCTACGCTATGGACCTTATTGGAGGTGGTGCCAAAAACTACACAGAATTTTTAAAATTCTTAGGTGATGAAAAACCATTGTTGGGCGGCTCTCCTTTCCAAATGAACTACGTGTACAACGTAAGTGAAGCAGATGGGTTCAAGTTGTACAACGAAACGAGAGCATTGAATTGTTCCGATCCAGACTACAAATGCACCTGCTCAGATTGTTTTGACTCCTGTCCAGACATCAAGGATGCTCCATCCTCTGGTCAATGTAAAGTCGGAAACGTGCCCTGTTTCTCCGTTGGTGTTGTGGTCGCTTACTTTTGTGTCTTCATTGGCATGGTCGTTTGGCACGTTAGAATGTTTAAACAAAAAAACAAGTCATCTCAACTGCTAACATCTGATTCCAACGGAAATGACGGAAACAATTACCCATACGCTGTGCGCGTTGAAAACACAACGGATAGCTTGTTTGATAACTATTCTTCTTTGGTCTATCATAAACCTAGTGTTGGCATCTCCAAATTCTTTGGGAAAATCACATCTTTTTGCACTCTTCACTGCAAAAAAGTTTTGATCTCTTCAGTCTCGATCATTGTTTTGTTGATTATATTCATGTTCAAATTTGGGAAATTAGAATTAAACCCAATCAACTTGTGGGTGAGTCCAAACTCAAAGAAATACCAGGAAAAGCAATTTTTTGACGAAAACTTTGGGCCTTTCTACAGAGCAGAACAAATTTTTGTGGTCAATGAAACAGGGCCCGTTTTGCAAAATTATGAGACGTTGAAGTGGTGGTTTGAAGTTGAAAACTATATTACTGGCGATATGACCACACCTGAAAATGTTGGTTATAACGATTTATGCTTTAGACCAACCGAAGATTTTGACTGTGTGACAGAATCATACACTCAGTACTTCCACAGTGTGCTACCTGACAAAAGCTCTTGGCAATCCCAGTTACAAATGTGTGCAGAGTCTCCTGTCAATTGTCTACCAACATTCCAGCAACCTTTGAAGGCAAACCTTCTTTTCAGTAACGAGTCGTTTGTTTTGGACTCACACGCATTTGTTGTGACATTGCTTGTGGACGAACACAGCGACCGGTCCGTTGAATGGGAAAAGGCCTTGGAAAAATACTTGCTAAGTTTGGAGCTTCCAAAGGGATTGCGCCTAAGTTTCAATACGGAAATGTCCCTTGAAAAAGAATTGGCCGGAAATAACGACGTTTGGGTGGTGGTTGCTTCATATTTGATTATGTTTTTGTACAGCTCTTGGGCTTTGAACAAAAGCGCTCAAAAAACTGGTTTCATTCTAGGTCTGTGTGGTATTTTGATTGTTTTGAGCTCTATCACTTCCGCCGCAGGGTTGTTAAGCGCATTAGGGTTAAAATCAACATTGATCATTGCCGAAGTGATCCCATTTTTGATTTTGGCCATTGGGGTTGATAACATTTTCTTGATTGTTAACGAGTACCGTGCAGTTGATAAAACGTTTAGCATAGAGGAGAGAATTGCATTTGCTGTGGAGCGCATTTCTCCATCTATTTCAATGTCATTTTTATCTCAGTTCATATGTTTCTTATTAGCCGGTATCGTACCAATGCCTGCAGTTAGAAACTTTGCGCTTTATTCTGCCACTGCTTTGTTGTTTAATGTCATCTTTCAATTGACCACTTTTATCTCAATTTTAACGATCTATGAGCAATATACTTCCAAGATAAGCTTGCCAGACGAAAACGAAGATGAAAATAATGATGAAAATGATGAAAAATCCAGATTCAGCGATTTCTATCACACTTTGTTGCTAAAGTTCCGTGGGATGGTTTTAGGTATATCGATTACAATTGCTTTTGCTGCATTATTTTTCATTCCAAGCATCAAACTTGGGTTAGATCAAACTTTGGCTGTTCCGCAGGACTCATATTTGGTGCAATACTTCAATGATGTGTACAAATACTTGAACGTTGGTCCTCCAGTGTACTTTGTTGTTAAAGACGTTGATGTATCGACGAGGGATGTGCAAAAAAGACTTTGTGGTAAATACACAACGTGCGATGAATACTCATTGTCCAATGTATTGGAGGTGGAAAAAAATTACACCACAATTACAGAACCAGTTGCCAACTGGTTGGATGACTATTTTATGTTTTTGAACCCTAGTTTAGATTCGTGCTGCAGATTCAAACGCGGTACATCAGATGTCTGTCCTCCTCGGTTTCCCACAAGAATGTGTCAAACATGTTTTGCTGATGATGAGTGGTCTTATGATATGCAAGGCTTCCCAGAAGGCAGCGAGTTCATGCAATACTTTGACATATGGATCAATACTGCTCCAAGTGACGCGTGTCCTTTGGGCGGAGAGGCGCCCTACTCCAAATCAATCAGATTGAGCAATGACTCGCACAACATCAAAACTTCATATTTCCGGTCTGCTCACTCTCCTTTGAGATCACAAGATGATTACATTCAGGCTTATAAAGACGCTGAATTCATCTCATCGCAGTTTGAAGATTTGAACATGTTTGCTTACTCACCAATCTATATTTTTTTTGTTCAATACGCTTCGTTGGTAAAACTAACGTTGAGCTTGTTAGCCGCAGCACTTTGCGCGTTATTTGTGGTATCAAAAGTGATGATCGGGTCTACGAGAACTTCAGTGATCTTAGTTCTCACGGTGACCATGATTTTGATTGACATAGGTGGGTTCATGTATTTCGCTGGAATCACGTTGAATGCGGTGAGTCTTGTCAACTTGGTGATTTGTGTGGGGATCAGCGTAGAATTTTGCATTCACATTGTAAGAAAGTTTACGTTTATTGACCGTGACACTGAGATCAACAACAATGCCAGAGTGTTGTTTGCCATGAAAACCGTTGGTAAATCTGTGTTTTGGGGAATCACTTTGACCAAAATCATTGGTGTTTCGGTTCTAAGTTTTGCAAAATCCAAAATCTTTGAAGTTTTCTACTTCAGAATGTGGTTTGCTTTGATTATCATATCTTCCGTGCATGCTTTGGTCGTGTTGCCTGTGATGTTATCCATGTATGGAGGCAAAGAGTGTTATCTAAACAACTAAGTCTCTCAAAGATCTATAATTTTATATAAATTTGGGTGTTTTTTTTTAGGCTGCTATTTAACGAAATTAATTCAGATAATCATTTTTTCTAATTGTGTAAAATTGCTTTGGTAAATGTTAGATGAGGCAAAATTAGCGCTCAAACTCCTCAAACGAAAAAAAAAAAAAAACCGGAGATATTATTCAGCGTTTTTTTCGTCAAGCTTGATTGTGCTCAAGTTGCAAATGAAAAACAAGTTCACCAAACAGTCCAGCTCTTAACAGAAACAAACTGATCAAAAGTACACCTCAACTGACTGAAAATTAAAAAAAAAGCACACTTTTTAATGTCTGGTGTGCAGCAGCTACCTTTGGGCAAATTGCTCCCAAGTTTGATACCGGTGCGAAACAAGAAGCTGCCGAGAGCCAGGATTATAACACTCAAATCTTTCCCTAAACAAGAGCCAATTCCATCAGAGTACAAAAAGAGTCACTTAGGAAGCAAATCCACAAACACCAATTTTTACTTGGATCACAAGAAACAAAAAAATAGCGCCGGAAAAGGATCAAATTATGGTCTTAAAATTGCCACGGAGTTGCGAAGCGCTGCTGAAAGTGACAATTTTTTGGAGGATGAACTAAATGAAGAAGAGGAGAAACCTTGAGAGGCGACACGCTCGAGACAAAAAAAAGTCAAAATAGCAGAACTTGTAAAGATTGAGAAAACGCTGGGCACTTCCGAAGACAGCTACCAGCGGAACTCTCTCGCAACACTGCGAGCTTTGCTAGATCAGGAAAAAAGTCAGTTTGAAAAAAACCTAGCAGAAACAGCTCATTATTACAGATCTTTACAACAAACTGCAAAAGGCCAAATTTTTTTGTACAACAACTTCCAAGAGAAAGTGAAAAGCCTTCTGAGTGTTTTGCAAGCAATTACCAATCCACATAGGCTAGAATACACACCTGAAGAGATAAAAATTTATCCCACGGAAGTCACCACAGAAATACCACCTTTAGCCGTAAGTTTAATGGACCAACGGCAGTTCAATGACTATATTGGCACGTTGACGCATACCAAATTCAAATATAAAAGCTCTTCCAAAAGCAGCGGCATAGTGCCAAAAATTTTGAGGCTCTTGATGAACAAGGATAATTTTACGACACAGCATCTCAGAAACACAGAAACCTATAATGACGTTATATTTTTTTTCAAACAAAAGGGGGATCTTTCAACTTGCTTAGAATATTTCGAGCAAATGGAACGCGAAGGCATTAAGAGAAACACAAAAACTTATAATCTCATATTGAGACTTGTTTCAGATATTCAGCTCAAAGGCTTGTACACAATGCCAGCGATAGAGAGATTTTTACCATTGTTGAAAAACATGAAGACCAACAAAGTATATGCTGACATTCATACGTGGGGTTTGGCGTACTCCATTTTATTCGACAATCACTCCAAGCAACATTTTCTACAAACAATGAAGAACTGCAAGATACCGGCCTCCAAGAATCTCATCACACGCCTGATCAAAGAAAACTATCAAAAAAACAGTGCTTTTGATATATTAGAGTTTTTGCACAGCACAAACGCTCCTTTCAGTAGTGCTGCCATCAACTTAATTTTGAAAAAATTGATTCACGAGAACGATTTGCAGGGATACTTTTTGCTGTTACATTTTGCTAGATTTGTTAGCAGATCAATGAGTCTGGACCAGTTTACTTCCAATTCTATGAACATATATTTGGCTAAATTTGCTGATGTTGGAAGAGTGGACCTAGCAGTTATGGGTCTTCACACTTTAATGCGTGATTTCCGTATCCAACCTGATAACAAGAGTTTTGAACTTTTGTACAAATCTCTGGCCAGAAGAGGGGTGCACAAGCTTTATCATTATGGGTTTGACTACGTTGACAACTTGTGCTACAGACTCAATCAAAACAACGTTGTTCATTGCTATTGGAGAACGAAAGCTTTGTCTATACTTTATGTTGACTGTCGGAACAAGAAAAAATCATTAGAAAAGGGCACTATTTTGAGCACAACAACTAGAAATGAGATGCACCAGAAATTGAGGATTCCGAGCTCAGGCATTGGCTTTGAGTCGGGGTTGTGGAATGCTGGGCATGCTGGATTGTTTAAATTTTTCAGAATCTTGGGATCTGTCCCTTCAAAATATCACAACGCTTACAAAGAAAAGCAAAAAAAGATAGATATAAGGTGCAGTACTGAACCATCTTTAAACTCAGCCAAAAGAAAAAAATATATGCAAGGAATCAGACATATTGGATTGCAGAGAGAACTAAATAATAGGGCCAAGTACTTGGAAAACGGAGTCTACGAAGGCTTGAAGTCGGACATTTTAGAGCGTGACCTTTTGATCATGAAGGAACAAGATTAATAGTGCAAACATGTAAATAAAACCGTGAAAGTTCATTCAATATATTCTTACAAACGTCATTTTGGCTCTAAATTTTCAATTTTTTCGATTGGTAATCTTCGCCTTTACCAATATCATCACTCAATGCATGCGTTTTTGCCAACTTTTGGATATTTTTAACAGAGCTGATTATTTCAAGATAATCTTGTTTGATTGTCAAAAACGTTGATTGCAACTTGTCCTTTCTGTCAAGCTCATCAAGCTCTATCAAAGCATCGTAATTTTTTTGGAAAAGTCTGGTTTTCACCAGTATTCTTGCGCTGCTTTCTTTCCCTAGGTATAACAACAACATTTCGGTTAGTCTATGCAACTGTTTCTTTTCCAACTTTAGATTGTCCAGACTTGGGAAACTTTGCGTCAAACTTGCCTTTTGTACTTGAGATTTGATTTCATTCAAATTGATATGCTCGATCAAGTACTGTAAATCATTTCTATCTCTAAGCAAGTCAAAGCTTTCATTTGGGTCTTCCACGGTCATTTCGCAAATGTTCGGTAGTTTGAGCCAGTAGGAATATATTGAGCTATAAAGAATCGAACCATACCCCTTACCTTGATATGGTGGAAATATCAAAAACTGTGAAATTTTTGATCTATATCTATAATCAGTTGACAAATCAAATTTTTCAGCCCCTTCGTAATACCAGTACTTATAGCAGGTAGCATAACCCAAAATGTCTTTTGTTTCGGCATTCACCAAAAAGTATATATCCCAGTCATCGTCATTTTCGTCGATATAGGAAGCCCCTTCAATGAAAAACAGAGCAAAAATCTGAATTCTAGAGTGCAAATCTTTGACTTTGGAGATATTTATTTTGTAAACGTACACTTGTTGATTTCCATCTGCTGTGTCGGAATGTTTGCCAATCAATTCCCCATTTTTTTGAAAATTTTCCCACACGGAATCGTTGTCGCACTCTCTCGTAAAGGATTCGACCCATTTCTTTTCATCTTTGACAATCAAGTTTTCTGCTGATTTCGGTAAGTACTCAAGTAACGTGTCTAAAGGATTAGACTCTTCATTCCCTATTATGTCTTTTTCCAATTGTTCAGAAAACTTCATGTTTACCAATGGCAAAAATGTTTTTGATTCAAAAGCCAAAATAAGTTCCAGATCTTTGAACCCAAATATTTGCTCAGAGTCACCATAAATTGGATAAGTGAAATTGGGGTTGAACGTTGTGATTTTGTCCGTGGAGGAGTTTAGCAGAGAGATTTTGACGCATTCATTGGATGAAGCAGTCCAATTTTCAGGTTTGAAAGAGTCCATGCTGTAAAACTGTTGGCCTTTTTGTGGTTTGTTCTAGTGGAAACTGTGTTATTCAAAAAATGCAACCTTTTTTTTGAGTAATGTTGGTGTTTCTGGTAGAAAGGGAAGACTTGAATGGCGTTTTGTTTTTGATCATTTACGCGTTTTCGCGATGCTTCCCAATTTTCCAATCAGCGTTTTCAGAGAGGGTAACAAACTGGACAAATGGTATTTTTGTTGATGTCAAATTTTAAGGTTTAAACGAAATTCTAAATCACTGATGATGCCATTCTTGATTAATCATGTAAGTTGTCACAAAATACTTGAAATTTGTATCTCTTTACTCCTGAAATCTCACCAAATAAAAGAAATACCAACACAACACACAAAAACTTAAAATCGCACCCACCAAAATGTCTTTTTTATCTTCCGCCAATTTGTTTAACAAAACAACTATACCTTCCAGTCATGAAAACATATTGCAAACAATACAAACTTTTACCGATAACATTCTTTCAAGCAAAGCCGGCGAAACCAGTGGTCAGAAATGGGATAGAGGAGCAGACTATCATCTTGATGTTCCAGCGAAACAAGGATCTGCAACCACGATGACAAAGCAACTTGTGGAAACGTACAACACGCACACCAATTTTGATGGGCCAGATGATTATTGGAGTTGCAGACTAAGTGAGCACAAGGACATTGACGAGGATTTGTACAGAGACAAAATTGTTGGGAACTTGAACGGGTCGGTGTATAAAAGAGAAACCGGGGAATGGGCGTTGCCAGAAAAGCTGAGTTACAGATGTACCAATGAGAAAAACTATTTTCACGCTATTGAAAGTGTTTCTGTCTTACATGACAATGTTTTTCCTGAGAGTGCTGGCGGAGGGAATGTTGCTAGTCCACCAGGAGGATGGGTTGAGATTGAGGCTGTTTATAAGTTTAGCCCTGTTTTGAAGAAGAGAGTCTTCAATGAGTGGGTTTACGTGGTGAAGCCTTTTGAAGTCTCTGGCGACTCGTCTACCGAAGTGTCATATGTTTTGTCCATTAGATCTGATCATAACAAAGGTGGAAACAGAGCCGGCCAGGTACCTGCATACTACATCTCTATTGAGAAATTGCAATACAACTACACGACTAAGCAGTTTACGTGGCTTATGTGCACAGCCAGCGACTGCAAAGGTATTGTTCCGCAGTTTGTGCAAAACATGATGATCAACAAGGCCGTTGTGCACGATGTCCCATTGTTTTTCTCCTACATTATAAAGTGAAGGGGGAGAGGGGCGTGCTGATCAAAATTTTTGCTTGAGGTTGAAGCTGCTTTTACACTATTGCCACGGATTTTCTTTCCCTTTTCATTGCTTGACGGGATTGTCTTTTTATTTTCATTCATTTACGGATTAACATTTTACGTTTATATATTCATATGTGTATTTAATTTACCCCGCAATTAATTTGATTATTCTGTACAAAAAAAAAAAAGTTGTCCGATTTTGTGCTTTTTCGGTTAATCTTCTGTATATATAGCATTGTTTAGAACCGTTTTTTTTTTAGGGAGCAGATGGAAAATTGAAAGTATTGGAGGTTTTCTTGATGAACATATTGATGAAAATGATAACTTTGAGAAGTTTTGAGTAGGAGATGGTTGAAGCATACGTTGGATAAAATGTTATCCTGGTCGAGTGATAATCGAGTCTTTAAGCTCGTTCTTGTGAACCTCTTGCTAGGATATTATATGCAAGGAACCCACAAACAGATCATCAAACTCTTCCATTCATCGACTAGTTAAATTATCGATTATGTTAAAAATTTTTGCATCTTTGAAAATTGCCAGACCGGTGGTTCACAAGAGTGTTTGCGTAGTAAACCCTATTCACTACACCTCTTTGAACCAAACCCTTGGCTATTCGTATGATCGTGCAACCTATAGAACCTCTTCGTCCTCCAACACAACATCATCATCCAACACTTCCACAACCTCCTCCTCCTCCTCCTCCTCCTTCTCCTCTACCACCGCCTCCATCCCTAAAAAGCAAAAAGCGGTAATTTTTTACAAGAATGGTGGTGAGTTGAAGTACGGAGACATTGCTGTTCCCAAACCAAAACCAAGTGAAATATTGATCAAAGTGTTATTTTCCGGTGTGTGTCACACGGACTTGCATGCATGGAAGGGTGACTGGCCTCTTCCTGTGAAATTTGATCCGTATTTGGTCGGGGGTCACGAAGGTGCCGGGGTTGTTGTAGGGATGGGGTCGCAGGTGAAGAACTGGAAGATCGGTGATGCAGCCGGAATCAAGTGGTTGAACGGGTCGTGCATGAGTTGTGAATCGTGCGAGTTGGGCCACGAGTCTAATTGCAAGCAGGCAGATTTGTCGGGATACACACACAATGGAACTTTTCAGCAGTACGCAACGGCAGACGCCATCCAGGCTGCACGGCTTTCCCCCAATGTTGATTTTGCAAAAGTGGCACCAATTTTATGTGCTGGTGTCACTGTTTACAAAGCTTTGAAAAGTGCCAATTTGAATCCTGGACAATGGGTTGCGGTGTCTGGTGCCGCTGGCGGTTTGGGGTCTTTGGCAGTGCAGTATGCCAAAGCAATGGGGTTGAGAGTCTTGGGGATTGATGGTGGTGAGGGCAAGGAGAAATTGTTTTATGAGTGTGGAGGAGAGAAATTTATTGATTTTACCAAGGAGAAAAACGTTTCTGACGCTATAGTGGAAGCCACTGGGGGTGGACCACATGGGGTGATCAATGTTTCTGTTTCCGAGGCTGCTATTTCCGAGTCCACAAAATATGTACGTACAAATGGGACTGTGGTTTTGGTTGGATTGCCTGCACATGCGGTATGTAAATCTGAGATTTTTTCACATGTGGTGAAATCAATCAAGATTGTCGGTTCTTATGTCGGGAACAGAGCAGACACCAGAGAGGCGCTTGATTTTTTCGATAGAGGGTTGGTGAAGACCCCGATTCATCTAATTGGATTGTCTGAGTTGGCAACGGCTTTTGAGAAGATGGAATCAGGGAAAGTTTTGGGCCGGTACGTCGTGGACACTAGCCGCTGATTTGAGCGTTTTTGTTTTTTGTTTTTTTTTATTTTTTTTAATTGAGGAGGGGTAGCTCTCAGCAGGGTCTAACACATAGTTTTTAATTTGTTTTATGTCGTCATTTTAATTTCTTTATGGGATTTGACGCATTTGCGACGCTCGCTTTTTTTTTGTTTTGTGGTTGCCAAGACTGCGGGTTTTTTTTTTGTTTTTGCATTTTGGATTTTAAAGCTTTATGGGGCTTCTGTACTCTAAGCGAAGAAGCAGGTTTCTTCAACAAAATCCAACAAGAAGGATTATCCACAGTACACTATTACTTACTGGAAGTACTAAATTACCAGAGAATGCGCATCAATTCAAGAAAAAATTTAATCATTTACCTACTTGTAGGATTCATCTTCCTTATGGGATTTTTGGGACGTCTTGTTTGGTTTATGTCATTTAAGCACGAGCTTGCTAAAATTGACAAAACATTGAAAGACGCCAATCCAACATTTGCCTAAGGAAAGGGGCCTGCCACTTTCAAGTCACTCAAATTGAGTAAGTTCAGACTATATTTCCTAGTAGTATCTTCAAATAATTATATATACATGTATATGTATGTATATTATTATATATGCAACCTTTTCAAAAATAGCGTGCTTCTGACGTTTTGCGACAGCCGTTTTTAAGTTTTTTTTGTTTCCCAATCATTGTCCCTTAATCGCAGGGTGTGATTTTTGTGATATGGCGAGAGTTCAATGTTGCTACTTGGTAAGTGGCAGGGAGACGGAGATGATAGAGATGAGCAAAGACCAAGAGTCATGCATCACATACCAAAAAAGAACTTGTTGATATATTTCCTCCTAGGACTCATATTTATAGTCGGCCTTGTCAACCGTATTATGTGGTTCAATACATTAAAGCAGGAGATCACAACAATTAACTCAGGCGATACACAAGCATTATTAGAGAGACCTGGCATTACACAAAGACTGTTGAGGAGATCTGCAGTTACACCAGAAATCAGCAGTATTAACGCTAAAGACCCATCTGAAGACAAGATGTTTTGTGCTGTAAAACATCCTGTATATGGAACATACATTGATCTATCCCAACTTTCCACCAATCCAAACACCAACACTCCTGATGGTAATGGCAAGAAGAAAAACAAGAATAATAATAATAATAATAATAATAATAATAATAATAAACAGCCCACACTTCCTGTGAAAACAAGATGGTCAGTCAATGGTTGGGACTATACTACGAATTTCACCTTGGGGATATGTTCGAGTGCGGTGGACGAGGATACTGAGCATTCCTCTCGCACTCTTGCGTCTATTGGAGAAGTATCGAAGAATAAGACTGGAGCATTTTATTATGAAAACGATGAAGCACGCATTCACAACAAGTATATTTCTATTGGAGAATATTCCACGAACCCACAATTCATGGGTAAAAAACTTGTTTTACAATATGATAATGGAGATATGTGTCCTAATGGAATTGATAGACGTACTAGTTTATTGAATTTTGTTTGTGATAAGGAGATTTCCAGCCGTGCACAAATCAATTTCATTGGATCCGCGCACAATTGTTCCTATTTCTTTGAAGTTAGATCTATCTATGCGTGTCCTACCACTGCTGTTGAGGATGATTATAATGTCATTGGTATTTTTTTTTTCATTGTTGTTGTTTTTGTACTAGTGGAATATGGAAGACGCAGACTGAGTCGATTTGTTCATAGTAGGGGTGGATCTACTACTGATATCAGGGAAGGAGACACTCAAGGTAATAGAGTCTATATGAATAATAGTAATAACAATAATATGGACAGTTTGAGTTATCTCAATTATATCAATCCAAGATGGGCAAGAATAGAAAATGAATCGAAATTTAAAAATTTTGCCAAAAATGTTTTCACTAAATTGCGTGATTTGTTTAAGCGCAGAAGTGGTAGTGATACTGATGAAAGAAATGGGAATAATAAATCTTTTTATTATAACACTCGCACATCAAGAAACAATTACAAACTGCGAACCGCAGACAATGGCAGTGCCATAAACAACCAAATCAATTTGAGCAATAACAGTAGAAATAGTAGAGGAAGTAATGATACTTTATTTAGAGATATTGAAATACAGAATAATTTAATGGATTCTCTGCAGATGGACAATATTGATGAAGATGAGGATGTTGGGGCTGGTGGTGGTGGTGGTAATGTTATTACTGGTGGTGGTGTGGACAACAGCAATGACCAAAGAGATCTACTCTCTGATGACCTGGTGTAAATATTATATACTATATACTTTACTATACGTACTCATCTAATATACTTTTTATCTACTTATCTTTGTATATGATTGACATCCATTGGATCTTTCTTCTTTTGATTTTTTTCTGCCATAATTTCAGATCCTATTTTGTGACATTTTCAATTATATTTGCACATCCTTAAATATAATCATTACACCCTTACATTATTTGTGTTGTCATTTTAATAAGATTAAAGATCTAACAATTTTTGTGGTTTTTTTTTCAACGAAAAAACAACATTATTATTATTATTATTATTATTTTTTTTTTTCAACCCACTTGAGCCTATTCTTGTTTCAAGTACTTCACAGACAGTGTCAGCCTATACACTCACAGCAACAATCTAAATTGCCCTTTCAAGTCTATACAATTTTCCAATTTTTTTTTTGTCCCAATTATATAATCTATTATCCTTTTTTTTTTATATATACCATGTGTCCGATGCTTTCTGCCCACCTGACTCACTTACTGACTAAATTTACTGTCGATTTAAGCCTGTCTAATTATTATTTTTTATTTTTTATTTTTCTTCAGATCTCTAGATACTACTACTATTACTATTACTACTACTACTACTACGCAATAATACCTGAATGTATGCTACTTGCACTAAATTATAATAACAATAGTAACACTATTAATCAAGGCACATGGGAATAACAACTCATTATATATATAATTCTCATAGTAAAACTACATTAATAACTCGACATACACCCTTGCACCCCCTTCTATCCACAACACACACACACACACACGCACACGCACACGCACACGCCAACAACCTTTTACACTCTCCTACTCTTTTATTCTTTTGATAATCAGAAACAGCCGTACATAAAAACACCAGCTTATATAACCTTCTTCCTCTTTTTCTTCCTCTTTTTCTTCCTCTTCTTCTTTTTCATTCCAGCATGTAATCCTATAATCCCGTACGGCTTTTTAGTAGTGATACACTTAATTCAATCTACTACGCCATATTCTATGCAATTGAATATCCGTAAATATATTCAGTTCATTTATTGCAACATCATCGTAATCGTCATCGTCATCATCATCATCATCATCATCATCATCATCATCATGTGTTCAGTTTAATACTTAGTATCATACTCAGCATAATAATAATTATAATAATAATAATAATAAAAAAACTCACATTTCTTTTTTTTTCAATTCTGGCTCCTCCTCTCTCATACACATGGTGTACATCATTTTCTCAAGTGTTAACTTACTTATAGTCAATAATAATGAGCAAAAAAATTTGTTTGTTTGTTTGTTTTTTTAACCCTCTTTTACAAATTCTATTATTGCTAAAATGTATAATTAATCATAGGTTACCTGTATAATAGGGTAGTATCTTTTTTATTTTTTTATTTTTTTATATATATATTTATAGAATTTATTCGAATATCATAGAAATACACGCAATACTTGATACATATATATTATTTTACGTTTTATGTTTTGATAATTTCTTTTTTTTTTCTTTTTCTTTTTTTCTAATATATACAATATTAATTATAATGAGTAATTACTATACAAATCCTTAACATTATTAGTCAAAAAAATAATATTAATTTTAAAAAAAAAAAAAAAAAATTCTTGATTCAGTTGAAAATTTGAAATGAATTTCTCTGATTCCTCTCATTCTTCTGATATTATAAATATCAATGTGTTTTTTCAAGAATATTTTAATTATTACATTTAAGTTCTTGTTGTTGTTGTTGTTGTATATATACACTTGTTTTTACACATCTCTTGTAATATTATATACAAGAAGAAAAAAAATATAAAAACCACACAAGAATAATACAAAATGGGTAAAGAAAAGTCTCACATTAACGTTGTTGTTATCGGTCACGTCGATTCTGGTAAATCTACCACCACCGGTCATTTGATTTACAAATGTGGTGGTATTGACAAAAGAACCATTGAAAAATTTGAAAAAGAAGCTGCTGAATTGGGTAAAGGTTCTTTCAAATACGCTTGGGTTTTGGACAAATTAAAGGCTGAAAGAGAAAGAGGTATCACCATTGATATTGCTTTGTGGAAATTTGAAACTCCAAAATACCAAGTTACCGTTATTGATGCTCCAGGTCACAGAGATTTCATCAAAAACATGATTACTGGTACTTCTCAAGCTGATTGTGCTATTTTGATTATTGCTGGTGGTGTTGGTGAATTTGAAGCTGGTATTTCTAAAGATGGTCAAACCAGAGAACACGCTTTGTTGGCTTACACCTTGGGTGTTAAACAATTGATTGTTGCTATCAACAAAATGGACTCTGTCAAATGGGACGAATCCAGATACCAAGAAATTGTTAAAGAAACCTCCAACTTTATCAAAAAAGTTGGTTACAACCCAAAAACCGTTGCTTTTGTTCCAATCTCTGGTTGGAATGGTGACAACATGATTGAAGCAACCACCAACGCTCCATGGTACAAAGGTTGGGAAAAAGAAGTCAAAGGTAACGTTGTCAAAGGTAAAACTTTGTTGGAAGCCATTGACTCCATTGACCCACCATCTAGACCAACTGACAAACCATTGAGATTGCCATTGCAAGATGTCTACAAAATCGGTGGTATTGGGACAGTTCCAGTCGGTAGAGTTGAAACCGGTGTTATCAAACCAGGTATGGTTGTTACTTTTGCCCCAGCCGGTGTCACTACTGAAGTCAAATCCGTTGAAATGCACCACGAACAATTGACTGAAGGTTTGCCAGGTGACAATGTTGGTTTCAACGTTAAAAACGTTTCTGTTAAAGAAATCAGAAGAGGTAACGTCTGTGGTGACTCCAAAAACGATCCTCCACAAAACTCTATCTCTTTCAACGCTCAAGTTATTATCTTGAACCATCCAGGTCAAATTTCTGCTGGGTACTCTCCAGTTTTGGATTGTCACACTGCTCACATTGCTTGTAGATTCGATGAATTGATCCAAAAGAACGACAGAAGATCCGGTAAAAAATTGGAAGATGCTCCAAAATTCTTGAAAGCCGGTGATGCTGCTTTGGTCAAATTTGTTCCATCTAAACCAATGTGTGTTGAAGCTTTCACTGACTACCCACCATTGGGTAGATTTGCTGTCAGAGATATGAGACAAACCGTTGCTGTTGGTGTTATCAAATCTGTTGAAAAAGGTGCTTTGGGTGCTGCTAAAGTTACCAAATCTGCTTTGAAAAAAAAATAAGTTGATTGATATTTGATTTACTCTTTAAATTTAATTATTTCTATTCAACTTATATATATATACTTTTTTTCTAAACAAATTTAGATTCTCCATAAACAAAAACAAAAACACCAAAAAACTTATTAATTATATATATCTATATTTAAGATGATTTATTGTTTATAAATATTTTATATATTTTAATACTATTATTATAAATTAATTACTTTTCCTCACGAGCTATAATGAGAGTAAATCAACTTAGACCATAGACTCCTGCGAACGATAGCAAGCGATAGCAAGCGATAGCAAGCGAGTATACTTGCACCATGGACTACTCCAGGGGCTATAAAGTGTGGAAATACTTTGATGGATGCAAAAAAAAAAACAAAAATGATCTGATCCACCATGAACCATTTCCGAGTGTTAAGCGTCAACTTTGGTCACATAAGGAAATACTTTAAAGGCAATAAGAAGTGAATTTAATTGGATAATGGACCGCTTGTGAGTGATGGCAAATGAGTACGCTCAGACCTCATTTAGTGCTTTGTGGTGGTATTTGAGAGAAAAGCACTTTTCCACTAAGGAGCATTTTGTAAGCAATTACAGCTTAGTACACTTGCTCTACTAAAGTTACTGTGCAATAGCTAACATGCCGTTAGCTATTTCAAGAGCGGAAAAAAACAACAGCTACGTAGGAGTCACCACTGACAGTAACAAAAATATTCAACGAACATGACAGGGATGCTTGTACTGCTCGTTTGTGTAGGAGTGTTGCACGCGCTAGGCAGGTGCATGGTCTAATGTGCAAATGTGCAAATTTTTTACTGTTGAGCGATTGGAAACTGATAGGAACAGGCTGTGGGCAACTAGCTACCAGGCAAGCTTTAGGTGAGTTTATGTACAATGCTGAAAAAAATGCATATGTTTTTTTTTATGGGAACTACTCCTTAATTGCAAGCAAAAAATGCATACGCAGTGCAACTACTTCTCTGCGTTCATCCTGTAAATTGAAGTCCTGTTACAAAAAAAAATACGAGGTACTTGTAAATCTTAAACTGCTTGCAAAACGGTATGTGCAGTGTGTTGAACACCAAGTAGTATTTCCGACCCTGAGGGTTATATTCCAGAGCTTGAGCTATCGCATGATAAAGTTAAGTCGAACGTACCTCATTGATCCATTGATGAAATGCCAAAAGATTCAACTGAAAAGCCCTCAGGTAGCATTCTCGATTGTCAAGCTTAAGGAGCTGTTCATAAATTCATGAATGACATATGCTTTTGCGTTCAAATGACGTACAAAAGCCCTACTTCCCTCCCCCCCCTTGAGCCACGTGACTAATTGCACTTGAAAATTTTGATTTTCTTTGTTTGTTTTTTAGTTAGATGAAGAGATGCCTGGGCTTTCAAGGTTTCTTAAGCAAAATAGTAATAATATAAGCAAAAAAATAAACAAAGAAAGACACATGTGAAAGGCAAAGTTTAAATGCTAAATTGTGTATATTAGCAAAGTCTCAACGTCGATGTCACATTGAAGCTTTTTGATTAAGTTTTGAAGAGTTCAGATCATAATATTGCATTTTTATCTCTTTAAGAAAAGGCTAAATTAATATTTTAGCAGCTGTATTAGTCAAAATTATATGAAAAAAGTGGCACACATAGCACGTATTGGTTTAATTAACTTTTTAAAAGCGGTTTAATTTTTGCTGCATTTTTTCACACTAAGTTGGAACATACTTTGAGAGAACTAATACTTTGTTGGGAAATTCTGCCAAGATCTTAAGGTTTGCTTTACTTGCAACTCAAACCGTATTTTTAAACCTACTAAGCACTAATTTCAAAATACTTCTTTTGCTCACAAGTTTCTTTTGCTAGAGCTACAAATTTGACGCAATCGAGATTTAATAAAACAGTTCTGAATATCTGGCACCAAAATACGCATGCCGTCTAGCCCGATACAATTTTTTCTTGCTCGCTTTTTTTTTTTTTTTTTTTTTTTTTTTTTTATATGTTTGCCAACAATGAAAAGTTAAATCTTTTAAGAGGTAAAATACTTTCAGCTATCCTCAATATATAGAGTAGTCTACCAAAACACCAAACCTATCCAAAAATCAGTACACACCACCCAAACCATGTCTGCTGCCAACGCTAGTGCCAAACAAGCTGCCAAAAACATTATTGCACTAATCAAAGAGCTACCAGACGAAAGAATCAAACATTTGGTTTCTTTTAAAGACGTTCAGCTACAGAGATTCAGCAAGCTTGCTGACATTGACTTGCAAGCTGCTCCAAAGAATAAACCAACACTGGAGGAAATCAAAGATATATTGAACAGAACCAAGTCTCCGCTAGGCTTGCAGAAGAGCATGTTAAAAAAGTTTGCAGACACCATACCTGAAGAACAAATGAGTGAAGAAACTATATTGCAACAAATCAAAGCTCTCAAGACACTACAAAGCAACAAGTTCAAAAACATGTACGATGTTGGTGACAAGCTGTACAGACCAGCAGGGAATCCCGATTACTACCAAAGAATTTTGGACGAATTGGCGGGCAAAAAGAAGGAAACGTTTATGAGCGCTGTAAGAACTGTTATTTTTGGTAAATAAGAACAAAACATTTATATCAAGAGCTATCCTGTACATAAAAACAAAAAAAAAAAAAGGCAAAAGCGCAATATTCTTTTCATTACTTGCAATTATAAATTAAACGCAAAAGTACAAAAAAAAAAAGATCAAATTTATTCAGATTGGGAAACAAATTCTGGCAAATCAGAGGTGGATTCTTCCCAGGTAGAACCTTCATAAGTGATTTCTTTGATGGCTTTCAAAACTTGTTCGATGGAACCTCTGACTTGTTTTGTAGAGTCTCTTTCTCTCAAAGTAACAGATTCATCTTTGACAGAGTCGAAATCAATAGTGATACCAAATGGTGTACCCAATTCATCGTTTCTGGCATATCTTTTACCAATAGAGACACCAGAATCGTCAACTTTGAACGGAATTTGTTCTTTTCTCAAAGTCTTGGAAATCTTGGCAATAATTGGTTCAAATTCTTTGTTGTTAGATAGTGGAACCAACAAGACTTTGGATGGAGCCACAGTTGGTTTGAAAGACATAACTGTTCTAGCACTGTCTTCTGGTCTGGCCCAGAAAGAATGCTCGAAAACAGCGTAAATAATTCTCCCAATACCAAAAGATGGTTCGATAACACTTGGAATGAATTCTCTAACGTGGTGCACTCTCTTGACGTTTTCGATTTTAATAAATTTCTCATCCAATTCAATATCACCTTCCATACCATCAATTTGGAAAACAATTTTCCCATTGTCTTTCATTTCTTTAGCTTTGGATTCCAATTCCTCTTGTGACAGGTTGGTCAAGTATTTTTCAACCAATGGCGCATCTTTTCTGAATTTTGGCCCAAATAGTTTTTTGGTCAAACTCAACTCCCATTGAACAACTTCTTTTGGCGTATCCAATTTCTGTCTAACAACCAATTTTTCACCAGTCTTTTTGGAGTGAACAGTCAAATCGTAGGCACTTCTGTCTGCACAACCAACACATTCGATCCAACCATAAGATGTCTGCGATTCGGCATCCCAACAATCACAGGCATAGTGAGCCATTTCGTTGGACATGTGTTGTCTAAATCTTAATCTGTTTGGATCAACACCAATTTTCATCAAGAACAAGTAGATTCTGGCAATGAAATAACCCAATGTTTGGTTGTCAATCATCCCGCTGGCAACGGCGTCACCAACACTGAGTTCTTGCAATTCGGTGGACCCAGCTTCTTGAACTGATTTTGGCAAAAATTTCAATTTGATATCTTTGATTTCATCGAATTTCGAGTGAGACTTATCTTCTGGGTCAACAAAATGTTCAATTTCAGCCATCAAAAATTCTCTAACTCTTAGCAACCCAGCTCTTGGGGAAATTTCATTTCTAAAAGATTTCCCAATAGAAGCAGAGGCAAATGGAACTTTGTTGTTGTTGAAGTCCAACAATTTGTTAAAGTTCAAAAATTGACCTTGTGCTGTTTCTGGTCTCAAGTAACCTTTGTATTGACCAGATGGCCCAATAGCAGTTTCAAACATCAAGTTGAAAGCTCTTGGTGGTTCCAGGTCGTTTCCGTTACCTGGGTTCTTGATTTGGTATTTTTCAATCAATTCTCCCAATTCTTCACCAGAGTAACCATCGATTTTGGCCAAAACAGTTTCATATTCTTTAACTAGTTCATCATCTAATTTGACGGCTGTGATTTGTTTAACCTTCTTCTTTCTTTTTTTCTTGTCGGCATCTTCCTCAACACCATCGATTTCAGAACCTAAACCTCTGGCTTGTTTGTCACCCTTCAATCTACTTTCCAAAACTTCTTCGACCAAGTGATCAGCTCTGAAAATTTCACCGGTTTTTGGGTCTTTGGACATCCAGTCACTGAACTTGTCAACGTGACCAGAAGTTTTCAAAACTTCGTATGGGGTCAACATGGTACAGTCGACTTCCAACATGTCTTCTTCTAGAATGAAATGTTTTCTCCATTGGTCAACGACGTTGGCTTGGAAGGCACAACCAGCTGGACCGTAGTCAAACAAACCGGAAACACCACCGTACAATTCAAACGCTGGTGCATAGAAAAATCTTCTTTTCAGAGTGCTTTCCAAACTTTCTCTGTTGAATTCGACAGCTTTTTTCTGTTCTTGCAAAGAGGCCATTTTGTTAATCTTTGTTGTTGCTGTTGTATACAGGCTTTTTCTTGCGCTTAGAAAGTTAATTGATTTAGTTAACAATCTTTTCTGGACAAATCCTTCAAACTGTAGCAACACTTTTGATACTAGATCTTGAGTTTTTTTTAGTTACTTAAGTGGAATGTCCTCTCTTTGAGGGCATGCAATTATAAAATGTACATAATGTGCGCTAGAATTAATCCAATAAAAAAATTGTTTTTGGACTTGAACACGATCTTATGCAATAATAAGTATTGAAAATTACGCAATGACTCTTGTGTGATCGAAAACAAGATTGAAATTTGAAAATTTTATTCAAAGATGACTCGAAGCTCGATTTTGCTTTGTGATCACTGGAGTTACTTTTTTTTCTTCTTTCACGTGTCTGGGTAACGGTACTCTGTCGTTTCAAACGACGCATGGAAGGTGTAAATCGTGTCAGCATATCGATAAGAAGAGCAGTGTCATCACAAGTGTGCAACGACATACCTTGGGTATTGACCAAAAACATCAGACACCAAGGTAGAATAAAAGATGTTTAAGCCAAACCATCACTTCTTTCTCTTGTAGTTGTAGTCATACGGAGAGTTCACTGCCCCTCTTCCCTTTCTCGCACCTCTGTAAATCGTTTCTATTATATCAATCATTTCTTGTTCGTCGTCTATTGAAAAATCCATTTTATTGTTTTCCCCAGTCCCAAAATCACAAACCATATGTTTGTTTCTCCAAAAAAACATTATAGTAACAGGATCATCATGCAAATTGTACATGTCATTAAAATCGGGCACCTCATCAATATCACAGAGATATATGGCTGCAAAATTCCTAACTTTCTCAGCCACTTGAAATAACACCTCATCGATGATCATACACTCTTTTTCTTGTGGCCTCCCAAACCTAACCAACACCAACCGGTCTTGGTCGTGCAATATTGCCTGATCGACGTGCCACCCGCTGTGTAAATGTGGTAAAAAGACACTTCCCATGTTAGTCTTGAGCTAGTTTCAATGTCTCAGACGTCTTGACTTTTCTCTTGACCATGTGTTTCGACTTTTATTGATCTCCAATGCATCAAACATACTCAAACAGGTATAAAATAACTCAACAATCCCTTCAAAACCGAAAGTGAAAAGTTGCAAAGTGCTTTTATGTAGCGCCTGAAGCACGTGATTTTAATTGAAGCGCCGACTACAAGAGTATTCGCAATACACACAATTTTCAGGTACAGGCTCAATAGTCTATCGTTCAAATGTAAAATGCAATACAAACAATGAAGGTATATATATACATGAATTTCGTGAGTTTCTAAAACGTCCACTTTACAGGAAAGTAGCAAACTCACAAGCAGCTCAAAGGATTTGGGCGTTCTGCTTATTTTCTTTTCTTCTTGTCGTCACCTTTCTTTTTGACCGCGACTTTACCACCTTTTTGCACTTCACCGGTGGATTCGGTGGTGCCCAATAGATCCAAGTAGTCGTCAACGTCAGACATGTCAAATCCTTCTGCCTCGTCTTCTTGTTCTGCTTCTTCCACAGGTTTCTGTTCTTTTGACTTGACGGCCGAATCGCTCTTATCTTTAGCTCCTGCAGCAGTTGCAGAGTCAGTTTTTATACTACTGACAGCAGCAGGTTCGGAAGTACTGCTCTTGGTGCTATATCTTTCCTTGAATCTATCGACTTTGCCGGACCCAACATCCAAAACAACCAAATCTTTTCTGGCTGGGTTCCAAAGCGGAGTATTTCTTTGATCTTGTAGAGACTTGAACTCAGATTTAGGATATTGTGATTTTCTTTTTATAACACTTCCATCACTCAACTGAACCAACACATCAAATTTATAGTAAAAAGCTGGTCTTGCGTGGCCTGGTCTGATCGGTTTGCTCATTCTACCTGGAACCTCAAAATCAGACTTGCTTGCCTTGGTACGCATGCTTATAACTTGAAATTGGTGTTTATTGTTCGAGGCAAGCAGCTGTGCTGCTTTTTTCATGTAGCAACTCTTGTTACTATTACTGACTGCTAAGATGCTCATTTATTTATATGCTTGATTCGCTGTCTTCTATCTTTTTCCCGGAATTATTTGAAGTAAAAAAAAAAAAAATAAACCCCAACTATCTATTTCTTATGTCTTATGGTGTTCACGTTTGGTTTCAATAAGCACAGTTCTTCTGGTCTTACTTCTTTTTCTTAAACGTTCAATGCTCATATATAGTCACTATTTAGGTTGGGGCCCGGAAAATTTTTTGGCTTCAAGATTTTTTCCACATAATTTTTCAACTTTTTTCCATGCCCAAAAATCATTGAAAACGACTAAGAAAACTTTGTTTCTGGTAAAAGGCGAAACGTACAGGGTATACTTCTCGATCAAGACCTTCCTGTTGTTTACGGTTGACTAAGAATTAAAGGCGTGTTAGTGATATCTCTGAAACAGATCCACAAGGGAAAAGCAAAAAAAAAAACCACCAATTCAGTGTGAATAAACATGTCAGGACTATCTATGGACACCATTGCTGCGTACTTGATTTTAGACAACAAGGGAGAAAGAATATACACAAACTACTACAGCAATCCGTTTGCCAAAACTAGTTATTACGAAGCATTGAGTGAATCCAAAAAAAACGGAACCTATACAGAAGACACAAAGGATGAAAATGGCGATTTGAGGTTTTCTGTCACCACTCAAAGAGCCTTTGAACAGAAACTTTTCAAGAAAACTCACAAACAAAACTCTGATATTTTGATTTTCGATAACCATACCGTTCTATACAAGGAGTTCTCCGACGTTTGCTTGTACTTGGTAAGCAAATCACAAGAAGAAAATGAACTTTTACTACAAATGAGTTTTGACGGTATCAAAGATGCCTTGGAACTGGTTTTGGAAAACGGAGGAATTGACAAAAGCAATATTAAAGACAATTATGACGTTGTGTCTCTAATCATAGACGAAGCGATTGACGATGGTGTTCCATTGGAATTTGAAGGTGCCACCATTGCTTCAAGAATCACTACTCCTCCAAATGTCGAGGCTCCTATCACCATCAACAACATCAAAGAAAAAGGTTTGTTGGGTGCTTGGGGTTTTGCTAAAAATAAACTTGCCGAAACATTGCAACAAAATCTATAATAAGCAGGAGAATTTAAGCAACTTAGAATAAGAAATTAAAGTGTATGGTATATAGAATACGTTGGATACGTAAAGAATGTTTGTTATACTGCTTCGACAACACCATCTATATTGGTTAACGTATAAGCAACTGTAAATGTGAAACCTAAGACAATGAAACGTTCATTTCTTCTTTTTCTTTTGCTTTTTATCACCAAACGAGGATCCCTTTTTATTGTTGCTATTTGTGCCGGCATTTGGGATATTAATCTTGATTTTATCCACACAAAACAAAGGCGCTAATTCCTGGTCTTTAAATGTTTGGATCAATTCCTTTTCTTGTGGCCACAACATTTCTTTATCTTTGCACTCAGAGTCGACTTTGCATTTACCGTAATAGTTCAAAATTTCGTTACAGCTCTTGAGTTTCTTGTTGTTTCCCGGCTGAACTTTGATTTTACATTTGTACTTGGTCAATGCGTTCCAAGGAGCAAAGACTGGAACAAGCTCCAAAATCTCATCGCTGGCATCACAAGTTCCTTTCAGTTCACCAAAGATTTTGTCGTAATGGACCACCGGTTTTTCAGCCTCAGTAAACCGCATGGCTTGTTTTTCCACTCTCTGCTTTCTTCTTTCCTGCATTTCCAATCTCTTTTGCTCTCTGGCTAATTGTTCTTGATCTTTTTCTTGCTCTTTGTTTGCACCTTTCAAAGTTCCTAAAAGATCCAATCTAAGCAATCTTTCATCTTCGTCTTGGTCTCTGTACTTTCTTTGAATTTTCTTCAACTTCCCCTTTTTCCCACGAACTTTTTTATTCATATTGACAACTATGTCTGTGGCCATTGCAACACTTTGTGCGTCATCGCTGTCCTCCTCAGTGCCATCAGCTAAAAATTCATTTCTTTCATCATTAGCATCACTGTCAACTTGAACAGTTGCTAGTTCGTCTTTGAAATCATTCAAAGAAACAGCAGCAATAAGATTTTCATTTTCACTCTCAGTCTGCTTTGGTTCTTCAATACTTGCCCCTTCCACATCCGCTACACTTCCTCCTTCCTCCTTCTCTTCCACGTAAACACCATCGTGGTCCGTTTTGATTTTCCACAGAAAAGCTAAACCCATAACCATCTGAACCGGAGGTAAATGTGTTTTCATATTTTCGTCATGAATATGAAACTTCCCAAACTCTAGTGGTGTCTTTTTGGCCTTATCGTTTGGATGAAATTTGCTTATGTTTCTGCAAGGAGTCACCCAAGTGCCCAAAGATTGCAATTTCTTGTTCCATGCATCACTTCCACTGACACTGAAGATACTGGCTTGCATTAGCGTATTTGGAGGTAGCTCTTTATCTTTATTAGGGTTTTTGATGAAAACCTGTGTAAACTTCCCACCAATATCGTTTGTAACATAGAAATCTTCATCAGAGATGTATTTGCTGTAGATTAGATCAGTTTCTTGATCGGATTTACCCATAAGAACCAAATAACCCTCAGTGGAGATAAACCAGAAATACTTTTCAAAAAAATACTGGGTTCTTATTTTTTTCAACGTATCATGTTGTTCTTTAAGTTTTCCTTGCAAGTTCTTGTTAATTCTTTCGGTAATGTTCTTCAAAGCCATCTTTTGATTCTTTTCTGTTTTCATTTGTTTTTCCTGTGTTTGCTTTTTGATAGAAAAGTAGTTTGAAGCATTGGCATGTGCAGAAAGTGACAAATCAATCACGACTGTGACAGTTTTTTGTTTAGCCTTATGGGATTGCTTTGGTTCGTCCTCATTGCTATCATCATCGCTATCGCTAGAGGAATCACTATCAGAAGAATCTTCACTTTCATATTCTGCGTAGTAATCTGGCAAAGGTAAAGTCACTTTAATCTTGTTGTTTTTCAAATCCAACGGAAGCTTGATCAATGAAGCAATTTCATTTTTCTTTAGCTGCTCACTTTTAATCAATTTTTCAATTGATTCCCAGTCCATCTGCTGATCTATCAAACCTTGCACTGCATTTTTGCAATTCTCCACAAGGTCAGAGTAATGTATGATTGTATTCCCTTTTTGCTCATTCAAAGTTTGCAGTTCTTCAAATTGTTTCAACCTTTGCTCATTTTCCAGTTTTGTTGACTCAATTTTCTTGGCGGCTTGCTGTTCATGAGCAGCAATCTTTAATGCATACTTGGATGACTCGATGGTTGAGAAAAATTTGTCAATTGTGCTATTGTAACCATTTTCAACTATCTCAACTTTTTCCGTGGAATCAATTGTATCACAAGGAGGAAATGGTTCAAATTTATCATACACATATTCCAAAGATTCATCATCAACACCTTTTCTGTACAAACCATTTTTTTTGGAAATAATGTAACCAACTCTTTGGTCAATTGGCGTGTTTAGCAAAGCATTATATTCTGCAAAACTTTGCTGTAACGCAGTATTCAGTAGTCGAGTTTGGTCCGCATAATCCAAACACGGTTTGTTGCAATCAATTCCACTTTCAATCAAGTATTTGGCAATCATTGGACTGGATAAATAGGGAGCCTTTAAAAATAAAAGTTTATTGATGGACAAAATTTTCAATTTTTTGTTTTTGGTGTTACTTTCCGCAAAAGCTGTCTTTTGTTCATTGAACTTGTGGGCTTCTTCGTTGATCCAAGTGTTGATGAGCTCTTCTGAGAACGGATAATTTTGATTTTTCACAGCATCTGAATCAGGTTTCTGAAGTAAAGTCTCATCAAACATGTTGTAAAGACTACCAATTTTATTTTCATGCTCTTCAACGACCCTTTGGAGCACAAGAATTTTTCTTTCAGAATCCAAAAGAAAAACATTCCCAGCACTGAAAAATTCTAGCACTAAATAAAAGGCACCATCGCTAAACTCAAAAACAATGACTCTGTCCTTTTCAACTTGTTTCACACTGGTCAAACGTCTACTTTTCAAATAATTTCTAAGCTTGACCACAAACCCATTAGGTTGGGGTGGAGTCGGTCTGGTGAAATCAGTGATGTGCACTTTCAAACCGCATGAAACGACAACATTGAATTTGCTGTCTGGTTTGTTGAATTTTAATAAAAATTGTCTGTTTGATTCAGCAATATTATAAATATTCGATAGTCTGTGATTGACCAATTTGTGATTCAATTCGCTTGTCACTAATTCTATATCCAAAGCAGTTAATTTTTCCTTCATCTTAGGCAAGTGTAAAGCTGGTCTTTTAGTCGGTTGTGTTACCTGAGTTTTGCTGCAATGAATAAGGCAAATCTTCTTTTGACCTGAAATTCTCTGTTTTATATTTCACAATATGTCTAAATTTTTCAGCCCGAATCTTGAACTTACAAATTATTCAGTAAGGTTCTAGAAGATTAGAGTCAAGTAATTACGTGGTATAGCAAACTTGAAAAACAAAAAATTCAGAAATTACGACTTCGTGGCCAAGCTGGTTAAGGCGTGCGACTGTTAATCGCAAGATCGAGAGTTCAATCCTCTCCGAGGTCGGTTAATTTTTTTTTTTTTTGTTACTGAAATGATAAGCGAGTTATTACTTTGTAATTATTTGTAATTATTGGCTATGGCAATGACAGAATGTTAAGACTGTTTTATTACCAAGACATTTTACAGTTCAGGTTTCAATCATTCGCCCAAGAATTTACACACCAAATCAAATTTGATTTTTTCCTGGGCTTAGTATTATTATGATCACAAATTACTGTACCTACTTACTTAAGAACCTTCTGGTCTATCCCAAACCAAGTCTTCCCTAATTGAAATGTTGCTTCTACCATCAGGTTCCGGTTGAGAATCCAAGGTTGCCGCCAGAAGTTTCCGTAACTTCAAATTTTCCTCGTACAACTCCACCAAGTATTCATATGTTTTGGGGTATATTATCAGCTCACCTTTAACTTGATCTGGATCTTTAGATAAGGCAGGAACCAATTTAATCAAACTATCGTGCTTCTGTTTGATCATTTCTCGTCTTCTATGCTCGCTGCTAATGTGATTTTTTTTCTTCACATTATCAGTCAGTAACGGCTTTTTCCATCTTTTTGGTGTCTTTTTGGTGTTTTCTTGAGCTGTGTTTCCTGTGGAGCTACTGAGCTGCGGTGCTGTATTAGATATATCTTGGGACTCTGGTGCGTTTTGTATGTTTGCCATGGCGTGGTTTGGAAGTGTGTATGTTACCTAATACTCTCGCCAACTAGCTGCTGGAAGCTTCTTTTGTTTCACTGGTTCACTCTGTATTCTTACTCTTTACGATCTTCTCTCGGTTGCTCTGATACAATTAAACTGAATTCATTGTAAAGATTTTCTAAAGACCCAAATCTTGTAGCTTGAAACCTGGGATTATTTACCTAAAGATGGAAAAATAATTTATGCAGACATGTGAAAAAACTTGGTTTTGTTATTAATAATCTCTGCGACATACCAAACACTATATTTTTAGTTTGTATAAATTGGCTCGCGTGGCGTAATGGCAACGCGTCTGACTTCTAATCAGAAGATTCTGGGTTCGACCCCCAGCGTGAGTGCATTTTATTTTTTTGCTTTACTTTATTTTGTATTTTTTTTTTGCTAAATGATTTCAGTGTTTTTGATACTCAGCTCTCCACTTGAAAGACATATTCAGTCGAGAGTTGAAGCTGAAAGAGACAAATAGAAATACCGTAACAAAACATATCGCAAGTTGAATTCAACACGAAAATAACCATGTCAACTATGGACCATAACATTAAGCTGATTTCGAAATTCTTCAAAGACACGGGCAACACTAAGAAAAAAGTGATTTTCATGGTCGGTGCTGGTGTGAGCACTTCAAGTGGTATCCCAGATTTCAGATCACCAAACACAGGTTTATATCACAATCTTTCAAAGCTAAACTTGCCATACGCGGAGGCCGTGTTTGATATCGACTTTTATGAAAAGAACCCTAAGCCCTTTTACTTGCTTGCTAAAGAGCTTTATCCAGGAAATTTTGAGCCGTCCAAGTTTCATCATTTAATGAAGTTACTTGAAACCAAAGGCTTTTTGCACAGAATTTACACGCAGAATATAGATACTTTGGAAAGAATGAGTAACATATGTAGTCAGTATATTGTAGAGGCTCACGGGTCGTTTGCGGAAAACCATTGTATCAACTGCCACAAAAACTACGAGATGGAGGTTTTCAAAAATTTTATTGAAAGTTACGAAACGGGGACAAGTCATAAAATTGAAGAAAATAAAATATCGGTTGAACAAAAAAGTGGAAAAAGCAAAGACACAGACAGAGAAGAGAAAGAAGACACAGATGATGAACAAAAGGATGACAAGCATGAAGACTCAGCTGCATACCTGAGATGCGAAGTCTGTGATGGTCTTATTAAACCAAATATTGTGTTTTTTGGAGAAAATTTGCCTGAAATGTTCTTCAACTGTGTAGACAAAGATTTGAAGGAGATGTCTAGGAGAAAAAAAAAATTTTTGAAGAGCAAAGCCGCAGATACAGAATTTTTGGTTATAGTTGCCGGTACTTCATTAACTGTGCATCCTTTCGCTTCGTTGCCAGCAGATCTGCCTTCCCATGTTCAAAGGGTTTTGGTTAACATGGACAAAGTCGGTGATTTTGAGGAATCCCCAAGAAAGTCAGACATTTTCATAAATTCCTTCACCGATGAATTTGCTGAAAAGTTGGCCAAAGAGTTGGATTGGAGCGAAGAACTTCAAAAATTGGTTGATGCGTCGTCAAAACGTCCAGAAGAAAAATCCGGTGCAGGAAAAGAAAAAGATGTTTTGGATACTTTGGCGGCTAACATGGAAGAACAGTTGCACATTGATGACATTGGTGACACCAAGACTTTTGCTGAAAGCGATTTGAAACAGGGTTTGCCTGCAGACAAGAGAGGAGAAGACGTGAAAAAGGAATCAAAAACATGAACCAACAATCGTTTTCCAGTTTCATTGGAAAATGGCGATTCAATGAAAGTGATGAGCAGTCAACCTCAGTCTTGGCCTCAGCAGCTAATAACAAAACTTTTTACAAGAACAAAATTGTCTACTCCAACAAAAACACATCAGATTTATTTTCACGCACCGATACGAAGGCGAGCGTCACCAAAAAGAGAAGCACTGATGGAAGATTTGCTCCACTAGCTAAGGAAGACGCTAAAAACACAAGTGGCGCACGCTATCAAACCACTACCAGATCCAGAAAAAGAAGCAAGTCGAGAGGTTTAACCGCTCAAACCTCACTTTTGGCATCTGGGAAGGACAAAGTTTTGTGCTCTATATTTGAGTCTCCGAAAATTGTTAATCCAAGAATTGGAATCAGTTTTTTTAATTTGAATACAGGAGAAATGTTTGTATCTGAATATATAGATTCTCAGATTTTCATCAGAACATTGCATAATCTTCAAATTTATGAACCTGCTGAGATCATTTTGCCGTCAACATCTTTTTCACCAACGGTTTCCAAGTTATGTTCAGTCATCAAATACAATATTCAAGAGAATGTAAAAGTTACGGAAACCAAACTGAAGTTTTTCGATTATAAAGCCGGTTTGGAAATTATTGTAAAACATTGTGTTTTGAACAACGAAAAAGAACAGATTAAAGTGCAAGAATTTCATGACAAGGAGTATGGTTTGGCGTCCATGGCTTCATGCTACCATCATTACATCAAAAACAACTACGCAAATTGCCAAAATTTTCAGCAAGTTAGACTTAAATATAAAAGCACTGAGAAAACAGCACTTATTGACTCAAACACTATAAAATCACTCGAGTTAGTTGAAAATTTGATAGATCCAAACGAAATGAGTTTTTTCAAATTCATTAATCACACTGTCACGAAAATGGGGAAAAGAATGCTAAGAAACAACATATTACAACCTTTGACGGATTCTTGCTCTATCGAGATGCGACTACTTGCGGTGAAACAACTGCTTGGAGACACCAATGAACATGAGGAATTGAAAAAATTGCGTCTTTGTTTAAAAGAATGCCACGATTTAGACGCAATGTTTATTAAATTATTATCCATCAACAACTGTGCAATTAATTCCAATGAAAAGATCAATTTTGTCATTTTTTTGAAGACAGCGTTGGAAAAAGCAAAAGAAGTGTTTGGTATTTTAAATTTGAGTGATCCTTTAAAATTTGGAAATTTCCGTTTTAGCAACGAGTTATTGCAAGAAATTAAAAACATCTGTGGAAATCCAGATTTGCAAGAAATATTAGACATGATCTCCGTTTATATCAATGATGATTGCCGATGGGCTTCAACAAATTTAGAGTTACAAAACCAAAAAACGTACGCTATCAAGAGTGGGTCCAACGGGTTGCTGGATGTTTCCAGAAACATTTATCAAAGTTTGATAGATGAAATCATGAAAGAAGTTGAAGATTTAAGCACACTGTATAAACTCAACATCTCACATCACTTTGACAACAACCGGGGTTTTTATCTAAGAATAAAGAAGCAAGAGTATGGCAGTAAGTTCGAGCTTCCATGTGGTTTTGTAAATGTCTGCGGAAGCAACAAAAGCTATATTGAGTTTTCTTCGCTGAAAATTATAAAGTTGAATGCTAGATTATTTGAGGTTATCAGTGAAATTGTTTTGATTAGTGAAAATATCGTGCAAAATTTGCTTCTTGAAGTTGTCGAGCACATCTCAACTTTATTTATACTCTCTGAAGGTTTTGCGATGCTGGATTTTTTATGCTGCCTGGCTACTCATGTAACCCTTAACCAAAACTATTGCCAGCCTGATTTTTCCAAAGACAAAATTTTTGTGAAAGATAGCCGTCATCCCATCATGGAAAAGCTTGTCAAGGGCTATATTGCAAATCACATTATCTGCAACAGATCAAGCTCTGCAATGACTATTGTCACCGGGTGCAACACTAGCGGAAAATCAGTATATTTGAAACAGATTGTTTTGCTAAACATTTTGGCCCAAATAGGCAGCTATGTTCCTGCTTCCTATGGCTGTTTTCCAATCTTTGACAAGTTTCATTGTCGCTTGTGCACTGACTCTATAGAAATCAACTCTTCAAGTTTTGCGGCTGAAATGAAAGAGATGGCTTATTTTCTTGATGATGTAAACGAGAAAACGTTGCTAATCATTGATGAGTTGGGAAGGGGATCCAGTATTGGCGATGGCTTTTCAATTTGTTTAGCGACTGCCGAATATTTGATTGCCAAAAAATGTACCGTGTTCTTGTCTACTCATTTTGACATGATACCTCAGGTGCTAAAAGTGCAACCTCTCGTGCAACATTTGCACATGGTTGTCGAACTCGGCGAAGCTAACTTTGGAGACATGAAGATGACATACAAGGCTGAAAATAGCAAAGCCTTGAGCGTTGCTAATTATGGTTTAAGAGTTGTTTCCAAATTTTTTGACAAGCACACAATCAATGAAAGTTATAGAATAGCAAACCTGTTTCAAGCTCAAAGTATTTACAAGCAAACACAAACGAACTCATTCGCTGAGCACGTTAAAAAGGCCGTGCAAATTAAACAGATCAACAGCCTTGTGTCATGCTTGGAAGAGCTTTTGCAGAAGAATGAGCAATTAGATCGTGAAACCATTGAGGAGTTGCAAAATCAGTTCATCTTGAGATATGAAGAGTAAAGGAAAGTGTTTTTACGTTATATAGTGTTTCGCAATTTTATTTGATTCCATCACAGTCTAAAATCAACTTTCCCACATACTTTCGCATGTTTGTTGATTCATGCGGTTCAAACGTCAGCGGCAAATTTTTACTCAAATACAAACTGTTCATGAAAACGAAAATCCCACAATCAAAACCATTTGGTTGCTGAGGACAGGAAACTAATTCCAGCTCAAAGTCTTTGCCTATTTTACCGCCACTTTCTTCAATTACATAGTTTTGCAAAATCTTCAAAGTTGAAAAAACTCCTTCGTTTATACTTGAGCACAACGAGTCTGTGTACACAATTTTTTTGTTTTTGATATCAATCATACCTAAAACCCAGTGACTTTGTCCCACATTTATAGGCACAAATATTTTATCTAATTGACAGATATCAGCTTTCTTTCTCTTCATCCATCTTGCTACGCCCTTATGACCTCTTTGAGATAATGCGGTGAAGAAAAAAGAATTGAAGCAGACGGTTTTCTTATTTTCAGCTTCAATGTGTTTCATGTAGAATTCAATCACTGTGTCGTTCAACCATCTTCCTGGTGTCAAAGTTTTGAAATCTCTTTTGGTGATCTCAAGTTGATAAGGTTTGGACACTGGGTCCCGACCTTTGTATCTATCGTAAAAAATGTCATTCACTACACGAAGCTCGTCTTTGGTGAACGTAGGAATCAATTTCTTTTTTCGTTTCTCTTCAAGCAAAGCCTTTTTTAAAGCTTCTCTTTCAGCCAAAATTGCTTTGTAAGTTTTGAACTCTTCATCAAAAAAAGTTCTGTCGAGCACTAGCTTTTCTCTATGAGTAAGCTCAATTGGCTGGTAAACTTTTGCAGAGCGCACAAAGATCACGTCATCATTGGCAGACGACGCTTTAAGCTTGTTTTTACGTTCTAGCTCCTTCTTGATGTCTGATATTAGAGTCAGGATAGTGGTTTTCAAAGTTTTCTGTTTCGCTGAGTCTTTTTGCAGAAGTTGCAGTTGCTTCAGCTTTTCGCTCTCTCTTTGAGGCCTGACTTCTTCAGTATTGTGAAAGATTTTTCTCAAGTAGGATACTTCGTTCAAGTTGCTGGCAGGTTCTTGATGTGTGGCCGCTTTTTTCCTGTTCACATAGAAAGCAGTCCCATACTGTTGTTTCGGTTTGTCATCAGTTGTGATATTGATTTTTTCGGCGCAGATTGGGGTGGCGTTTGTACTCCACTGAAATTTTTTGCTCACGTCACCTACCGATTTCGTCAATAACGGACTATTGTCCAACTTTGTTTGCAACTGCTGGTGTTCCTTATTTCTTTTGGTCTGTTGTGTGACTGCATGAATCCAGTCCGCGCTGCTTGTTCGACTGCTGCTCCGACTGCTTGAACGCGCGGAGCCGGAGCTATGCGAAGAATTGTTGCTGGATCTTCTTGATTTTTTGTACATTAGCGCATGCTGCTGAGATGTGTTTGACAATACTCTTTTTTGTTTTAAGCTAGAACTTTTATGACTTGAGGAGGGCCTTACTTTCTGTTTGGTTTTTGGCAAAGGTGTAGAAGGCTGTATTTCTGTGTACTGTACGGGATACAACCAATTGTAAAGTTTGTGAGAAAGCCTGCTGAACAGATTTCCCTGACCTTCTTCCTGAGCTTCGTTTTTTTCGGGCGCCCTAGCGTGTTTATCATATTGCTCCTTGGTGTTGTTGCCTAACTTTTGCTGTGATGGCGTGCTAGAAACACTGTTTGTCATCAGAGAATAGTAAGACGACGGTGTTTGTCTTTTGGGCTTTAAGTTTTGCTCACGGGATAAAGTTTTCCTTGCAGATAATGTGTTATCAAGCTTGCAACTGTGTAAAGTGAAAGCAGAATATTTTGGTGAGAAATGTTGTTGCTTAAAGACTCTTCCTGTTCCCAGTTGCTGTGGCTGATAGAAAAATTGCTTTGGAAAGTTGCTCCTTGTTTCGCTGGTTGTCATTGGTTTGGAATGACAATTTTTTGAGCAGAAATGTGTATTTGTTTGCTTTGTAATAGAAGAGCAAAATTTATACCACGCTATTTGTCCGTTGGTAGAATCGAAGCTGAAAGATATGTGTGAGTTGTTCGAAACGCAATTTTTTTTTTCTATATTATGAGCGGTGTTCAATGAAATCAACTTAGGATTACAACTTTTCGCCTTCTCTGGAACCCCTTTGGTGAGCCCTGTTCTGAATAGCATCATAAAAGTGTTGATGTTGATTTAAATTTCAGCATTGAGCTTTTTTTCCCGACCCCGAGATGCTCGCTTTTTGAAGAACTCAACAAGCGCAAACCACGTGCCAGTCCTTTCCATTGTGTAGTCTGAAAAGCCCTGCATCCTTGCTCTCAGAAGCTCTACGAGAAATACATTGCAAATTCAGAAAACATGATGACAGACTGAAACCCTTTGAATCATCCATTAATGCAAACTCAGAATCATTAAAATGTCGATTTATTAGTTTCTTACTGCGACGTTAAGGGGAAACTCAGGTAATAAAGCTAAGAATTAAAGTTATTATATAGGATTGAATAATATGTTACATAGAAGTCTGTTTTTCATGTCAAAACGACTACTCAATTGGCACCAACCAATTTGAAGATAAAGTCTTGGATTGGTTTCAAAGCGTGAGGCAATTCGATAGAATCGTGGATGCCGTTACCCATGGTGTCCACGGCAAAATCAATAATGGCCGAGGAGGTAGAGTTTGATGGGTCGTGCAATTCAGGTGGGTGGTGTAGTTTGTGGTACGAGGATTTGAAAGCAGCAACAAAATTGATGATTAAAGTCAAAGAGATGACTGCAGCCAAAACAAGTGGGCCCAATGGGGCGTCCAAGTGTTTGCCTGATCTTTGTTCAATGGTGTGAAGTCTTGTCATGTAGGTCTTGTAGGCCCATAAACCAGACAACACAGACAAGGCGAAATAGATGTAGGCCAAGTAGGTGGCTAATTTAGGGAAAGCTGCCTTTTTGGTGGAGTTGTAGATGGAAAAAGTCAAGACACTTAGCAAAGTGGTGACGTGCAACCATCTGTTGAAAGTTCTTTCGTTTGCCAACCAAACTTTTGCTTCAACTTTGACTGGACCGGCGTTTTTCAAGTATGAAGTTGGTTTTTTCACCCCTGGAGGCAATTCGATTTCTTCGTCTTCGCTGTCGACGTTTGTCAATTTTGGATCTGTCAAGATTTTAAAGAAATTTGGGTCTCTTTTCAAGTTTTTCTTGCTTTTTTTGGATTTCTTGGATTTCTTGGATTTCTTGTTTGATGAGTCGTTTTCAGCAAAATCGTCATCAGAGGATTCTTCATCAATATCACCAGTGATTTCTTCTTCTTCATCTTGAGATTTCTTAGCACCACCAGCACCAGCACCACCACCAGCTATGATGTCATCTTCCACAGCTGTATTTGGTTCACTGGCAGAATTTGAATCTTTTTTCAGTTTGATAAAATCAAAATCAGCGTCGTTTGTGCCCACAACAGAAAATCTTTTACTGAATTTTTTCTGCTTCTTTTCTAAAGCTTTTTGTTTTTGTAATTTCAATTGTTCTTCATCAAAAGCTTGTTGTGGATCAATCTTGATCCCACTATCCACATCTGGTAACCAAAATGGCAAATAATCCAATTTATCATCTTCACTATAAAAAGATGCGATCCCTTGAATAAATTTAGAGAAATTTGGCACTTCTTTAACCAAATGAGAGTTGGTCAAATCACTAATCCATTTAGAATGTCTTGCACTGTATGAAGCAGGAGATGAAAAACTGTTGTGAGTGGAAGAAGATGGTCTTTTAACTTTGATTTCCATAACTGAGTATGGGAATTTGTTGTATTCACCTGTTCTCAAAAATTTCAATGGGTTGGCCACAGAAGAATCCAAATCTGTTCTGTGCCATGATTGAGGATCTCTAATAGGTCTGTCTTGATCAAAAGAGTCTTCTCTGATAAACAAGATATCGGAATCAATAGTGATTCTGATTCTGTCATCACCTGGAATTTGGAATGCTGTTCTAACATACATTGTTCTCAATACTGGTTCCAAATCGTTTGAAGAAATGAATTTTTGCAAATCATCACAATCTTGGGAAACTTGTACAACAGCTTTGTCATTACCTGATTTGGTCAATTTGTTGATCAATTTTTCTTTGTATTCACCGTTCCCGTGAATAAATCCATTAATGAATTTTTGTTTGATTTTCAATCTTGTTTCTTCAAAATCGTCATTTTTTTTAGAAGCAGAGTTTCTACCAACACTGTTTGGATTGGTAGTAGTAGTAGTTGCATTGGATTCAGATTGATCTCCATGATTAATAAAAGTTTTTTTTTCCATAAAAATATCTGGTTTATTGGTCAATCTTCCAGTCCATCTCAATCTAAAACTTGAATAATCTTTAATTTTTAATAATTTTTTATTGTACAATTCCAAAATATCATTATCAAAATAGATACAAGTAATGACTGGATCAAATGCAATTTGAGATTTGTTATTACCTTGAGTGTTACTGTTGTTACTTGCAGTTGTTGTTGATGATGATGATTCTGTATTACTTGCAGCACGATTTTCATTATCCATTACATTTTCAATCAAGGAACTTGGATCTTGTTTTTGACCAGTAGCAGTAGAGGAGGCATTAGTTCCAGCTGGTTGATTTGAAGAAGTTGTATCATCAATAATACTGGATTCCAATCTATCGATCAAATCATCATTTTCATTAGGTAACGAAGCATAAACCAATACAGGTAAATGTCTTAAAATTCTTGTTTTAACTTCAATTAAATTATCTGGATGAATCCAAAATTTAAAAGTATCAAATTGAACATCAGTAGCATTTGAAACAGAATTCAATTTGGCAGATTGTGATAAGGAAGCAGATTTAGCTGTGTTTGCTGTGGATCCAGATTTATTATTCATTCTGAAAATATTGTATAAGAATGAAATTTTGTATAATAATGGAGAATATTCTTCACTATGAAATGGTAATTCTTTTAATCTAACTAAAAGTAAAGATTTAACACTTGGATAATTTGGATGTAATTTATCATGTTTTTTAACAATTTTGGTGAATCCGGTAAAATTCAATCTTGTAAAATTATCCAGTTCTTGAGATTCTTGTAATGAATTTTCCAAAACAGTTTGAAATTCTTTGAAATCAATATCTCTTAAATCATTTGAATCTATTTCATCTTCCAATTTATTCAATCTATTCAAAATTTCATTATATTTATTCAATTGGAAACTATAAACTTTTTCTAAATTTTGATCCAATACTTCAACAAATTTAATTTCATCATTATTAGTCCATGTACTTTGAGAAGATTTCTTGCTTCTCTTCCCGCCTTTAGTAGTAGTAGTAGTAATACTATCTTCACCAGCATTTTTTGTTTCTTCTTCTTTCAACAAACCCTTTAGTTCATCATATTGAATGTAATTATCTTTCCATGCGGGATAGATTTCACTAGCTAATTTAACCCCAAAAAGCATTATTATTTTGTGGTCTTTGTTTGTGTTGCTTTTTTTACTAATAGTTTTAAAATCAAAAAAAAAAGTTTACCCATTAAGTATATGACATATAAAGATTCCCTCCTATTTTACAACCATCATCATCATCATCATCATCACCATCATCATCATCACCATCATCATCATCATCATCATCATCATCATATATATATATGTATATAACTTGATTAATTAGTTTACATATCTCGTGTAACTCTGACCAACTCTCTGACTGCTTATTTTACAAAAAAAGTACAATGCGAAAACTATAATAATAATAATCATAATAATAATCATAATAATAATAATCATAACCTTAATAATAAAGATATTATCAAACACGTGGTAGATATAATTTATCTATATTACAGGCTGACTACCTCATATTACCACCTAATTTTACAGCCAAGACTAAAAAAAATTTAAAAGAATACTGACTGTGTAAAAGTTAAACAAAAAAGGATGCGAGAATGGGAAAAAAAAATAAAATAAAATAAAATAATAAAATGAAAATCTCTATGTCTGTGCAGGGTAAGCCATTGGTGACAAAATTGGTGCTGTATCTTTAGTCATTTGTTTTGAAGGTAGTACACGCTGTCATGTGACTACAGTGGTATGGTCGGGTATGTTAATGGTAATGTTGATGGCAGGGTTACTTGAGATTAAAAGATAGTAAAAGAGATAATAATGAGATAAAGACATAAAGACATAAAGACATAAAGACATAAAGAGATAAAGACATAAAGAGATAAAGACATAAAGACATTTGCTTAAACATCGAGGCAAGTTCTAGAATATACATAATATAAATCTCTATATAGATAGAAATATATAGAAAAAAAGAAAAATAATTTGATGAAATGGCTGGGTAGTGTGTGTGTGTGTGTGTGTGTGTGTGTGTGTGTGTGCGTGTGTGTGGTAAAAAAAACACAAACTTGTTTAACAACAGTTGTTCTTCGACCCGCTCTGGCCCTTTTTGATATTAATCCCCTCTGACTGTTGTTTGTTAGATCCGTTGCCATTTTGTCCATTTGCAGCAGCATTATTGGCATCTGTTCTATCCTGGATCAATTTGGCCAATGTGAAAAAAATCTCATCCACATTTTTGTTGTCTTTAGCACTTGCCTCAACAAATGCCATTCCAAGTTCTCTGGCCAATGCTTGTCCCTGTTCTGTTGTTACTACTCTGTTTTCATCTCCTTTATCACACTTGTTCGCAACCAACATCAACTGACATTCACTTGACGCATTTTCAGAAACAGTGTTGTACCATGAATCTCTGATATTAGCAAATGTTCTTTCATCAGTCACATCATAAACCAAAATAATCCCCATGGCTCCTCTGTAATAAGCTGTTGTAATGGTTCTAAATCTTTCTTGTCCAGCAGTGTCCCATAACTGTAATTTCACTTTTTTCCCATTGATTTCAATTGTTTTGATTTTAAAATCAATCCCAATAGTAGTAATAAACGTAGGCATGAAATTGTCTTCAACAAATCTAACCAAAAGACACGACTTCCCAACACCAGAATCCCCAATCAATAGAATTTTCAAAATAGAATCAAATGATGAACTAGTAGTAGAACTAGGTATAGCTGCTCCAGACATTGTATATTGTGTAGTGTGTTTTATTGTATTTTCGTTTTGTTTTGTTTTGTTTTGTTTTGTTGTCTTTTCTTTTCTTTTCTTTTGTCTATTAGATTTGTATCCTGTAAGGTAAGAAACTTCAACCAACTTCTTAACTCTCTTTCACTTTGTCACCTTTCTTTCAGTTCTACTCTTCCACTTTGTCACCTTTCTTTCAGTTCTACTCTTTGCAATAATGAAACATCATGCTTCAGTATCAGTTCAGAAAATTTCCCCCGTTGATCAACAAGTACAATGTATAAAAAACCCAAGAATCACCAATAATGGATATAACACGGAGACGCAAAACCAAAAAAAACCAAAAAAATAAAAAAAAAAAAAAAAAAAAACACACACATAGATTACAACGTCTAAATTTGAACAGTTAAACTTTATTTCGGCAGGGTAAACTGGAAATCCCACGGAATCACATTGTCTTGTGACGTTATTGCACAACAAGACTATTCAAGTCAAACTATAATAGTTAAAACATATATACATACATACATACAATTTACACATTTTCTGCTCAAGCGTAGTAAGATCTCCAGTTTACACCTTCCAAGTTCTCCAACTCGTCTGTGGTAAAACTCTCTCTGTCAATGTGCCACGTGTCAGATCTGATTTTTTTGAAGTTACTGATAATGTCCTTTGCGGAAGACCCAACAATCCCACTAACTTTGGCCCATGAAGATAGGTTGCTCAACTCTTGTGGAATCCATTTTGGTAACGGAGAGACATAAGGGAATGCAGCAATCAATGCACCGAGCCCAATAATAGATCCATGTATCTCAATCACATTCTTCGGATTTTCTCTAATCATTTTTTGCTTGTCCTTAAGTTTCAAATCACTGTTACCTAATTTGTTTTCAAATTTCGCAATCAAATCGGTGATAACTTGATCAAGGTTCCCATTTTCATGCAAACTGATCGTATGAATGATCCCTGATAAAACTTCACTCGATTTCATACGAACTTCCAAAGATTTGGAATTGTACAAATTATCAACAAAATAATTCAAAATTTGCAATTTTTCATCTTGTTTCAACAAAAACATTTTTTGCGAATAAAATTTCTCAAAAAATGTCATTTGCACTCTAATCCCATGTGGAGTATTGAAAATTTGTTCATTGTGCAACAAATTAGCAAGAATGTCCTCAATAGTTGAACGATCCATTGGAGTTTTGGCAACATGCATATAAACCAAATCAGGATAAATGTTGCCTAATTTGCAAACATCTTTCATCAAATACAACCGATCCAAAAATGGAACCACATATTTCGACAAATATTGTCCAATAGGAACAATGGAATTGGTGATGATCCCAAATATCAGATGATACATCGTATTGGATCTATAGTAAAATTCGTGTTTCACAATGTCTTGTGGTTTGGCTGTTTTGAAAAAATCTTCATGATCATCATAAATCTTGTTAATAACCTCCATCTCATTAACAAACAGCGTGTCAAACCATCTAGGGACCATTTTCAAAGAATTTCCTAGTCCATCAGCAGTGGTAGTATCACCACCACCACCACCACCACCACTAGTAATGTAAGCAGTCATATCAGGAACATTATCAAAAACTCTCATACAATCACAGATTAACATCAAGTTGATACAGTTACTGATTCCTCTTCTAACCAATTCATAAGGATAATCAAAAACAAGCTTATTGGCAAAGGCATCAATAAAAGGCGTTCTATGATTCATTGACATAACCATGTGTCTAAACAAAGAAACTCTTGCATTGATCAACGATGGCGACAAATTCTCCACCCCTCCACCAGTTGCAGAAGCTGGATACGAGACAGACTCTTGTTCTTGTAATGGGCGTTGTTCATCGGTCAATGTTTCAATTCCATGCTCAACACTATTTTGCTCAACACTCAACAAAACGTCTCCCAAAGAGGTCAACTTTACAAAAACTGGATAACATCTTCTCATATCAACGTGATTAGGCAACCACCAAAAAACAACTTGGAAAACTTCCAACGTGTCTTTGTTCATATTTTTATCAAACAAATCATCCATATACTTGCTCAAAAAAACGTCTCTTTTCACCAAATTCTTTTCACTTGTCAGCTTTGAAGCTAATAGGATACCACAGAAAACTTCCGCACTCATAATAATTCTGGCTTTATCGTATTTGTCAAAAATAGTTGTGGAAAGTTCCAAAACATCAGTATACGAAATATCTTTGGTGAAACCAAGTCCAATAAAATGAATGATCATTACAATAAAATCCACATTTTGATGTGAAAAAGAGCCTTTACCCTCGTTTTCACTTATCAAAAAATCAGTGTATTTTTTCAAATAGTCTTTGTTGATCATAGACCCAATTTTTTGCAAAATTTCTTTCTCACTCTGGCGCATAGTCGAAATGTCAAGTTGAGTCAAGTTTTTCACAACTTTTAATTCACGACCCCATGAGAAAAACCCAACATATGTCTTGTTGTCAATAAAAAATTTTGGCTTTTTGAAATTTTCCATCTCTTTTTGATAATAAGAAATGAAATCCGGCTGCTTGGTATCCAAAATCTCAATATATTTTCTGTGGAAATCTGGATCAAATTTATTGCTAATGTTGTAATGCAAATCGTTCTTCAAAAAAATTCTGTTCACAATGTCCATGATAGAATTTGTGGCATTGAATACAACAGATGGATGCATTTGCGCTGTCTGTTCAAACAACTTGACCACGGTTTTTTCATCAATGCTAAACTCCATGTTGCTTTGAAGCTTTGTCAAGATCTCAATAAAAATCAACGAATGCTTCCAAGGTAACGTTTTTTGGTCTTTTTCAAAAGTGTTCAACATTTCGTTTCTAAGATCCACTAGCACATCCATGTATTCCTTTCTTTTCGCTTCTTTGGCTTTTTGCACAATTTCAACTTGCAACCCAATATACTCGTCTCCAGGGTTAATATTTTCCATTTTTTGCATGTCAATCAAACAAACACTGGAGGGAATTTTCAAGCTAGTCGTGATCAGCGCTAGCAATCTTGAAGCAGTTTGACTAACCTCATGATGTTTGGTCAAAGAAGCCTTCAACAAAAGGTTGATCACTTTGCTAATGTTTTTGTAGTCATTGTATACTTTAGACAAAAACTTCTTGCTGCTTATAGCAGACAAAATAGATTCCAGTTTAAGTTCATTTTGCTCAGTCAATGCTTGTTCAAAAAATCTCATCAAATTATCAATAACATAGCGATAAGAGCCAGTCAATTGTCTCATGGTGCCAAACAAACAGGCTTGAGCTGATCTAGCAACGTTTGGATAAACAGAAGTGGATAGATCAACAATGTCATTCAACAAAGTCTTTTCCATTTTTGATGGAACCCTATTAGTCGAACGCAAATAAACTCTTGTTTGATAAAAATACTGAATACGAGATGCAATAAAAGTTCTTGTATACGAATCCGTGACATGAGCTAAACTTTGTAAATTTTCCAAAAAGTCGTAATCTATAGACGCAGTAGGGTCTTCATTGAAAATCGTTTCTTGCCCAACATCAGTAAACCAAACTTTCAAACCGTGCAAGAAAATTTGCAAAATATTAGTGTTGTTTTCGTAATGCTCTTTCAAGAATGACGCGATTTTGTGAAATAGCAAGCCCACATCAGAGCGAAGTTTGTGAACTTCTTCGTATCTCTTGTCTGAAAATTTTTGAGCTCTGGTAGCACCGAAAAAGTAGTTGATCGTGTAAACGCTCAATTCTCTAAATGTAACCTCGCTTGTCATCAAGGACAAGTTCCCTGTGGCTGAACCATAATGATCGCCGTGTCCAGGCGTACCCATTCCAGACGGCATACAAGAATCAAAATCCTCCATCATAACGTCCTCGTTTTCCGTAATTTCCACAGGATTGTTTTTTTCCATGATCATTTCAGCATCGTCCTCAATTGATAAAGCATCATCTCCATCGTCGTCTTTACCTGTTGCAAAGTTTTCCACGGTTCCATCGTCGACGTTGTTGGATTTAATGTTTTTCCAAAGAAGAAGCTTTTCACCCAAATTCGTGGAATACTTGTGCTGTTTCAACTCTTTGTTGAACTCTGGATCAAACAACAAGGATCCTCCCGATAGTGTGTGGGTCAAAATCAAAATGTACTTTCTGAGCGTGTCTGTTTGTTTAGTGTCACGCACAGAGTTGCTGATAATCTCCGAAAGCTGAGCCTGAGATAACTCCAAAAATGTTTTCATAATTTCAATAGCAAAATCAACCTCAGCACTACTTGGAATATGCCATTTGAAATCCATGTTTTGTTGTTCAAATTTCTTTTCACTGAACTGATAAGCACCCCATTTCTCGTTTACTGGAACCTGGACCTGTTCTTGAAACAACTTATAGTCAACAACCTCTGTCGTAGTCAATGAGCTCAAAAGATTATGAAGCAATAGGGAAGTTATAATGTCAATTGGAGGGTTGGTGATGGTGGTGTATATCTTTTGCAACAAGGACAAAATTTCCGTTTTGTTTTCAAGTAATTGCGCGTGTGAATGTCTAAATATCTCAGACAAAACGTTCAGCATGGCCACCAACTTAACATCTCTTTGCTCAACTTCTTTAGAGCTTCTCACTGAACCAGCACCTCTTTCAAGTTCTTGGTTGATCTGCAGAACGATGGAATCAAAAAACTTTTTCACATATTTATGAGGATCTCTTTTGACAATAGCACCGGCGGTCAAACCAAGAATATCAATGTTTGGTTTTTTGACAGTCAAGTAATTACCATCCCAGAAAAGTCTGTCAAAAGTTCTTACAAATTTATCAAAGAGCTCTTTTGACATTGATTCGATCATAAGCATTGTTGTTTGATTGATTTTGAATATCAAGTACTCCTCCAAATCTGCATCAACAAATGAGAATAACTTATCAGCGTAAACTGTCAAAATCGGTTCAAAGATGGAAGTGGAAGCACGAAAGGCTGACTCTAAATCAGAGTTAGCAACTGGAAAATTATTTGAAGATCCATTTTCTTTGATGTAGTACAAATGCTGTTCAATAAGCGGTAAAGTTGTGGACTCAAAGGTGATGTACTCGTCTTCTTTGACAAAAGATTCTACTGGAACGTAGCAGCTTATAGAGGCAATGGTGTTGACCAACACATTGCTCAAAACAGGATCATTAGAATCCAATTTGGTAACAATCATAGACAAAACATTTGTAATATGGATTCGGTACAAATCATCCATTATCATAAACCGAACTATTCTTCCAAATTGCTTCAACGAAGAAAAAACTCTGTGAATGGAATTGACATACTGATCTGTCAATGACTCGTACACATCAATCAATACTTGGTCATAAATCAAATAACTACTTTGTGATTTCAAGTTTAGTAAATAAGCCAATCCAGAGATATAGTAATGTGCAATATCTGTATTTTTGTTTTGCGATCCTAGCAAAAGTGTGCCAATCAGAGTTTTTATCAATTTTGAATGGGTTTCTTCGTTCAACTTCAACTCTGTTCTGTACTTACTTGATTCTTTGCTTTCAAAAACAAATCTCTCGTGATAGGCTTTAATAAACGCGTAAATGAATTTGGCACAAATCTTGGTCCATCTACCAGAGTTAGAAGGATGGACAAAAGTTTCAATCGACTGAATCAATAGTCCTAATTGTTCAAAGAAATGGTGTGAGTTTGAACCGTTGATAGCGTAAATCAATGGCTTGGCTGTTCTGGAAAACGAGACAATCTGGAAATCATTTCTTAAATGATTTTGGATTCTGTTAATTACAAACTGAAATTGAGTTTCATTTAGTAATCCATATTCGCTAAACGATAACTGACTTCTTGTGACAATGCGTGGATTTTCCTCACTTAAAAACTGATAATAAGCACTCTGCGAAACATCCCCAATGACTTCATACAAATGTGTATCCAAAACCGTTGTGATAGGAGCGTTTTTCCATACACTGAAAATAAAAGGGAAAATATCAGTTATGTTAGATTCAACGTTGAAATGGTAGGGTAGTAACGAAGTGATTATTGGGGACACAATGGATAAGGTTGCCGGAGAAAAACTAGAGATTGCAAACTCCATCAAGTAAGGCAAGATGGATTCGTCGTTTTTGTCAAAAAATGGTCTCGCGTTGTGTGCATGTTTCAACATTAATTTGAAAAGTTTCAGTTGCCCTGAGTTTCCGATATCATATTGCTGATAATCAGACTCGGGATTGGGCAAATACTCTTCAAAAAACTGCAACAAAGGAACATAGTCCAAGATTAGGCCTGCTTCAGATAAAAGTTCTGTAAAATTTGTACCTTCATAGTCTGTGCAAACAAGCAACTCAAATACCTCTGTGTGCAACTGTCTAAAAACTTTTTGTCCTCTAACCAAAGCTAAATGGTAATAAACAATAGCCAAAGATTTTCTCAAAGTGATTGGAATGTCAAAGTGAATGCAGTTTCTTAATTCGTTGGTCCAGTGGTTAACGTTTACGATAGAAGACGATTTGACCGTAATTTTACCACTATGAACAAACTCAGGCTCATCGTACTCTTCATCGTGGGCTTCCTCTCCCTCTTCGTCCACAGCTACATCTTCATCTGGAACGGTTTCATAATCGGCTTGGCTGTCGTCAAATGCAGAAGCACCGTCTTCCATATCGCTGGATTCCACGTCGGCCAAGCGAAACATATCGGTATTCATTGTAAGACTGTCAATATCAGATTTAAACTGTGCCAACTCTTTACTTGAGATGCTCAACAAACCTTGTATATCTTTTGAGCTGATTGCAATGTACAAGTTGACTAAAATATGGCATAAATAGCGTGCCTGATCCAAGTGTGTTTCTGTTTGATGGGGAAAATAATCTTCAGGTTTGTAGTCCGGAACAACATCCCTGCAAAACCACTGTGACTTGGGATCAAAAACGTTCTTGGTGTGTTTTGCAACGTCCTCAACGAAATCAAGATTGTAGTGCTTCAATCTTGGCTTCATCAGGGGTGCGGAATCCATACCATTGAACAAGAGCTGTTGTTTGGGTGGGAAATTCGATTGCTGTTGGTTCAAAGCATGAAGAGGTGTGGCCGACTTGGCTCTAACAGGGCTTTTCGCATATTCACGTAAATTTGTAACACTCGCGCTTTGACCCAACGAGGAAATCTTTGGCTTTTTTGTACCTTGATTTGAAGAGTCTGATCTGAAAGTTCTGCCGGTTCTAACTTCCGTTAAAAACTTGTTGGTGAGCTTTTCAGGAGGTTGTTTTTCGTGATTGTGTTCTGATGACATTCTACTTTGTGCGAGCTATGATTTGTAGGTAAAATCTATAAAGTTCTTGCTTGTTTTTATGTATTCTTTTTTTTGGTGTAACAGATTGATTGGAGAGTTAGAAAACAAGGGCGAAGTACTTTAAATATAATTTTAAGCATACTTATATATATATATATATAGATAATTGTGATGAGACCCTTTACTAACTAATCAGAGTGTGAATTGTGAAACTTTCGTTTCGATGGCAAATGCTCAAATTCTTCGGGCAGACGGGCCCAACTTTTTTTTTCCAAATTTTTGAAGGGAGAATTTCCGATTCTGACGCGAAACCGAAATGCCCTAAAATTTTATATGATAATTTTACACTGGTACTGTACTTACAGGTGCAGGGCATATTAAATTTTGTGACAGAAAAATATTTCTTGGATCAAAGAAAACTCTCAATATGTTTTCGCACATAAAAACTGAGTATTCCATGCGGGACAGCGATCATTCGTTTTCTCTGACTCTAAAATATCAGTCAGCATACTGTCTCAAGTCTAAGGTCAGCACTTGAGAACTGCTCAAAGATTGGTCTCTAAAAACACCCACTAATGCGTCTGACTTTTCAAACATGTTGTTTTTCAATGAAATAACAATGAATTGGAATGTGGGGTTGGCGTTTCTTTTGATATAAGCAGCGACCCGCTGAACGTTTGTGACATCCAAAGCCGCATCCACTTCGTCTAACACAAAGAACGGCGATGGCTGATACGAGTTAATTGTAAACAGCAAGGCCAGAGCAGCAACCGTTTTTTCTCCTCCCGATAGGTACTCCATTTCTTTGAATCTTTTCAAAGGTGGTGTTGCGTGGTATTTTGTTCCAGCCAAGTATGGTTCATCCACGTCTTCCAAAGTCAGAGATGCACTCCCACCAGCAAGGGCCACTTGAGAATTTGGATCCTTTGTAAGCTCTTTGTAAACCAGATCAATGTGCTCTGAGGCATGTTGAAATGACTTTCCAAACAGCTCTTTTCTTTTAGTTTTGACCTCGTTGAACTGCTCAAAAAGCTTCTTTTCATGTTTTTTCAAACTTTCCACTTCTTTGGAAATAGCGTCAAACTTTTTCTGCACTTCATTCAATCTATCGTGCGCATGTGTGTTTGGTTGCAAAGTTATCAAATCTTCTTCGATTGAGTTGATTTTGTTTTCAAAAGATTTGTTAATGGTTTCCTCCGTAGAAGCATTGGAGTTTGTTCTTGCAATATATTCTTCATCCAAATAATCATAATCGACTTTGATTTGGGAAGCAGACACCAGCACTTCAGAGTCAATTTTGTCCATCGGCAAATCTTCAAGAGATCCCGAAATCAAAGGCAAATCAATCACTGTCATTTGGCAATTTTTGAAAATATTTAATCTTTCCAAATCAAGCTTCTCAGAGTCAGCCTTGATAACAGCAGAGCGTTTCTTTTGATTGTTCAATTTGATGGTGAAATCTTGCAAATTTTCTTCAACGCCAGCAACTTGCTTAAAATTGGTATCAACAATGTTCTTAAAATCCTTAAGTTTAGTGCCCTTTTCTCTCAAATTCTCCTCGGATTTAGCGATTTTGGTTGTCAGCCTGGATTCTTTCTCTTCAAGTTCAGCAATGTGATCTTTTTGAGCATCTAGGTCCTTCTTCAATTTTCCAACTCTCTTGGTTGTGGTTGCCAGTCTATCCCTTTCAAAAGATATTTTTGACTCAATATTGATAAGTTCTTTTTGCAAAATCCCCATTTCTTTGGATTGCTTTCTCAAAGTTTCTCCTGTAGTTTTTTCATACTCAACAAGCGAAAACCCCACTTTCTTGCTTAGTTTTGCATACAGTTTTTGTTTTAGAGTTGTGCTTTGTTCATTCAAAGAGGTTACAGCTTTTTCATGAACGGCAATCGATTCTTGTAAACTCAATTTTTTCGGTTCGTATTCATCAAAAATCAAATTTTGGTAGTATTTGGTTTGTGTTGAAAGCTCTTGTCTAACCCTTTCATTGTGGTTCAGATGAGTTCTGATGGATGACAGTTCGTTGTTCAAATCGTTTAACTGCAACTCAATATCTCTTGACGCGTTTTGTGATGATCTGATTTGTTGCTGAATTTCAGTTACGGTTTGGACCAGTCTATCTTTAAGCAGCATCAAGTTTTTGAACTCTTCTTTGTCCCATCTATTTTGCGAGTTCTCTTTTGAAACCCCACCAGTCATTAAACCTGATTTCTGAATTAAAGACCCGTTCAAAGTGACAAGTTTGGAATTGATATTTTTGTTCCATTTCAAATCTTTTGCAACCTCAAGATCGTCACATATAATTGCATCACCACAAACATACTGAAGTGCTTTTTCCAAACCTGGATCGTACTCCAAGGCTTCAATAGCAAGAATGCATTGCTCAATTTGAATTCTTCTTGATGGGCTAACTTCAACGGTATCTAGAGGAATGAATGTTGCAGACCCTGCCCTTTGTTCTTTCAAATAAGAGATACACTGCTGTGCAGTTGAAATCGAATCAACAATCACGGAATCAAAATTTCTTCCCAAAATAATAGCAATGGCAGTGGAATACTTGTCTTTTTTGGGTTTGCATAGCTCGTTAACCAAACCTTTGACACCTGGAAACAATCTCCGAAGTGAGTTAACGTTCTCCCTCAATCTCTGGTCCTTTTTGGATTCTCTTTGCTCTGCACTAAGCTCGTCAATTTTCATCAAAGCGTCTCTTAGTTTGTAATTAGTTTGTGTTTCCTCCCTATTCAGCTTTTGCATGTTTGATTGCAGGTTCTTTAAATTGCTCGACAAATCCGAGTGCTGAAAATTTTTGTCATTTAATGCCTCTGTTAGTTTTTTGAACTCCATGTGAGCTTCTTCCGATTCTTTGGTCAAATTCTCAATAAACTCTTGGGAATTGTTGATTTGATCTTCAAACTTTTTCACTTCGCTTTTAAGTTCGTTCGCTGAAAGAGTTTCAAGAGCCAGTTTGTCCTCTAGCTCCAGACCACCAGAGGTCAAAAAAGTCTCTTTCAAACTGTTATATTCTTCTAAAGTGGCATCATCAAGATGATATTTAGAGTTTTTGGACTTTAGCAACTCATCCTCGTATTGCTTTTTGGTTTTGCTGACAACTTTGTAATTTCTTTCCAAATTTTGCAGTATAGTCTCTTGTCTTTCCACATCTCTTTCAAAACTTTGAATTTTTGTTTCCAGTTGCTGCATTTTTCTAGTCGACGACCTTTTATTTTGAATCAAAGGAAGCATTTGGGATTTCAGAGTTTCTAGCCTTGTTTCCAAGGAACTAATCTCGTCGCCCATTTCCAAAATTTGCAACTCATCTTTTGAGGAGTGAGCTTTGGCAGCACTGATTGCAGATTCTTCCTTGGTTATATCTTTCTTGGTAGCTTTGATCTGTTCTTTGTTTGCATTATACAGCTCAGCCAACGCAGTTTTTTTCTGTTCCAGCTGAAACAATTGCCACAAAGTGTATTGAATCCATAGATTTTTTCTTTGTGCGACTTTGGCTTTATATTTCTCGTCTTTAGAGACTCCGTCTTTGTAATGAATCAATTCACTCTGTAACCGTCTTTTCCTGAAAAGTCCATCAGATGACATCTGAAGTGCATGTTTGTACTGCTCGTTCAACTCTTCATACCTTTTTTTGTATTGAATTGATCCTGAAACTTGTTCAAACAATTTTGTCAAATCCAACGCGTTTTGGGAGGCAACTTGTTCAACGTCACCTTGAAAAACTAAGAAATTTTTTGCTTTGACTAAAATATTTTCAGCTTCCAAAGTTTCAGTGTAGGATTTGTAAGAGACAATTTTGCCGTTAATTTTGTAAAAACTCTCGCCTTTCAAAGTGACAGATCTTTCAAATTCTACTGTTTCTGGCCCATTGCCCTCGGAATTTGTTCTTAAGTAAAAAGCTGTAACGGAGGCAAAAGTGCTCGCATCTTCTTCAGAGGAGGTCACATCTGTCATTTCGCTCTCCTTGTTGAATTCCAACGCGGATTCAGGATTTGGGACTTTGCCTCTGTAGATCAAATCTTTTAACGCACTTGATCTCAACTGACTGCTTCTGACACCCAAAACAAATGACACGGCATCCATCAAATTGGATTTACCTGAACCGTTTGGCCCAATAATGCTTATGAAATCTGAATCTCCAAACTCCACTTTAACGGTCCCTTTGTAAGACTTGAAGTTGCGCAATTCCAACCCTAATAATCTTCCCATTGTGATTTGCGTTTTTGCTTTTGATAGTCTCTTGTGATAGCTTTTGATAAGGGGTTAAGGCACTCTCGACTTTACTTGTTGCAGACTAAAACAGATCAAATTAACTTCATTTGGGATTAGTCAAACAGATTGATTTCATTCGAATGAAACGCGTCGTTGAAATTCGAAATACTCCTGTTTTGTGTTTTTTTTCTACCGTGACATCTTCTTTTTACGCGACTGTCAGTCTGTACGGGTACGATACTTGTAAGCTAAATAAGCATAAAAAAACGGGTCACATGACACAACACTCAAGAACCTCACTTGCTAACACATCTGATCGAATTTTGTAACGGTTTACCATGTTATTTATAATTAGAAGTTGTTCCTAGAAACAATAATGTACATATGGATTAAGATAATCAATCAATAAGCCTAGCCTACAGAAAGCTAATGGGATAAAGCAATGTCCACAATATATATATTAGCTTTAAATGAATTTCAATCTTTTCTTTCGTGCAGCTCATAGGATTCGCCTCTCCCCAGTCTTGTATATGCTCTCAAGTTTTGTTTAATAGGGCCAGCTAGTTTGTTGTATGTGTAAACGTTGAATTTCTGAAGTCCCATAATAGCGAAAACACTAAGGACCAAGTAACAAGCGTTTCTGACCAGTCCTGGTCCACTTGGTGGCATAGTTCTATATTGAATGACAATGTTGACCCCTAGCAAGAAAACCAGCCCTGATGTCAAAACCAGCATCAAAGCACTCAGTAGTAGGTTGAAGTTTAGAGGTTTTGGGTTGTTGGCGTTCAGGTCGTCAAGCGATGGACCAAACAGTTTTTGTTCTAGAGCATGGAGGGTTGGGTTAGAATTTCTGTTATAAGCGCTTAAGCGACCGGATCCTGATTTGGAAATGAAAGGCGATGAAGAAGAGCTCATATTATTTATGTTTCGATTTTTTTTTAAAGTGGTGATTTTATTTTCTGCGTCTTGTGCTTGTGGTCTCCTTGTTTTTATCAAAAATTTGCTACTTCTATCCAATTCCTGTCCTAAAACTCGGCAAGACATTACATTGAAGAACAGGAAGTGATTCAACACCGTTTAAACACTTTTCACGATGAGCCATTTGGCTACTGCTTGTTTATATATCTTGAAAACTACACGTTCTCCAGTTTCGGTATCAACGATGAGGAACTTGTTTTCATAAGCACTCTGTGTGTGAAATTTGCACCCCTCTCCCGCTCTTGCAGGCAGACAAAAAAAAAAAAGGCAAATAGACTGCCTTGATTTGATGCGGACAAAATGAGCAAGTCAGAGCAAACACGTAATAAAAAAAATAAGATACAAACAATACAGTGCATGGTTTTCGAAGCTACGCAGGCTATTTTGGAGCCGGCCCTGTAAGGCATTTAGTACTTTTTTTAAGATCAGACTCAAGATTGATCAAACGTAAATAAGGCTAAATATAAAATATAAAAAGCAGTGAGCTACGGAAAAGCCATTAATAGCACGAATAGTTAGAATATGGAATCTTTATTTATCATTGCACTGAGACGTAACAGCCAAGTCGCCCTGTGTGTTTCAAGCAATATGTCTTTTCAGAAAGACCATGAAATAATGCTTTCAGATTCTTTCTTTATGGCTAGAAAATTCTTTCAAAGGCCAAATCCCTTACAAAGCAGTGTCAGAAGTCCAGTTGTTGTCATTTTCAGCGCTAGAAATGACACGCGCTTCATCATTCCCACTTGTCGCCCCTTCTGTAGTCTGCTCTGTTTGCAATTCAGCTCTGACTGCCTCAGTCACAGATCTCTCTACATAATTGGTAGGTGTGAAATCAGAAACCCTGTTTTCTAAAAGATGGGTTGCGGCATGATGCTGTAAAAATCTCGGGTACTCGTTAAACTGGCTCTGCTCCTCCTCTACTAAGATTTCTTCTTGTTCTTGCTCATCAACACCACCATCACTTGAACTGTCTGCTGGAGCATTGGCCATTTCAAGCTCAAGGTTTTGACTTCCTTCCGATGAGAACAGTGGGGAAACTGTTGAATGTCCCGGCACAATCGTTTTCGTGACAGCCTCTTTGGAAAAATCTAATATAACCACTGCACTTTTCTGGTTTATTTCAATCGCAGCCACTAACTTTTTGTTATCAAATTTCACAGACCATATCTGCTCGGCGTCATTTAGTAAATCTGTGTGTATGACTTCTTTTGTTCTCAAATTATACACTGTAAACTGTAGTTCAGAACCACTGACCAAAATGTTGTTGTTCATGTAGAAAGTTGTGACAGCAGAAATCCCCTTGTGGTTGTATGAAAAAGTTGGTGTATAATCATCACAATCCCAGCCCCTGATGGTTCCGTCTGATGCAGCAGAAATAATCATCTCTTCTGACATTGAAAGCAAAGCTACTAAACCGGTGTGTCCTTGCAAAGTTTTCCAAGATCCAACAATTCTTTTTGATGGGTCCAAAACGTGTTGCTGATCATTGGCATCGTTATTTATGGAGCCTTCAAAATTGTTGTTTTCAATGTTGGCAAGATCCCAGACCCTGATTGCAAAATCCATTGAAGAAGAAATGCATCTGTTTCTTTTATAATCATAGAGAACTGAATAGATTCTATGAGTGTGGCCCACTAGTTCATATAAACATTTCATCGTTGATATATCCCACACTCTCAAAGTATGGTCATAAGATCCACTAATAACGATATTGCCATGTCCAGACAATGTTCTCACCGAACCTGTGTGTCCTTTCAAAACACCAACAAAGTATTCGTTGAATTCAGGAATAGGATAGTTTTGTGTGAGTTGTGGATTATAGCTTTCTGAGTTAGGATCAGGTAGCTTCCAAACATGCAAAGTGCTATCTCTAGATCCACTAACAATGTGATACTCATTATTGTGCTTGAAAATATCTAAGCATCTTACGGTGGAAGTGTGGCCCCTGAAAATATGTGTGCAGCAACCGGTCTCCATGTTCCAAACCCGAACTGTTCTGTCTGTACCCCCACTAACTAGAAGTTTAGTTTCTTTGTGATAAGTCAAAGCCCACACACCACCTTCGTGTCCGCTCAACTCTTTGACAAGCTGCCCCTTTTCTGCATCATAAATGTGAATCATGCGGTCATCAGCACCAGTAATCACAACATCATCAGCAAATTGCAAACAAGTAATTATACTCACAACATGGCCTGGCATTCTTATCTGCGTTGGCTTGAAATTAGGATTAATCCAGTTTTCGTAATATTTCTGATTTATCAGGAAATCTTTCTTGTAGTCGTATGGATTTGTTTTGGATTTACAGTACTTTTTGAAATTCTCACTCTCCATAAAGCCTTCTTTAAGCATTAAATTTTTCCAAATTGTGGAGGAATTTTGTATCAAAAAATGCCATTTCTTGTTTATACTCATGCAATGTTTAATATCTTGATAATGCAAATTTTTCAATATTTGAATCAATAACTCCGGTGGTAAAATATCAATGAAATCAGACCTTAAAGATTTGTTAATCACATAGCCAACATCGGTTAACTCTTGTTTGTTAAGATTTTGCATCAATTTGAAAACAAACGCACGATAATCTTTTCGCGACAAAGATTTTTTGAATAATCTAACAGCGTCGTCAAGAGTACTAGTTGACGATGGTTTTGTCAGCAAAAAATCACGGTCAGTGTTGAAATTTGATATGGAGCTTGCGTCCGAGTTTGTTGACTGCTGCTGAGTGTAATGAGATGCAAGTTGCTCGTATTGTAGCATACCAAGCTCCCTTGGTGACGGAATAGGAGACAAGGGCAAAATATCGTCGCTTGGCGGTGAGTCTAGCGCTGTGGCTGCCGTAGACGAAATCACCTCTGAAGATACTGAGTTGCCAACTCTGGTCATACTGTTTGGATTATGTGAAGAGCTGAAATTGTTTATCGACAAATCGTTCATATGCACTGCTCTGTTTGAAGTCAACGCTTCGTCATTTTGCAAAGAAACAGATGGTGTCAGTTGCAACTCTTCTGATTTCTTGTCGACAGAAGTTTCGTTTGCTTTAACAAAGGTTTCTTGTAGAATGCCTCTGCCAATCAGTCCAGACTGTTTTTTGGCTTTTTTGTAGACTGATGGGTGTTCCGTATAAAAGCTGTCAATAGATTTTGCCCCATTAGACTCGTTTTCAATACCTTTGTCCCCAGTGAAATAGTCACTAAACGTTCTTTTTCCAGGTTTTTGCTGAAGTGAAAACACGGGAATTTTCTGTTTCTCATCTCCTTCCAAACCTCTGAAGCTGAAAGGAGCCAATAAATTTTTGAGTGGATACACTTTCAAATCGTGGTTTGTTGCCAAAAGTCTCTCATTGTTTGTTTGCTTTTTACAGTCAGGATGATCAACCATTTTGATTATAATATTTTTCTTTCAACTCTGGGGAGGCGATATCTTTTTTCTTAGATGTTTGATAAATCTTGCAAAGTGGAGCTATAAAATTCTGTCCTGATGTTTCTCCAAAAACGATACTTGTTGTCTTTGGTTGCTGTTTGTTCGTGAGGCCTAAGGCAGTTGCCAGTATTACGCGCTTTAAATGAAATGAAAAAAGGCTATTACTAGAAAAGCTTGTAAATTTTTGGTCGTTTGTTTGAAGTAATAGATATGCTATTCAAGCTTAAAGCTTTGATCTTCTCTGTTTCCTTTGCTTCCAATATTTTTTGGCTTCCTTGTGTTGCAAGATGTTCATCCAAGGGCTACTGCCGTTGGGAAAATTTTACCAAAAAATTATGTGAGTGCAGTGTTGCTCCAGGCGCAAGGCAAGGCAGTACCAACTGCCTGTTTATCATAAAAAAGCTGAAAGCCTAACGTGACAGATAATCTCAGCGTGTCTTTAGCGCAGAAGCAAAAAAAACAAAAAAAAAAAAAAAAATAGGTTAAGAAAAACAGGAAATGTATATAAACAAGACAGAGAAAAAAGAAAAATAAGCTACTGTCGCATCGAGCGTCGGTAATTGTGTCATAAGAGAGTATAATACGGCCGACAAAAGACGTTTGAAGTTAATTAAACGGGCACTTGCCATAGGGAAAAAATATAATCTAAGGCAGGTTCAGAAGTGTATTAAATATAAATTATTTCTTGAAAAAAAAAAACAAATGATGGATAGAAAAGCGATAATCCAATCACAATAGTTAACAGTTACTCACAGACTACTTGTTATCGCTCGCAGTTTAATGAACGCTATTCAAAAAATCTCACATCGACTGGAACATCCACTTCAAAACAGCCAACTTGATCTTTCAATTTGATTTCTAGTCTTACAATGTACACCCGTGAGGTCAAGCAAGATTGGAAAGATGGCACCAAAGTGTCTCTGAACTCGTCGTTTAGCTCCAAGTCCACTTCAACTTTTCTCTGGTAGATACCGGGTTTGACTGCTCTCCACTTTCCTGCGGACCCCTGGTTGTTGTTGTTATCACCTCCTGCTTTTGATCCTAGTCCACCCAAAACTTTTGAAAAAGTCAACTCGTTATCTTTATTAAAATTGATTTTGCTTTTAGCAAAATAGTTTTGAGCAGTATCTTGTTTAACCGACAAAGTTGCCAAGCTTAGCACGTCCGTGGCTAGTCCTTTGGAAATAAATTTTTGGAAAGTCACAGGACGCTCGACCAGTAGTTCATTGCTACAAATTTCTTTAATCATCTCACTGTTTTCCTCAAAACTTTCCTTTAAACTTTGAAGTTTGTTATGATAAAGTTTGAATGAATCTTTGACTTTTTTATTTTGAACCTCAGATTTCAAAAATGTGGCTGTCAAATGCAATGGAAGCGGTGCCATGGAGGATGTGGTTAAAAGCAACAAAGATGGTTTGATGTATTCGATTTCAGGCGGCAAAACACCTTCTGTCGTGTTGTTTGCTTGATGGGATTCCAAGTTTAGCTCCAAAGATTTCAACAAAGAATCCGCTTTTAGATGAGACTGGAGGAACTTGAAATTTTGAGCATCATGTTTATTTTTATTTTCCAAGGTGTTTCTTTTTTGTAGCAACTTAGGTTTCGTGTATGGCAATGCTTTTTCAGAGGTGATTTTGAAGTTGAATTGCATCAACCCGCTTTGTGAGTTATCTGAGGATGATTGTGCCAACAATGATTTTAGTTTGCTCTTCACAGTGTAAGGGTATTTCAGTGTAGCTAATGCGGTGTTTTGTTGATCTGTTTTTTCCGCAACGCTGTTTTCATCAAGTATCAACTTATTGCTCTCTAGATGGCCATTACTGAATCTTTCTTTACAAGTTTTTTTGTTGTTTTTGTAGAGGTGCTTTAGTTTTTGGTCTACTATAACGATGTCCCCGTCTTTATTGTTGTTTGCACCGTTCAAATCTCCTAAACAAAACTGTACATCTTCACCATTCTTTCTTTTTTCCACTTTTGTGATGAACTTTTCCAAGACATTTAGTTTTTCTATGACCTCCTTCTCAAGCTCCAAAACTTGTCTCTGTGGACAGGTTGCTAAATCATTTGGAGGAGTAAACTCAAGCAATGGATTTGAAAACGGTGCGAATCTGATGTTATATTTTGCATCTTTGATAACATGCAAATTGCTTTGCTCGTTGTTGAACTGTTTGTTGCCTTCTGTTTCCAACCCAACTAATTTTGCTTCAACACAATAATTCACTGAAAAATTGTTGGAACTGAAATCAGTAGTCAAAATAGGAGACCCTTTTTGATAGTTGTGACCGTATCTTAAAATTGGGTTCACTTGAATATTTGCGTGCTCTCTGTCATTGCAAAATCTATCAATACCAAAACTTGGAGGCATTTGGCAGTGAGAGAAGTGATTATGCTTGCAATTTGTTTCAAGCAACTGTTTTGGAAATTTGAACATGAAATGTTTTTTGTATTTTGTTTTTGGTTGCAGAATCCGGCTGTTTGGAAGTCCTAAAATTGTGTTATCAAATTCATCTCTACCACCACATTTGTACAGCAACCCAGACGACAGCTCAATTCGAGTGTTGGACCAGCTAGCACTTGCGTCTATTTGTCTTAAGAACCGTTTTGTTGTTATTTTTTTGGTTTTTGGATCAAAAACAGACATGTATCCTTCCAAAGAAACATAAAACATTTCAAACTTAACAGGCTTGCCACTTAGATTGGTAACAGTGACATAACCATTAACAATATCGCCTGTTGTATATTCCTTCAACAAAGATTCTTGTTCTACTGGTTCATTTGGTTTGACCACATCATTAATCAATGTGATTTGTACCAAAACTAGTGGACTTTTTTTATTTGGTAAAAGATTGATGTTTTCAATAATCAAATCATTTTGTTGAGCTTGAGATTGAGGAACTTGGTACGAATTGTGTAAAGTGGACAAATCACTGTTTGTTTCACGGTTGACCAAAGTTGACTGGTTGTCAAGTGTAGCAGCTGAAGTGGTATTAAGTTCAGAATAGCTTGGTGGACACCCAAAATCGTCTAGGTTGGAACTGTTTCTTGTTATTTTTTTGTGCAACGATGTGTCAAGTTCAAAGGAAGGAAGCACATCCACTAAAATACCGCGATCCAAAAAATGATCAAACATAGAAATTTTATCTGTGGTCCCATGAGCTTTAGTTTGCAAGATGGAGTCATTTTTTGTTTTGTTGATATCGTGACTTGAAGTAGCATTAGTATTTTTGAGCACTGGATCAAGCGCAGATGGTTGTGTAGAAGCAGAGATTTGCTCCACGTAAGAAGGAGAAAAAATACGAACTGGATCGTTATTGCTCATAGTCAACTCCAAGTCAGACAGAGTTGACATACAGCTATAAATACCGTTATCCACCGATTGTGATTTTTTTTTATTGCTGAGACTTGGTGTTTGTAGGCATGATGCAAAAGGCAAACTTTTCAAAGAAGTGGATGAATCCCGCTTTCCATCTGGAAGGCCAGAGGATAAGTTTTTGTCACTTGATTTTCTAGAAGGTTTTGAAAAGCTGAGCATTAACGGTTGGTCAGGGTCAATGTTTGTTTTATTTTGAAGTTTATTCTTTTTTCCTATGAATAAACTATTTATAAAATTAGATTACCTACAAAAGAGCTGCACAGTCTTGATTAGATTTGTCCCTTGCTCCTTAAATATAAATACAAGCGCGCGTCTATAGAGAAGTATTCTTTTTTACCCTAACTTAGTTCAGAAAGGCATCGCACCTGAGATTTGGCAGCATGTCAAGGGTCTTATTCCATCTGGAATGATCCATAGCATTGTATTCTTAAGGCATTGCAACAGTGAGTCACTTTTTTGATCTGCTGATCCACGTTTTTCTTTTCTGTTCCATTGACCAGCTAATACCCAATAGAATTTAACTGAAATTTTAAAACACCTACTAGCGGCAGGACGCGGCTAAAAACGGCATACATTTTTCAATCTTTTTTGGCCGTTATAAAATGTCGGATAAGGACACGCTTTGATTTACAAATTTCGAGTCGTTACTCTGCTTTCTGTGAAGTGCTACATGCATTTTTCAGTGCTTACTCATTTTTACTTGCTCATTGCTCAGAACATGATGGAAGAGCAGCGATGCATGACCAAATCACTGTTAGTATTATTGATACGGTTTTTCTTTTTTTTTTTTTTTTAAAGATTTTGTATTTTTCCGAGGGTACAATTCTTTTCACATTCGCTATTTAGCACTCGGTGCATTTTACAAAAGCGATGCCTTCTAAAGGCAAGCAATTTTTGTGTTTCAGAACAATAAGTAGTATTGTTTGAACAAACTTAGCCATGTGCGTGTCTATGTTCAACCAACATACTTATTACGTACACTTCTCATTGAATGTAAAAGGAACGACAAGATTGTATATAAGAAGAGGGGTTCTGTCAATTTGGCTTTGCAAAAATGGTTTATTCTGAAACTTTCTGAGCCATTCTTTAAGTCGAATTTTAAGCGCAACAGATAAACCAAAAAAGGATGTTCATAACAAAGTTATCATCATAACAAAGTTATGACTCAGAAGTGACAAGTGACACCATTGATGGTAAGATGAAGCCAAAATGGGATAAAAAAAAAAAAATAGAAAGAGAAAACAAAAATTGTGTTATTTTAGATTTTTAACTCCGTCTTAGCTTCATTTCTTACACAACACCACATTTTTTTTGTTCCGTGACGAAGTACAGAAAAAAAAAAGGATAAATGAATGAAAAGTAACGGGATGACTCATAAAAAAAGCGGTCAAAATCGGTGATTACCGCTTGTTTTATTTTATAAAACCGCTCCTAAAAATTTAGTTGCCTTTTGTTCGGATCTTTTTTGTGTTATTTTTATGCCGATCTTTTTTGGGTAAAATATTTCAGGAACATTTTGTGGTGCTGAACCGGAGATCTGCTATTTGATTATTCAAATTTAGCGCCTGCACCGGGCATGAGTCATTTTTTTGCTTTTCAGTGCGGTGCGGGAATTCTTGAAGCTATTTTCCAAATTTGGCAATGCCTTGTGGAACACAAAGATAACAATAAAGTTATCTGGTTGTATAAGCTTTTCACTCTTACAAATACAAAGAACTCTTGGCAAAATCTTAAATTTTGTTTTAAAGATGGATTGCTAAGTGAAACAAAGGCAAAAAAACAAAACAAACCAAAAGACTTTAAAGAATGACCAACCAATCTGACACAATTGTGGTTTTGGGTGCTGGTGTTATCGGTTTATCTGTGTGCCACCAATTGCTTTTAGACCTATCAACAACTTCCAACTCTAAGACAAATCCAAACATCAAAATTGTGGCCAAACATTTTCCTTTGAAAGATATCAATGATTATACTTTCGAATACACCAGTCCTTGGGCAGGAGCCCATTTTAGACCTTTCCCACACAGATCGAATGTTGACGATATCACATATAGCAGTGACAAGAGAGAATCTGGTTACACGCGTGAAACTATGGGATTTTTTGTTGCAAACAAAGAATATATTGAACAACATGGCTCTTCAGTGCAAATGATGAAAGGTCAAGATTTTTTGGAAAATCCAACACCAGAGTACGTGAATTGCTCTAGTGGATACAACAGTGCTAGTTTGGGTGGTTTCAAAAAAACAACACCTCCATCGACTGCTTCTAAATCTGAAACCGCTCGGATATCTTTTGGGTACGAGTACGACACGTTTTGTTTGAATGCTCCAGAATATTTGAATTTTTTGATGCAGGAAATCAGAAAATTATCCTCTCAACACGATATTTGTGTGGAATTCGTCAAAGACACAGTCTCCTGCTTGAAACAAGTGAGTGCCAAATACGATGCTTCTTTGGTTTTCAACTGTAGTGGGCTTGGGATGGCATGGGACTCTGCCACTCTGGAAACAGATCCAAAGTGTTACAAAATCAGAGGACAAACTTTGTTAGTTGACGTTCCTTCCCATTACGCAAATGTGAAATCTCCATATGATAAGAAAACCATCACGTACCAGACCGGTGAAAAGGACTGGACTTTTGTGATTAAAAGACCTAATCCAAAAGATCCATACAACTCGTTGAAAAGACAATTTATCATTGGGGGCACAAAGCAGCCATTTGACTGTCAAACTACTCCAAGGGCAAGCGATTCTGCAGAATTGATTTGCCGGGCGAAAAAACTGTTTCCTGATCTATTGGATTCTGCAACAGGTGAATTTAAAATCGCTAAAATCAATGTAGGATTCAGACCAGCAAGAGCAGGAGGGTCCAGAGTTGATCTGCAGTATTGCCGTTCTTCAACCGATTCCAAGTCCGTTGGGATTGTTAATTGCTATGGTTTTGGTGGGATGGGATTTGAGTGTTCTGTTGGTGCTGCAAAGCATAGTATCGAATTATTTCATCAATACAAACGTCAAGCAAAACTATGATTGATACAAAAAATTTTAATGATATACATTTTTATGACACAATCCTCGCACATGCATTGAGAATAATCATTTTAATCTGGAATATGAATTGGTTTGCACAAAATATGATATTTTATATAATCTTAAAATATATGTAGTGAAAAAATAAGTACATGGGTGGGAAAAAAAAATAATCGTGCATAAACATATGTATGTATTACTTGAGTTTTCTATTTATTCCTATTTTGCATGGCAAAGAAAGATCTCATTTTTATTTTTTAGTTTTCTTCTTCTTCTTCTTCTTCTTCTTCTTCGCTTTTAAAAATCAAAAAACTTAAAAGTTTAGTGGTTTGTTGAAAGCAGCCAAGGAAGCTTCTTTGAAAGCTTCAGACAAAGTTGGATGAGCATGACAAACTCTGGCAATGTCTTCAGCAGAAGCACCGTATTCCAAAGCCAACCCAGCTTCAGCAATCATTTCACCAGCGTTTGGACCAATGATATGAGCACCCAACAATCTTTCGGTTTCTGAATCAATTAGGATCTTAACAAAACCTTCCGTGTCCATGTTTGTTTTGGCTCTAGAGTTGGCAACAAATGGGAATTTCCCGATTTTGTAAGAGATTCCATCATTTTTCAATTCTTGCTCAGTTTTACCAACCCAAGCAACCTCTGGATGAGAATACATGACAGATGGAATGTTACCATAGTTGATATGACCATGACCAGTCTTGATCAATTCAACAGCAGCAACACCTTCTTCTTCAGCTTTATGAGCCAACATTGGGCCAAAAGTAACATCACCAATGACTTTGATATGTGGGAATTTGGTTTGGAATTTGGAATCAATAACTAATCTACCTCTCTTATCAACATCCAATCCGATTTTTTCAGCATTCAAACCTTGGACATATGGTCTTCTACCAATGGCAACCAATAAAACATCAGCTTCAATGGTTTCTTTTTTCCCATCTTTGACACCTTCAACTTCAACACTGACTTTATCACCGTCTCTTGTTGCGCCCATAACTTTTGTAGATGTTTTGAATTTGAAACCTTGTTTTTTCAAGAATTTTTGAGTAGCAGTGGCAACTTCTTGATCCATAGTGGCACCAATAGCTGGTTGAAATTCAATAATAGTGACTTCAGATCCTAATCTAGAGTAAACAGACCCCATTTCTAAACCAATGATACCACCACCAATGATGGCTAGTTTTTTTGGAATCTCTTTCAAGGATAAAATCCCAGTAGAAGAAACAATTCTTTCTTCATCAATGGTGATACCTGGGAATGGAGTGACTTCAGACCCAGTGGCAACAATGATGTTGTCTGCACTCAAAATGGTTTCTTCTTTAACAGTTCCTTCAATTCCTTCAACAGGAGAAACTTTGACTTCGTTTTCACTTTCAAATGAACCTAAACCTTTGTAATATTTGACACCGTTCTTTTTGAACAACATTTCAATCCCACCAGTCAACTGTTTGACAATGGTATCTTTAGCTTTTTGGAATTGTGCAATGTTCAAATCAACAGAACCTTGAATATCGATCCCTCTTTGTTTGGAATCGTGTTTCATTTGATGATACAAATGAGAGTTGTTCAATAAAGCTTTAGAAGGAATACAACCAACATTCAAACAGGTCCCACCCAGAGATCCTCTTTTTTCGACACAGGCAGTGTTGTAACCTAATTGAGCTGCTTTGATAGCAGCAATATATCCACCTGGACCACCACCAATAACAACAACATCATGTTTGGCTTTTTCAGCATTCCACAATTGAGTGGAACTGAACAATCTTTGGCTGGTGATAGAAATTTTAGTCTTTGGAACAGATCTAGTAGAAATTCTCAACATTTTTTTTTTTGACTTTTAGGAGGCGCGTTTAGCTTGTGAGATTCTTGGGTTTCTGTTAATTGCTAAGCAGTAAAAATTAACAAAAGGTGCTTCGACAAAGATCGTTGCAGAATATGGAATAAAAACTTTGAAATGACTATCATTCCAAAAGTTAATCATCTGAAAAAATGCATTACCTCAAGATGTATAACAAGCTTTTTGCAAAAAGTTACGTAATCAAAAGTGTGCCTTGTCTGTAAAGTAACATCATTCAATCTCTTAGACTTTCCTCGCCTTCCTTTTTTTTCTCTTCAATCTCAACTTACTCCGCTTGTTGCAATTTTCCAAAATCAATTTTTTATTATAGCGACGGTGTATCTTAACGGTGTGCTGCGTAGTAACCATAGTAGAAGTAATAGAGAAACTTTGACTCACTTCGGGTTTTTTATGGATCCGATTTTCAATTTTTGTAGGTATGTAAATGTCACATGGTATGATCGGGTAGCACAGTTCAAGTTTTGGTAGTCGGGTAGGCTTACTTGAGCCCTCGGACATCTATATAATATTGTCCGAATATTTTTGCACCAAACAAATTTCGGAGTCTCATAACAGGTAGTCCGAAATGCACTTCAACATGCCAATGCATTTACCATTTATACACAGAGACCTGTTTTGCAAATCAGTAATCTCAAAATGAAGAACTGACAATAGAGAGCTCCAAGAAACAAACCAGATTGTTAAATAGAAGAATCTTTTTTGGGATCAGAAGCTTGGCGTAAACTTATAATTAGAGAACTAGACCAATAAATCAAACATACCATAAAAAAAAAGAAAAAACAGAGAATACAAACCCAACAAGACCTTGCAATAATAATGGCCAAAGTTAGTGCTCCGGAATTAAAAAAATATATTGGAAGAAAAATTATGTTGAACATCAATGGGAATAGAAAAGTTATTGGGATTTTGAAAGGTTATGATATATACATGAATGTTGTTGTGCAAAATGCTTTAGAAGTGATATCAAATGATACAAACAGTGGTGTCCAGAATACTGTCAAGATGGGCAAAGAAACTATAATAAGGGGAAATTCTATAATATCCTTAGAAGCTCTAGAGAATATATAGTTTAGACTAATCAGATCACTTAATTAGAAGAGCAGAAATTTCTTCATCATGTAAACCTAATTTCCATTTCGGTTCCTGCAACGTGCATCCCACATTTTTCGTAGAATCCAACGTTTTTCGGATCGCAATCCAATATAACTTTGTAGCATCCAATGCTCTGAGCTAATGTATATAGATATTTGATCAATTTTAACCCGAATTTTTTACCTTGTTCTGAAGAACAAATAGCAATGTCCTCAATGTGTCCTACAAACCCACATTCATGTATGATCTTTGGTTCGACTAGTAACATCCCAGTGGCAACAACTTTCTCTTCTTCATTGGCTATGACTATTGGGTTGAACATTTTGGCAGGTTGGGTTTTTTTCATGTCTTGCTCACTGTCTTCTTGAGTGAATGGTAAATTAGCATTGTTCCAAAATTCCAATAATTCAGTATATCTCTCCAAACTAATTTCTCCAACAGTGGTCAACACTTGTAAAGTTTGTTTCACTTCTGTATGGTCTTTTATTAGTAGTCTTCTAAATTTGTACCCTTCAGGTAGTGTGTGGTTGATAGCGTTTAGTGCGTCCATTCTGGCTGTGTTTTATTGGCTTGGTTTGATTTCTTTTTGGAACTGTTCTCTAGAAAGCCAGGAAAACTCAGTTATATCATTCTCTATAATCTTTTATATCACATCTCTTGAAAAGGTGAAAAACGTAAACACTCGAAAAAATATATCACCTTAATTCGCAACTAACGAAGATTCCTTTTTCTTCGCGCTATATTCGGTTAGCAGGTCAGAGAGAAAAGACGCACAAAATGCATAACGGCAAATATAAAGCAAGCAAGAAGCTCATCTCAAAAGATAAATCAGAATATCAATTTTTGACGAATATATACAATATCAGTCTCTAAACTAGAAAAAATATACTAATATTTTGAAAACTTTTTCTCTCACAAGAACAACAATCCACCTGGAATGTAAACCATCGGAGCGTACATGGAGATCAATTTAAGTCTGTCGTTCAAGTCCAGTGGCATAGCTGTACCTGGGTAATGACCGTTCAAGTAGATCTCGTAAATGCAGTATGCTGTGGAAGCAGAGGCCATAAGTCCGTAAATTTTTAGGAAAAATCTAATGAATTTTCTCCATTCGTGAATTCTCGCTTTGTTTTGTTTAGTGACTTCTTCAGTGAAAGTCTGTTTGTTCAATTCGTCGTAGAATCTGTTGAACATGGTGAAAAACCATAAGAACATTGGAATTTGAGTGAAAATTTCCAAATAAATCAAGTTTTTAAACCAAGTCGGTCTTTCAAACAACAAATAATCATTGTATGAGGAAATGTACTTTTCAATAATGTTCTTGGTGTACATGTTTTCAATACCAATGACACCACACGAATCAACAAACACAGAAATGAAAAAGTGAATGATGAAAAAATAGTAATAAAAGTTATCAGCAAATTTGGAAAGCAAGTATTGCTTTTTGTATTCCGGAACGTCGTCACGATTGATTGGTGCAACCATTGTTTATTTCTTTGAGTTCTAACTTTAAGTTGTGAGTTGGTTTTTGGCTTGCTTGATACCAAGTTTGATGAAATGACAATTACTTGAAACTTCAAGACTCCATAAAGTGAAATGAAAAACACCGTATCAATGCAAAAACAGGTGTTGCTTTTCAAAAATTAACCGTGTTTTATTGGCAAAGATTCTTTTGGTTGGGTGGGTTTTTTTTTTTTTACAACCGCTAAACGAGATTCCAGCAAAATAAAAGTAGTATCACGTGGTAAGATTTTCATGAACTTCAACTTATCAGAATCTCAGCCCGATGTCATCTCTGTACAGTTCAATTCGTTTTATGCATAAATATATATGGACATATATACATGTCTATCAATTTTCCTACTTTATTTACAAGTCCAAACTCAATCGCTCATATTCATTAAAAATTTGCGCGTGAACGATTGCAACTTTTCCTCCCTCTCTATGTGTTGTAATCTCCCTCAGCTTATTTTTGCTGGTCACTAGATTCACCTTTGATTTTCTTGAAAGCTTTAGAAATGAAACCCTCTATCTTGGCTAATGTCGAAGGGTGTACGTTCGTTTTGTCTTCTATGTTTTTATTGGCCTCACTGTCACTGGTACTATTGGTATTGTTGTTATTGGTCGATAAAGTTCTCTTGGCATTTTGATCATTTGTGACGTCCGCTAGCGCTTCTAATAAGCACAGTTCAGCTTCGCTCTTTGGTTTGTTGATCTGCACTTTAAACGTAACTTTCATGTCACCTCTATTGTTCAAATTGTTTGTTTTTCTTGGCACACCCATGTCAGGGATCGTAATGACATCACCAGGCTGAGTTCCTTGTGGGACTCTGATTCTGATCTGTTTGCCATCAACTGTTGGAATGATCACAGTACCACCCAAAATGGCAGTGGTGATCGGAATGCTCTGTTTGAAGATAATGTTTTTCTGATCCATTTCGAACCGATCGTCTTTGTCCACCATCACTTGCAACAAAACGTCACCTCTTCTCAATCTCATGGTTTCCGGATCAAATCTCACATCTGGCATCGACCCCACACCGCTGATTCTAATAGTGTCTCCATTGTGCAAACCGCATGGTAAATCGACAACAATCTTCTTGGAAACATTAACCGTGGTACCGTCCCCATGACAAGATTTACAGTAATCTTTGCTATCCACGACTTTTCCTGATCCACCACAGTGGTTACATGTAGAGGCCATTTGGAACCCTGATCTGACATGCAAAATAGTACCAGTCCCATGGCACGCAGAACAGTCAACTGGATGCTTGCCGCTTTGCAAACCAGAACCAGAACAAGTGTTACACTGGTCCAATGCTTGGAACTTCAACTCCACGTTTTTGACCCCAAACACAGCGTCTTTGAAGGAGATCTTGTGTATTACTCTGATGTTGTCCCCTTTGATATCTTCCATTCTCATACGTCTTCCCCCAGCGCCTCCACCTCCAGCGCCTCCTCCAAATGCGCCTCCGAACAAATCTTCAAAATTTATACCGCCAAATGGGTTCCCAGCCCCAGCTCCACCAAATGGATTCCCAGCCCCGGCAAACGGATTGCCACCACCGGCAAACGGATTATATCCTTGACCGTACGCACCGGCTCCAGGTCCTCCAGCACCGGCTCCTCCATCAAAGGCAGCCGATCCGTACATGTCAAACTGTTTTCTTTTTTCTTCATCACTCAAAATCTCGTAGGCTTCAGTGATATCTTGAAACTTTTTGTCTGCACCGTCTTTCTTGTTTATATCTGGATGGTAGGTCTTGGCCAGCTTGTAGTATGCTTTCTTGATTTCAGACGCTGATGCATCGTTTTTCACGCCCAAAACTTTATATGGATCTCCTTTCAACAGGGCAGGTTTCGAGCTATGGAAGTGTCTTTTTGTGGAATAGTTTAACGATCTCCCTTTGTGGGTGGTACCACGAGACAAACTCGAAAATTTATAGCTTTTGAGCAAGAGAGCTGGTAAATTTTTACCAGGAGCTGGTTTTGATGTTGCTACTCTGCCCAAAAAATAGCGCGCAGATGATCCTCTTGATGTGTACATCGTTCTTGTTTTTCGTCTTGTGAAAATATTCACTCCTGATTTTAAGACTCTTGATTCTTGGCACACCTTTTGGTATTGATTAATCTTCCTTACTAGATGATTGTGTGTGCCTTTATGTAATGTCGTCATTGCAACTGACATCCGCAACCAGAGTTTTTTTCCAGAATTTTCTGGGCTCTTCGGTACCGAGTGCTTAGAGACCGATTTTTTATTTGTGCTAATTTTGTCTGGAGTCTAATTACCAATGTAAGTGGTTCGGGTAAGATAATCATAATTAGTGAACAGGAGGATAATGTCACACTAAGGAGCTATCTTTGAGTCATTGATAGAGTTTGGCGGATACAGTCGTGAGGTAGTAAGCGTTTGAGTTGGGATCAGCATGTGTAATGAAGAGTATAACATTAGTTGAGTAATTTTCAAAGTGATCAATATATCAGTTCATTTATGCCATAACAACGCTTCTATCCGAGATGGTCTTTATGAAACAAGTATTTTGAGAAAAAGCTAGAGAGCTAATTCCAACAGATCAACGTATAAGGCACTAAAAACCTTTATACGAGAATAAAACAATAGCTTTGATTCCATACCCAACGAGACGAAACGATAATATGTTTAACAAAGAATAAGCAAATACATGATTCATAAGAACTAAAGTTTTCCGACTGAAAATGTATTATAGCTGTAAAATCAATAATGATCAATTTTTTATCTTGATTTGTTCCAAACCAGTTCATTGCACAAAAATTATTTGCTGAGATGTTCGAGAAAGCTAAAAAATCGTAAAAATTTACATAGATAAAAAGGAGTTGCAGCCCTCATGGTATTGTTAAGTGTTGAGCTCAATGTATTTTGCTTGTTAATTTACTTTAAAAGTTATTTCAAGGTTAAATTCCTTCTTGAACCTAATAAATCTTTTACACTGTCTTTTTGTTTACTTTTGTGACAACAAATTTATGTTTTTGGTCATTCACGGTGTTTAACTTGAAAGTAAATTTCTTATGCTAAAAAGTAAACAAAAAAATGCAAGACGTTATCTTACCCCAATGTTTGGTTTTGCTGAAGTTACTGCTGTTTCGATACTCATAAAACAAACAATTTCAAAGAACAGAGCAATTTTAGAAACGTAAAGTACTCACTCGTCTATTAATTGGATTTAATTTTTTTCACTTTGACTCATTTTGCACTTAATTTTTTACGGAGAATACAGGCTGTTTTTGCGTATTTTATCAAAAAGGCGATGGCCACTCTTGCTTTGAAGGTAGAAAAGGAAATACTCGATAATTAACTTGAATGCGTATAATGAGTAACAAAATTTATAAAGACCACTCATGAGAAATCACGTATATCCATAAAACAGTGGAACATCACTTCCAAAAATTTTCAAAACTACCAATTATACTGCAGTTCTCGCTTTCAGTAGCAATCAGTACAGAAATGATGGATTTCTTGAAATTTGTGAAATCATGCATCATCTTATCTTTTGACCCTCAAATCCAGCTTTAAGGTGTGGATGCTATTATTTTTGCCCTTTTCAAACTTCATTTTCACTTCGAATATAGGCACAGAATAATTGTTCAAACATCGTTTTTGTCCACGCAGTCAATATCAGCGAAGACAAAAAAAAAAAACCTGGGGGTACCGAGGATAAAGGGTGAACAAAGAAGCACACAAAAGATAAGAAATTTAAGGTGAAATAAGGAAGTTGGACGTAACTTGTTGGTAAAATGATGGTGAAGGCAAAAAAAAAAGTGTGGTGAACTTGATAAATATATATAAGCTGACAAATTCTAGCAATCACATAATTGTTTTGTCAATAATCAAACTGCCTTGACAGAATTAAAGTCGGTCATATATTTTACAATCCTACCTTGTTTTCTTTTTTTTTTAACGAGTTTCTTTATATCACATCGAAGTGGAAGCAGAAGGAAACAAGCACAACCATAGAGACAGAAAGCTTTTTTTTTTAAAATCAAAAAAAAAATGCTTTGGCCAGTTAGAGAATCAAAGGACTTGACAAAAGTTTGTTCTCCAACTTTACGCAATAACGCGTTGTCATCTTCGTCGTCAAACTCTTCAGGTCAGAATGATCTGGGATCGTCCAATTTGATCAGTGATTTTGAAGCTATTACAATGACGGACCTGAGTGGGAACGAGCACAAATCCAGTGGTGATGATGAACCCGAGGATGCTCTTGTTGCCTCTGATGCCTTTTCTGCAACTAAAGATCATGTTGCTGAAAGCGATGGTGACTATGAAATCCATAATCCTCTTGCTGCCTTTGATTTTTTTGGTATTTCTGCTGCATCTAAAGATGACGTTGATGGAAGTGGTGATCACCATCACAGTGAAAAAAACGAGCCAAGCGACAGTGACGGTAAAGAATGCAGCGAGCCACGAAATGACAGTGAGATTGACAGGATCATGGAGGAAAACAATAACATTAACAAAGGGCTTGTGCATACACTTGAGGCTGCCGGACTATTAAATTGGCATGAAAACTGGAAGCCAAAAGAGGAGAGTAGCAGTGATTTGGGTGATGACAATTATGATAATTATGATGATGTTAATGATGTTGATGACAGTTTGAGTAGTGATGATGCTTCTGGGATGTCCAGTAGTTGGCACTCTGAAAGCTCAAGTGATGAGGATGAAGTGAGTCAACAAAGTAATAAAAACAAGGAGGAAGAAGAAGAAGAAGAAGAAGAAGAAGAAGAAGACATGGTGAATGTGTTCCAAGACAAATCGTTTGCCAAAAATGGGCGCATTGCTGTTGAAGTTCCTGAAAAATGTTACAACAGAATTCACACAATTGTGGACAATATCAGGAAGAGCATAAACGAGAAGAACCGTAAACAGTTTGAAAACCTCAAAGTGGAAAACATGAGGGCTTCATGCAAAGCCAGAAACGTCAAGTTTCCATTTTCTTCAAAATGGTTGGACTTGGTGGCCAAGTTTATGTTGAAAAACTCTCGTTACAAGTTTGTTGTGCAAGCTTGGATTGACGACAACAACAAACATCTAAACAGTTTTTTCCAACATTATGCTGGGTTTGAAGACTTGCACAAGAATCAAATTGCGAAAATGAGCAGAGTTTTGAAGATGTTGCTATGCAATATTGTCAAGTATGATTTCCAAGGGTTGTCACTGGCTCGTGAGGAAAATGGATTGAAAAAAATGACATTTGCAGATACATTTGAAAAATTGAACGAATGCATGTACAAAGAAAGAGCTAGTGAAAAAGTGCCACGGCAATTGAACTTGATGTGTGAATTGTCTCAAATCACAATGAGCACTAACTACGGTAACAACATCCATGACATGTTCACTGGTATTGGTACTGGTATTGACAAAATGGTTCAGCAAAAACACTTGAGCAAACGTGACTTGCAAGAGTTGTTGGTGCTAACGTGTTGCTTGAACAAAGCGCACCGGTACCGGAACTTGCATTTGTGGGTGCCAATGTTGAACGAGTACTACAACAACAACCATGTGAAGATTACGGATGGGAAAGTGACCTCTGGGAACCACTTTGATGCTACCACCTATAAGGAAATGTTCTCCAAATATTCCGACTCCAAAGATCACATGTGTTTAAAACTGAAGAAACAAAAAGAGGAAACTTTGTTAGTGAAAAAAAAAGGTGGAAAAGTTGTTATCAGCCGCTCACCTGTGAAATAAGCGGTAGCAGTGATGAAGTCACATATTAAGATTTTGCAAAGAGGTCATATATTTAGATGCTGAGGGAAAAACGAGAAAGAAGAAGAAGAAGAAGAAGAAGAAGAAGAGGAAGAAGCACTAAAGGTTACGTAAGTTTATGTCAAAAAAATGTTTAGAAAATTATCACTTTATTTGAGAGCTGGGTTTTTGTGCATTTGCAACTGGAGTGTCTTGGAAGAAATTGCGTTAAGTTTCTCATATACTCAATCTTGTTAGCAACTGGACTCAACTCATGAACCTTTGAGGTATTTAATTTTGTCTTGGTTTTCCTGCCTGCATTGCAATTTTTCTGCTTATAAATACTGTCTGCCTCGTTTCCTCTCGGCTTTGTTTGTGTCCCCAACCGGGTGCCTAATACTCTTTATACTTTTCTGCACGACAGGTGGAATAAATTTTTTTTTTTTTTTTTTTTTTTTTTTATGTGTGTTTTTTTATTGTGCGTCTAAGAATCCAACATATGGTTTTGTCTAATGTTTGAAACGAGCAGAGAAGATTAAGGATCGTATGTCTAAATTTTACTTGCCTGCCTGGTGGAATTGACCCAATACTTGGGCCTAAAAACATGGAACTGAACGGGAAAAGTCTTGTTTAAGGGGGGAGGGTCTAGATTGACTGATCATTTTGTGAACTACTACTGTCTAATAAACGTTCAGATCGTACACCACCAAGAGTTTTTACAAATTCTTGTTGCATGAACAACAATCTCTTGAAAAAAAAATTTTTATATAAGAAAGGGTTTTATTCATCTTGTCTGGTTTGTTTTTTTGCTTTCTCTTCCTTTACTCATACAAATAAAATATCAAAAATAACCAGAACAACAAGAATTTAAAGCAACTAAGCATTAAATAACTTCGGCAACAACAACAGTTACCAAAAGAAAACTCACAAATACTCAACAAGAAAAAAAAAAAAAAAACAAAAAAATAAAATGTCTGAATTTCAACATATTAGCAACAACGGTCTAGAATCTGGTGAAAAAGTCACTCATCACAGAGTTCCAGAATTTTGTTTAACTTCTATTGATCAAATCATTACTGAAATTAGATATGTCATCAAAAGCAACGATTTCTTACAAAAAAACGTTGCCACTTCATCTACTGTGAAAAACGGTCCTGAATCTCTTGTTTGGTTAGATGAAGTCATGACCGATTTGATTGAGAAATCTGTTCACAAAGAAATCATTGAAAGTTGGTACAAAGGCGACAAAGCTGCATTGGACAAAGCTTTGAGATCTAAATACGAAAACGAAGGTTTGAACGAACATCAACTCAACAAAGTGGAATCTTTGTTGAGTGAAAAATTGGTTCAGGTTATCAAGACCGACCTGGGTGCCTCTGTGTTTTTGACCTCTGCTGGTGCCTCTCAAGAACAAGTTGCTAGTATTCAATCTGCCAAAGACTTGAAAGAGTGTTTGAGCTTGTCTAAATAAGATGGGAAGGGAAGGAGGATGGAAAAAAAGAGGTGTTCCAAAATTTCCAATTTTATAAACTTATAGTTTTTTGTGAGATGCAGCTACCTCAGCAAGCACTCTTGCAAGATATTTTATACACTATGTAATGAATCTTTACGACGATTTTTATTTGAGATTTGCGACTTGAGATCTGATAATTGAGACTAATCTTGGTTTTCTTGTCTTGGTAGTTTGAACCTTTTGACTTCTCCCAACTCACACACCACACAAATGCACGGAATTTACTGAATAAACTGTGTATCCTCTTCTTCCGTGGCTGACTCACTCAATGAAAATGTGTCTGAATAATGCGGAAGCATTTTTTATTCTCGATTAATTCCGATTCACGGTGCCTAAAGAAAAGGCTGTCTTTGTGTTTTGTTGTCTCTTAACCATATTTGCTACATTTGTGGGAGTATTGCTCCCTTAAAAAAAAACAAAAAAACACAAAAAAACACAAAAAAACAGAAAAAAACTTGACAATTGTGTCATCTTTGTTATAAACTATCGTGGAGATTCTATTAGTCAATACAAAAAAGTAGACACTCTGTTTGTTTCAAACTCACTACATCATTACACCCACAAACAATCTAGTTGAATAGACAAAAAAAAAAAAAAAAAAAAGACTAACGAAAAACACAGAAGAAAAAAAAGTTGACACCATTACAATTTTGTGTGTGAATGGAATAAAAAAAAAAATAGTGTCTAGTTTTTTTTCATTTTGTTCAAGTGCCTACAAAAAATTAAGGGTTGTGTTTGGTTAGTCGTGAATCGTAGTACCGGCTGTCTGAATGGGAAGGCAAAAGAACACGTAAGACAATATACATATACAAATACAAATACATATACATATATCTATATCTATTTTTTTTAAGGGGAGGAACTTACACTATTGTTGCCATTAGATCTTCAAGAAATAGTAGCCTGTACTGTGAAAAAGCCGTGCACCACCACTCAAGAAGTTTATAGGTGCTCGAGGGGAAGTTGAGTTCCGTTCTCCACACGATTGTCAAATATATGTTCAGGGAAAATCCCTAAGAAAAAGATTGAAGAATATCATATCGCCCCTTTTTTTTTTTTTTTTTTTTTCAAATTCTCATCTGAATCATGACGCAGACCACTCAATGATTTTAGGCTGAGATTTCTGTGTGTGTGTGTGTGTGTGTTTACGGTTTGACAACAGTGATATCATTGTCCCTTTAGCCCATTTACTATTACTACTACCACTGCTATTATCATTATGAATATTATTATTATTATTATTATATTTACAGTATGAAAATGGCCCGCTTTTCTTTTTCACCCACAGTTGTTGTTACACTTGCTGTTCGATGTTGCCACGCAATTGTCTAAGCAAATTATATAGTAAATTATACACCAAGTAACTAAACACTCTTGTGTCTACTTTTACAAAGTATTAGACACCAAATCAGATATTGCAAAAACCATTCAAAACTTAACAACTCAAGAAAAGGAGAGTTGAGAAATAATTTGTATATAAGAGACCACTTTCTTATCCATTCTTCTTTTTTAAAATCTCATTCTTTCCCTCATATTTATGTATAAGAAAATCAAAAATAACCATCCACCAATAAAAAGGTAAAAACAACAAACAAAACAAAAAAACAAAACCCAATACTACTTAACAATGTCTGACGCTGGAAGAAAAGATTTCTCTGATAAAGCTGCTGAAGCCATCAAACCAGATTCCCAAAAATCCTACTTGGAACAAGGTAAAGAAAAAGTCACTGATGCCGGTGACAAAGCCGCTTCCTACTTGCAACCAGAATCCAACAAAGGTCTGGGTCAAAGTGTTTCCGACTCTTTTGGCCACGGGACCGACAAAGGTGAAGCCAAATCAAACACCAAATCTTTTGGTGAATCTGCTTCTGAATACGCTGAAGCTGCCAAAGAAAAAATCAGCGAAGCTGCAGAATACATTGGTTCTTCTCTAGGTGGTGCCAAATCTGATGCTCAAAAAACTGCTGAAAAGAAATAAATGATTTGAATGTGAAATTAATTAAAATTTATCACTTTTTTTTCTTTTTTCAATGTTTTTATATTCCATTAATGCCTCAATAATGATTGATACGATTTTTGCTGTTTTTTTTTTTTTTTTCCTTTTTTCTCCTTCTCTTCTCATGATTTGATATAGATATATGTTTGCATATTTTTAATTTATGATTATTTACATAATTATATAGAGATTATACATATAAATGATAATAAGTTGAAATTATTTTTGAATTATAGTACATTTACCTACTGTAGTGGATACGGGGGGGTGTCTTGTTTAATACATTAAAGCACGTGATGCCACTTTTGCAGACACGCGCGGGTAACAAACTGAAAAGAAAAAAGCCGATCTCGCAATGGTTGGACCAAGGAAAGCAATCGTTGATGGCTGTTTGAAGTTTGATCATGACTGACTGGCTGACTGGGTTTTTGACAGTGGCATCTCTGATGATGCGCTTACACGGATTATGTATGGTGCGAACTGGTTTGGCTGTTGTCATTTATAATATATTCACTCATTGATTACCAACGTTTCTTTTGTTTTATGGTTGTTTTTGTTTTTGTTTTTGTTTTTTTGTCTTTTTTCAGGTCGGTTTTGGGAGAAGATTTGATTGTCCGTTTACTGAGGGTGTGTTTTGGTTGTGTTTGGTTGTGGAAATGGTGGGTTGAGAGGTTGGTTTTTGTATGTGGTACATTTATTGAGTGTGCCTGGAAAGTTTTTATAATTGAGTTCATGTTGATTGGAGGTTTATTGTTTTCTTTTTTTGAAATCGAATGATGGTTGATAGTTAATCCAATACACAATGTTAAACGTATATTTCAAGGAATGACTAATGCTTTTTGTTTGATAAAAAGTTTGCGATTTTCTGCTACCCTTCAAAACTGTTTTCTCCTTTTACGACAATCAGTTTGCTAGGTTGAGTGTGTGCGTGTTGTTTGTGTGTGTGTGCGTGTGATGATATATGTTATGCTTTCAGTTTGTTCTTAAAGCCGCAGCAGCATAACAAGCGAGCTCATATTTGATTTCTATCATAACATCAAGCAATCGAAACAACAAAATATAATACTATACAGTTCAAAAGGGCTTTTGTTCAAATAAACCTATCTTATTCGTTGACAAAGGCATACAATCATGACGAAAAAAGTTTTGAATGGAAAAGAAGACAAAAAGGGCTCTTTGTTGGAAAATGAAGGTGTTAAAGAGATGAGTGTGCCGGACTCAGCTGGTATTGAGTTGGATATTGAAACACAAGTTGAAAAAGAAGAAGAAGAAGAAGAAGAAGAAGAAGAGGAAGAGGGAAAGCAAAGCGATGTCTCTTCGTCAACTCCCACCAAGACTCAATCGACTGTACAAGAATTTACAATAGAAGAAGACGAGGATGAAGATGAAGATGAAGATGAAGATGAAGATGGAGAGGTTGAAGAGGATGATCACAAAGATGATAATCTCGATTTAAACAAGACAGCAGAAACTCAAGAAGAAGACTACTATTTCGAAGCAAACCAATCAATATCCGAAATGCATAACAATAGTTCGGTTCAGCATAAACCGGCTGACAAAAACCACAGCTCCTTGCATCAGAGCACCCTTTCCAATGGAGTTTCTATCGGGCTTTCCAAAAACATCAAACTTCTCGATCAAAGCTCTGACAGTGAGAACTCATCGGAAAAGGAGTCAACAGGAAAAACAAAAGAAACCGCTGAGAACGAATATTCTGTGATTGTTGAAGACCAAGACGGGAATGTAGTTGAATACAATGAACCATCCGCAAGTCCTGAGCCGCAAGATACACATGAAAGAGCTGATCAAAATGCACAAGAACAAGAAGCAAGCAAAGAAATTCCAGGAAAGAGCTGATCAAAATGCACAAGAACAAGAAGCAAGCAAAGAAATGGCACGCTACAATGACACGAATAAGTATCCACTCTATCACGAAGAGATCATTGGTGATATCAACCAGTACAAAATCTACAAGAAAACGAGCAGGATTGAAATCACCGCTTATTTAAATACCAAAATACATGATTTCTGCACAGAGCACGAAATGCAATTGATCACGGGAAACGCCCAATTCCCAGACGACGAGCTTGCTGCTGCGCTAAATTATATGAGGAAGATAGGGCCATTCAAAGGAGCAGAATTGATTATCAACAACGAGGGAAACATAAAAGGTCAAGATAACGATGGTTCAAACCCTTTTGAGAATGAACCAATTGCAGAGTCAGTAGATATCTCCACTTTCTTATCGCTAAAATGGTCTTGTATCTACTACGATATCATCAATTACTTGTATTACACAAAGGGCAAAACACTTTTGAATTTCACTTTACAGCGGATGAAGGGTAAATGGACCACAATACAAAAAAGAATGTTTAACAAAATTAAACACTACTATCCAAACGAAGAACCTAGGGGCTACGAGATAAATCCCAAATGTTTTGAAGTTCTTGAGAATTCGTCTGCCAAAAATTTGGTCAAAGAGGTGGCTATTTTAAAATACCAGTGCTCGGAATCATTGAACATTTACAAAATATACGGAGACAACCAAACGGAACTTGCCATAAAATTGAAAGAACTTGCGCATGAATACGCTCCAGAGAATTTGCATAGACATCAATTAGCATCTGCGTCGAAAAGACGTTCATCAAAAGATTCTTCATTAAAGCCGGATAAGTTGGTTGTCTCCCAAAGATCAGAGGGCGCTTTGGATACAGACGAATCAGTGTCGCAGGAAGAAGAAGAAGAAGAAGAAGAAGAAGAAGAAGGGGAGATTGAGGAAGAGGAATCGCAAGAAGAGCAAGTGGAAGAATTTACAGGGGAAGGAACTGCGGAAGACGAAGGAAAAGAAGAGGAACAAAAGGAAGCGGACAAGAATCATGCAAAAACGAAACTAAAAATAAAGAGAAAACTGGCTACTTTGGAAAATGACAGTCTAGATGACAACAATCCGGTACAATCAGCAAAACAACCAAAAATCTCGACAATCTCGCCAACTACACTCTCCGAGACTAATCATGAATTTGATTCCTCAAACTCGTTTGAACTGGTTGCTAAATCTTCAAAGGTTGCTTCGCAGAAAAAACAAACCTCCAACAAAACACTAAACAAAAGAGCGTCGCCCGAAAAAATTGGGCCCGACTTTGCATCAGAACTACCAAACACTGCATTGTTTGCAAAATCTTTACAAACAATGACTGTGCAAGAGCTTGATGAGCATAATGAGTTGATGGTGAAAAAAAATGAATTACTTGCAAACACAGTCAACCATTACACTTTGTTACTGAAATTGAAGCAGCTACAAAATGAGCTCATGGATGATGAATAAAGCGGTTTGGTGCCAGGTTCGGAAGGGTTTGCTGGTTTTGAAACAACTTGCAAACTTGGTTGCATTTGTAATTACACCATTTTGTGTAAGACATATGTAGTTAATCATTGTAACAATTGTGTTTTTTTCTATAGAAGCTTGCCAGTTTCACGTGATCTTTAAGTCAGATATGCAAAAAGTCACTTAATCAAGTGCATCAACAAACAAGTTGATAGTAGTTAACAGCAAAAATGGAGATTGGTAACTTATCTTGTGTAAGTTTCGAGAACCTTACAAAAGATTTTTTTTTCATGCATAAATCGATAGCAACATGGACTTCACTAGTGATAGCATCCAGCTAGACCTGCCTGTCTCAGCACAAGCAAGAGACGAAAGTTCAAGAAACAATCATGCCTTGAAAAACTCAGCATTATCATCTTCAGCGCTATCACCAACTTTGAAGAAAAACGTTGAAAAAAGTAAAATCAACAAGAGACAAAGCTCTTTGTTTTTCAGTCAAAGATCCTCAAGTTTTTTACAGCAATCTGATTCGGGTGATGAAGCTCAAGGCGATATAAACAACTCATCCAGTAATCCTACAGATGACGTTGATGCAAAACAGCTCAAACTGATAGAATTGAATGAAGAAAGATCTAGATTGTTGCTAGAAAGACAAAAGGCGAAAAAAGAAATTGAAAGTTTCAAAGCCCAGTTGAAAACAATAGACCACGAAAGCAGTGAGAGCTCAGAACAAAACGCTTATGAGCAATTGTTTTCGCTTAGATTGGATTGGGCTCTAAATCTGCCCAATGCGCTGAAAGCTCATAGTACGGAAACCGGGGTTTCAAAAAAGGCAAATCTTTCATTCAGTACACCAAAAACAATAACAATAGGGCCATTTGACAGTTTAGAAAGGGAACAAATAAACACATTTGACATGAAACCTATGGTCAACATTGAAAGTCGCAGGAAGTACCTACAAAATCAGTACCCATTGCTTAGGATTAATGAGACTTCAAATACCCAGGATGACACAAATACTTCGTCAATAGAGATTGATATCGACGGGTTTCGGTTTGATATTTTTACCAATTGGTTGAATGGTAAATATCATTTTAAGATTGATGGTGATTTTTTGTCACTCCGCTTAGCAAGTGATGAGTCAACAAATAATCTGCATGATGTTGTCAGAATATGGGCAAATGAAGGAAACATACAGAACATCATACATCTGCTATACGCGATAATTGAATCTAATAACACTAAGAGAGATTTTTATCAAGATTTTTTGCCAAAATTTATTAGATACAGTAAAAAAACAAGTGAAAAGCCCTCCAGTGAGTGGCTTAGTTTGGAAAGAAGGGATTTAAATGTAACTATATTTTGGGAGATCGAGATAGATGAAAACGGCCACATTCAAAATACTTTAACTGCTGTGAAAAACTTTGAAAATGACAGGTTGAGTTTTGAAGAAAAAATTACAGAACAAGGACTAAAAAAAGGACTGTTTAGCTACTTACAAGAATTATTTCCACTAGAATGAGTGCTTCATCAAATTGAACGTTAAAATAAAGTCTGCATTTGCTCACTCTTCAGATAGCTTTTCGGCAACACTTTCAAGCATTTTTGACTTGGCAATCTTGAAAGCTTTCAACATATCAGTTTCAAAACCTAGCACAGAGTCCTGATATTTCTTCTTTTTTTTACCTCTGACACCCAAGATTGTTGCCATAGGAATGTCTTCATAATCTTGAAATATCTTTAAATAACCAAGCTCATTCCTTTTTTTGCTGGCCAGGACTTGTGAGTGGTATAATTGACGTTTGAACTCTTGTTGTGTAAAATCTTTGTTGTTTCTCACCGTGCTAGACAATGAAGAGTGTGTTGCAGGGTCCAACCGTAGCAACCTTTTCTCTTCCGTGTCAATTAAGCGAGCCAACAGTTTCTCGTTTTTACTGTTCTTTGCAGGAACTGGTTCCTTCGACAAAGCTTTTGATTCTTCCAAGGCCTCATTATTACCAGCCATCTGCTGGTCGTCACCTTCCGTTTTCACCGAAGAAGCAGCTTTTTTGTTTGGTTTCCGCTTCTTAACAGAACGCTCTATATGATCGTCTGCTTTACCAGAGTTTGGAAAAAGAGGCCCTACACTGCCTCGTTTGGTAGGCTTTCTTTTAAAAGTGTCTTTTTCAGAGTCGTTTGTTGTTGTGTTATTGGTGTCACTTGGCTCTTCTCTACTTAAATAGTCTCCCTCGCTGCCTGAAAAATCTTGCTTCGCCATGTCTTGTTTTAATGGGGAACTGTTTGTTGATGGGGTATTTTCCCCGTCTTTGATCAAGCTGTTTTTCGCTAAAAACTCTTTTCTCTGTTCGTTTTGCTCTTTTGAAAATTCAGCCTCTTGAGGCGTGTCTTTGTCAACGGTGTTTACACGTTTTGAGAGCTTAAACTTTTTGGAAACCTTTCCAGCACCTCCTGAAAGACTTTTTATTTTTTGAACTGCTTCTTCTAGCTGAGTATCAGTCAACTGCTTTTCCAAGTGAACGTATATCAACCAAATAAAAATGTCTGCTCTTTGCTTTGTGTCGTATTCACCATCATCTAGAATATCAAACAATGTAACTTTCTTATTTTCTTCTTCGTTATGATTACCTTCAGATGTCTCAAGTTCAACGTACTGCGCTAAAAATTTTTCATTAATAATGTTTGGTGTTTCAAACATGGCGAACAACAAATAGATGACATTAAAGCTAGCTCCATTCGTGTAATTCTCGTAAAAATCATCTAGCATCAAAGTTTCGTTGTTTATACGAAGGTGTTTCAAAATGGACTTAATTCTGGGAGTGTCTTGCAAATGCACAGAAGCTGGATTTATCCCATATTGCAACACAGGAATTGTATGGAAAGTTCTAGATTGTGAGGTCATCTCTATGAAAAAATTGTTGGTCGTGTTCAATCTTCCAGTATTCACCAAAAGTGATAAAATACACATTGCGAAAGCTATGTGAGAATCAGTCAGTATTTTGTCTCTCAAAACTTTAGAACACCTAGCCGAGCAAACAAGACTCAACACGTAAAGTTGCCCAAAAGTTAAATAATCGTTGTTTATCCAATCTCTTGCATCGTAAATTGTATCTTTTTTGTCGTGGTTAATAAAATGGTTTAAAATGGAGCCTTCTTCAGACACCTCAAACGACGATGGGCTCCCTGGGGTTTCTTCGCCGAGATTGGTCTCTTTGGAAAGCGGTTTCATAGCCGTGTTGCAATCAAAAGTGAAGCCTTTTGGTTTGAACATGTTTGTAAATATGCAATAGTCGTTTTGGAAAAGCTCAGTCATGAAACCGTATTGAATATCTGATCTGGTGAAAGAATCGCCATCTGCTTTTTTCAAATGTCTTTGGTACCTGGAAGGCTCCTTTTTTTTGGAAAAGTCGGAAGCGCTTGTATTTATTTGTTCGGCAGAGCTTGAAGACGATTCTACAGTCTTATTATCTTCCGATTGAGGATATGCATTTGAAGTTTCTGCTGATGAAGAAGCTTTTGCAGTATCATCGTTCATCAAACTCATGATACTCAGTCTGCGAGATTTGTAAACTGGCTTCCCATTAGCACTGCTTTTGCTGTAGGTCCTTTGGTGATTTGGCAAAGGACTAGTAACATCATCTTCACTATGAGGCGTCTGCTCTTCTTCCTGATTTGGGTGCATGCTGTCGTGCACGGGGTCGTACACTCTTCTCATACTCATTCGGACAGCTTTTGTTATTCAGTTTGGTTTTGTGTTGGAGGGTACTTTATTACAAGTGCTCTACAGGAGCGGAACACGATTGTGCTTAAAGCTAAAATGAACCTTGTGCTTAAAGCTAAAATGAACCTTGTGGTGGTTTTCCAAACGCGTTTATGAAAAAGTCGCAAAGAAAACTGTTCGAAGCTGAAGCTGCACGTGCCTTGCACAAGTAAATAACGCGAAGGTCACTTTTACAAAAGCAAGAAATGTTAAAACAGTGATACGATTACACCTGGGTCCAATGTTCCGATGTGGACAATTGTTTTCCTTCTAAATTGGTTTAAAGTTTATAAACGTCTCTATTGAACCTACAAATACATATAAACGCTCTCGAAAGTTTCAAGCTGGAAAACCAGTTTGCAAAAAGAGTCGTTGACAGTGGTAAGTATTACTTTTATTAAAAATCACCACCCCCAAAATCGCCTCCATCAAAATCGCCACCATTATCAAAACCGTTATCATACCCATTGTCGTAGCCATTGTCGTAGCCTTGTTCGTAAGCGTTATGATCATCTAAAGCATCTGCTAGCAAAAACCCACCTAACGCACCACCCAGCAAACCAGCCCCCATACCCATACCGCCAAATCTGCTTCCCCCTGAAGTTCTTTGTTGTTGTTGTTGTTGTTGATACATTGGCTGTTGAGGATACATTGGTTGTTGAGGGTACATTGGTTGTTGAGGGTACATCTGTTGTTGAGGGTACATCTGTTGTTGTGGGTACATCTGTTGTTGTGGGTATCCCTGCTGTTGTGGATATGATTGCTGTTGAAATCGCGGTTGTTGCTGTTGCTTTTGTTGAGAGGTGTTATTGTTGTTGGCAGTGGCAGAGTATGCAGGCGGAGCATCAGCGTTTTTTGCTCCACTACTTGGAGGAGCAGTTGGTCTGAAAGTTGTGCCCTTTGGTGCATCCCATTGCGACTGCCCTGTAGACAGATCGACGTAAAACCAGGTTTTATATTCTTTATCCCAAACGGCTTTCCATTTTTTTGGATCTAGCAAAATAGGAGGGTTGTTTTCTGAGTGTGGTTGGCTCATTTTCTTTTTGGTCAGTTCTTTTGTGGCCACTGCTCTTTGGAAAACTACTAAACTTACACGTCTCACATTGCCTGATTTAAACAAGCTTGAGAAAAAAAAAAAATAACACCTTCTTTAAATACCGATTCACAATCCTGTCAAAATTTTGATCAGGTTAATAACAGATCGTATATAGGCTTTTTAATTTTTTTATATGAGCTCGGTATCTTGCCACAGGCTGCAAAAAAACATTTGTCCCGCGCAAAAAATCGACCTGGAGAAGTATTCGGAAAAAAATTGTGGCTTAGACAAAGCTTAAAAATCTTCAAGGCATCTGTGCCAACCATAGGCTGTTGAATAAGCAGTTTTAGTAAATACCAAGACTTGTGTTTGGTTCCAAAACACAGGGTCCAAACCTTATAGTATTCGTTTTTTACATAAAAATAGAAGCTCAAGGATATATCAACAAGCTAACGTTTCATTTTTCTCTTTAGTTCCATGTATTTTCTCAAAGTAGGACAAACATCATTTTTATCGAAGATCAGCTCGATCATTTTAATTTTGTTTTTATACTCAGGGTTTTGCACAACTTCCTTGTTAACATGTGTCAATTGTTCAAAGGTAGTTATTTTTTCAGCGTAATGTTTCTGACTTTTTTTGTCACCAAACGTTTTCAACATACTGCACCAGTCCCAGTCACAGATGTTGTCGTTGTATGATCTGTGTCTGCCCCCAATCTCTCTTTCAATGGCGTACCCAGAGTTGTTGATCATAAAGATATTAGGATGAACGTTGTAGGCCAAATAGCACCCTAACTCTTGGAATGTCATCTGGGCAGATCCATCGCCCTGCACAAGAATAACTCTGTGCTTGTTTTCGAGTTGCAAGTCTTTCAGTGCCAGACACACTCCCAGAGTGGCAGGCAAAGCATAGCCAATAGAGCCATAAAACCCTTGATGATAGGTCTTGACTCCCTCTGGTAACCTGATATTCCCCATCTCAAAAATAAAAGATGAAAGTTCATTGACAATGACATCATTTTTTTGCAAGAACCCCGGTAAACAAAACATTTTGGAAAATCCTTCTTGAGTTAAAATTGCATTTGTCTTGGATGAAATGTCTGTTTTGTACGAGCTGCTCCACTGTGGCAAAACCAAATCTTCAGCACTTTCTGACCGTGTCTGGATGGCTTGCAAACGAGCAAAATCTAGTTTCTTGTAGTATTCTCCAAAGATTTTTACACAGTTTAAAGAACCCTGTTCATCAGTGAATAATCTAGAGTTCTTTCCATATCCAAACTGGACAAAATCTTTCCCCAAAAAAATGATATTCAATTTGGACAACCAATCGTGATTCAAGTCACCTCTTTTTTTGAAAGTCATTTCGTTGATGTTGGATCCCCAATGCATGATAAAATCATTCGAGTCCATTATTTCAAGAGTGTTTGATGTACTAAACTCGTTTGAAAATACTCCTTGAAAATTTGGCAAGCTTTCATCAACAACATGTCCCCTAGCACAAGGCGTCGAGTAGCAATACCAATTCGTCTTAGACAGCAAATCCATTGCTGTTGCCTGTTCCCTCTTCAAAAAAAAGTCTCCAATAAAACCAGGGTTCTGAGCTTTATATGTTTCATTGAGCAAAAAATCCACCACTTCATTTTCTTTAGGGGACAAAGGGAGTTGCAAGTTCCTGTTAAATTGTAGCTTTTTATCACAATCTATGTCTATCTCCATTTCAGACATATCGCAAGGAATAAACAAGTACCCGGGTTTCATTTGGGTAATGATCTGCTCCAAAACATTGTCGATCTTCATTTGAATCCTGTTACTACCTCGTTCACAATCTTGTAATGTTAAACTTTCTGTACAACAACTGAAACTATCAACCAATTTTTCGTAAACATATTGATCTTGCTTCCCATAGGTTTTCTTGTTTGGTACCAAATGATGCAATGTGTCAAACATGCTTGAATTGTCAATCTCTTTGACTCTTGTGGAGGTGGTACCAACAATGTGCAACACCCCAACATGCTCAGTAAAAGCACCTGCAATTGCGTTCAAAGCACTCAATTCCCCAACACCAAATGTTGTGATCAAACATCCAAAGCCATTGTTGATCCGGGCGTACCCATCAGCACTATACCCAGCGTTCAATTCGTTATTGTTGCCACACCATTTCATGTCTTTTTCATCAAAAGTGTAAATGTGCTCCAAAAGCTTCAAAGTGTAATCTCCTGGCACACCAAAAATTGTTTTTGTCAGCTCAGCAAGTCTTTTGAATAGATATTTGCCCACGGTAGAGGTGCCCGTGATTCTTGTTTCTTCGGTCATGGTACAATGGTTGTGTATACTACCTATTTTTTTTCTCTTTTTTTTTTTCAGAAATCTATCTTTTCTGATAGGATGATCACCATTAAAATAAATACCGTCAGGATATTAGGCTGATTAAATATCATAAAGATTCAAGATCAGTTGAAAAAGCAAATACCAAAGTGAGCTGTAAATGGTGCACATTCCTAAAACGTCCCATTGAGTCTTTTGAAACGCTTTTCTCACCTGTACACCTTCCTCAAAGGTGACGGCCTGTATATTTTTCAATGCTCTTTCAGTTTCCCATCGCTTAAACCACGTTACAATGCCAAGTAAGGCACTTAAATATTCTTTTTGGAAAGCGCGAAAAAAATATGCAGCTTAAACTTTGCTGGGAAGCACCGGCAAAAAAAAAAACACAAACCGTTTTAAGCAGAGTAATTGTTAGAGGTGAAGCTTAAAAAAAGGACTTTTTGTAAAAGATTAGTGGTAGCTGAGATTTGGAACTCAAAGACAAAATGATATATCCAGTCCTTCTTCAAACATGATTTCCCACCAATTTTTCATGTCTTTGTACAGCCAGCATTTGTAAATAATGTTTCTTGCCTCTGCTGCTGCAGAAACCCCTCTCTGTATTAACGCGTCCAGTCTGTCCATGATAATGTGCCTGTAGGAGACCAGCTCGTCGTCTATCAAGTCACACCCAATGGTAAATAAGCACGACAGAATACATTGACTCGATGGAGAAGCCGGTGGGATCTTGTCGTTAATGATTGCCAGGCATTTGAGCAGCAGACTTTTCACTTCAAGGTCCGAAAAGGACATTTTCAAAATCCGTCTGTTCAACTGGATGATCCCATTCAATCCGAAAACCAAATTCGTGGCTCTCAAAGCCCTGTAATTTGCAAGCACTGCCGACTCGTATGTGAATTTTGGTCCAGTATTGTTTGTTGGATCGGCATTCAAATAGTAGACTTGTTGGATGTAGTCTCTTTGTGTTTCTGAATCCATCAAATAAGAAGATAAATTTGTCTTCAAATCTAACAATGATTGCAAGTTTTCTTCTTCTGTCATATTTTTAGGGTCTGAAATCAATATTGCTTTTGAAATCTTGTCCAAGTAATACAGAACATGAATGTCAATCCCACTGAAATATTCAATATCTTGCAAATTTAATCTCAAAGTTCCCAAACTTTTCAAATCGTACTTATAAGTTATCTGCTTGATCGGTGTTCCTGAGGGTGAATTTCCTTTCAAAAGATCCACGGAACTCAATGTGGATATCACATCCATATAATTGAACCAGTTTAGCAAAAACTGCGTTTCATCAGGGGTTGACGTGGCCTGCTCCGGTGCAATCCTAATTGAACCATTCTTGAGCGGAAATTTTTTCCAAATCAGCTTTTTGAAATGCTGGAAATAGACTCTCCAATTTTTCTGCAAAAAATATGTACTAAAGCATGAAAGAAGTAAGATGGAACACAAAAACGAATTTGGAACAGCAGAGTTGCTGTTTAGCGATGCTTGTTGCAAATAGTTGGAAATATGCGATACCTCTTGGTTCAACTGGTTGCACATAATCAATTCTGTATGAGATGGATCGTGCATTCTTTTCCTGTGGTTTGAACCAAATACAACTGCCAAGTTTGTCAAAGTGGGATCTGCTGAAAAAAGATTGGGCAAAATTGTTTGAAACGGATTTTTCCTGTAAAACTCAAAAGGTGTGGGCACAAACATTTTACAACTTTCTTTGAAAAAAAAATCAAGCAGATCATTGTGAGTGGTAAACGAGGGATTGATAGTGAAAAACTGTGGGCAATTTGCAGCTCTACTTTTGACTAGCTGTGAGTTTTGTTGCGTGGTGTTCACTTCTTCCAAAGCTTCTTCCAGTTCTTCAAATTCCGCAGCCAAATCTTCTAACCGCAGATTGAGATTGAAACTATCAAAAGCATTGAGCCTTGTGACCTGTAAAGAGCCCAACTCAGAGTCAAGTGCTTCTGCCTCTGGCTCGGTGTTTTCAGGCTCTTGAGCAGAGTTGTCATCAGGTACGATTTCGAGCTGTTCATTATCTGCAAAAATGTTTGCAAAATCTGTCTCGTTTATCTGATTGGTTGCGGAATTCGGTGTTTGCTCTAAAGCACTCTGCTCCACAAACTTGTTTTCTTCGAAAAAATCTTCGCTGTACTCAATTATACTTTGGATTGTTCTTGGCTTCATAGATTCGAGTTCCCTCTCATTTCGTTTTGGCTGAAACCCTTCCCTGAACACAAATGATTTTGAGCCAGCAGAGTTGTCTTTACCACCTACTTCTTTTGTTGCTGTGCTAGCAGGGAAAACGCTTTTATCGACCACGGTAATTCCATTAACCAAAGTTGTATTAGGGATTTTAGATTTCACCACTTTTTTTTTGAAAGGTCTACCACCCCATACCAGATTCTTGAATTTTGTCTGTGGTTTTACGGCCTTCCCCTTTTTCTTCGAGCTCTTATTTTTTTGAGCTTGCTTATCTGTAGTCATGTTATTTTCAAAAACAATATTCCGCTGATCCATCATCCAATTATATTAAAAAATTTCTTCAAGAGAAAGGAGTTTTTGTTGAAAAAAATTACTGGCCTTGAAAAAACCGTCCACTCTCAAAGATTTGTCGCGCTTCTGTGCTGTAAATTCGGGATCCGGTTATTAATACTTTACTTTGGCTTTGTTTTGTTTTTAGGTTTAATTTTTTTTAATGCTGGAGCTATGTGTTTGCTTTTTGAAATGCCGTTGCTGTGAGTAGTTTGTTATCAATACTTAGCCGTGCAGCTTCAATTTAGGGAGTAAGATGAGCGATTACTGAATAGCTTAAACGGGAAAGCCTTTTTTTTTCCAGCGCAACTCTTACACACATCTGTTACTGAATTAACTTGTCTGGCATCTCAAAGCCTTAAAGCGATGAACTAGACAAAAAAATTCTTGGAACGAGAAAAGACGGAAAGATTAATGACTTTTTTTGTTAGATTTTGTATTAAAAAAGTGAGTCACAGTGCATATCACGTGTCCATTTTTTCGGGCAATAAAAATTTTTACGGAGAATCATAGTGCATGGTGAAAGACAGCAGGAAAATTAAGAGGGAAAGGTTTTAATCCACACTTTTTCAAGCATAAGTACTAAAAACAAATGTATGAGGCATTCCTGCTGGCCGTCACTAGTATGATTTTCCCGAGGAAAAATGAATGAAAGGCGGAATAAGAGTTGCCGTTGAATAATCGCTGTCGCGTTAAGAATATAACAATGCTCACTTGCTGGTTCGTTCTTTTTCAACAAATAAAAAAAAAAAAAGATGCTTTCTAGTTTTATTTGCTCACATTTCCAAATCTTGTTTAGTCATGTTGGTTGCAAGCAGTTGAAAGTACACCCACTTTGCTTGTTTATACTGAAGAAAAAACAACGGACAAAACTTAACCTGTCCACACTCTGTACATTGTCTGAAAAAACATTGAATGGCTTTTTTTTTCTTTTTTTTCATCTTTGTTTTCGGACTTTTATTTGAACTTCGGTGCCTCAGGTTCTTAACCGCTAGCAAATTTCATCAACAAAAAACAATACTGATCAACATTTAATGGGCAGTGAAGAAAAAAAAAAAAACAACACCAGGCTTCTAGAACATTTGTTTCCGTGGAAAAAAGCCCACGGAACAACAAATAACGCTGAAAGAACAATATAATAAATTTATATAAACAAAAGGGTAATAAAGAAGGAAGTATAAAAAACACAGTAATTATAAGCTTTTTTAAACATGCTGCTTGAGTAAGAGGTGCAACACAAATCAAATGCATACTGTCTTTCAAAAAAAAAAAATGTTGATGCTTTTGTTTGATTTACGTGAACAAAAGGTGTGATAAAATTCATTATTTTTTTCTCTCACAATCAAGTTTTTTCTTTTTGCTGTTTTCTGCTCTCGGAATTGCTACATTCCACAACTGAAAAATGGGGAGACAAAACGACGAAGAAAAAAAGAAAAAGAAGAGACGGAAAGACGGAGAAGTCAAGGTCATCAAAAGACAACAACAAGGGAAGAGAAAACATTCAAGGAAATAATCAATGGGAATTTTCTCAAAAGCCGGGAAAAACCGGTTTTTTTAATCGGCGATTCGCAAGTATTTGTCTCTGGGAAGTTATCTCGACATTTATCCAATAGAAAAACAAAGTTCCGTAAATCTTCATCTCGATTGTCGCTCAAGTGATGTAATGTGTAAAAAAAAAGGAAAAAAAACATTTCTGCCCTCACCGCTTTTGAAGATTGATAATTTATGTCCCATGAATCGGTCATAATAGAGAATATGAGAATGATGGATAGGGCATGATAAGACAACATAAGTTCCGTGGCAAGAGCAAGGTTGTTTTTTTTTTTTTAATCACGCTAAATGGCGCGATTCTTTTCTTGTCCAAATGCTTTGTTTTCATGAAAACTGAAGTGAGCTACACTGATATACATCATATGCCAATATCCCTGTATTAAGAAAGGCAATTTCCTAAATGGATAAATTCCTATCTGAAGATGAGCTATTGTGCTTTATGTCTCGTTTATAAACAGTATAATTTGAGCCCCTCTTTTTCGATAGCTTATCAATATAAATTGACGATAAACCAGAGAAAAAAAAAGGATTTAAGCAAATTTTGTTTTACAGTATTGCAAAATTAAACCCATGGAAGAAGCATTTTGACATGCATGTTCTGATGACAATGTAATTGTATTATTCCGGCAATCATCTAACAATTTAACTTCAGTAAAAAAAGAGAAATGAGAGAAAAGGTCGGTGCTAAAGTTTCCTTCCAGGTCACCTTCTCGTTTCGCAAGTGGATATAAAAGATTTGCACATTCCCATTATCTCTGATTTGGGCTTTTATTTTTTCCGGAAAAAGTAGTATAAATTTTTCACTGTAGAAACACTGCGCACATGGTCATAACAAATGTGGAATTGACAACCTTTATGAGCATTAAAACAAAGCAAAACATAGTAACCCAGAAAGTCCGCTCAGTCGATCCATTAGTGGTGTGCTTTCAAGGTTTTTCTCGAATAAGAATGTTTCATTGTTTTTGAAAGGTTATAACTTATTGTCAACAACTCTTATATCCTATTGTCTTGTTTCAACAGAAGATTTAAAAAATAGTATTTTTAAAACTCCTTTTCTCTTGTGTTTTCCCTTCTTCATCTCATCTTATTTCAGGAACAAATAAGTGCAGGCGTCTAAATTTGGAGTGCAAAAATTAAATAAAAAAAAAAATGACGGAAAACTAAATAAAACAATAGAGAAGGAAAAAAAACAAAAAAGAAACATGCCTATTCTTAGATTACAGCAATGTTTTGCAAGTTTGCTTCTGTAAATTTTTGTACTGAGATTGTCATTGTTTTTGTTTTTTTTGTTTTTATGTTTTTTTCGTTCTTCTGTTTGATGGAAACCCTGAATCAATGCGCAGTAGCTCTTATTGCTTCCCGTAATTTTCAACCGGAGCTTTGTGCTCAACAAGTTTGCTTCTTTCTCGCATGTTTTGTATCGCAAGATCTTGCTGTGTTTTAGTGACAGTTTGCAATTTCATCTGCGGAACGTAGAAAAAAAGTCAAATTTGTACTTTACTATAGAAAAGCAAAAATTGGACTTAAGAAAAGATTTACTGCGGATCTTTGAGAGCTGTTTTATTGAACTTTTTAGATCTTAATAACCTTTGCTTGAACTGAAAATGAAAAAAAAAAAAAATAAATGAAAAAGACATGGTTTGTTTTTTGCAACATCTACGGTGAACAAAGCTAAATAAATCAAGAACCAATAAATTAGCTCAAATCGGATCATGCAGGTTTCATCAAAGATGACTACCATTTTTGATTTCGAAGCTTCCTTTACAATGCAGAAAAGACTTTATCGTCTGATATCACTGTTCAAATACGGAACTTTTGTACTGCAGCAACAAGTAAATTTTCAACATTGATTAAAGCACAATTTAAGTTTGCTTCGTACAATTTTTTCTAAAGAAACGAAGTTTAGAATTTAAACATGACTTGCAAAAAAAAAAAAAAAAAAAAAAAATAACAACCACCTTCAATTCAAGAGATTTTAAAACAATAAAATATCGTAACAATAAGGAATCCAAGAAAACTGAAAACTAAGAAAAATCATATTGAAGATCTCGTCAAAACTGTCGTAAACTATTCTCGTTTTGTACATGAGCTATAAATAAATGACAAAAACTCGCAAAGAACACAAAAATACTTTGCAAAATAATAAACTAATATTGCAGAGTAAACGTGAAAATCACACTGACTAAACAGTTCAAAAGGTAAAGTAAAATTTAGTTGTTTATCGTCATATCATAGTACTCTGATTCAGTTTTTTTTTTTTTTTTTTGTTTTTGTTTTTGTTTTTTTGTAAGCTTTTTTTATCTGTTTCTCGTTTGTTTTATTCCAGCCATTTCAATCGTCCTTTGCCCTTTTATTCAGTTTTGGAAGGAGTACATGTTTGTGAAACTGGTTCAACTTAAGGATAAAAAAAACAGAGTTTATGAATTTCTTTTGAAAATCAACATGTGGTTTCACATGCACTAAAAGCAGACATTAATAGAAAATATGTATCATAATTTTATACTTTCAAACCAACTTTTTGGTTGTTTTATTAATTTTTACTCATATCTTATTCCATGGAACAATTTTAACCATTTAAACAATGCAAGAGATCTTTAAGTCATGTAACTTTGTACTTTTTTTTATGAATGTTGGATAGGTATATAAATAGTTCAGACTTTTCAGTATTCTTCATTTTAGGATCTGCTTAAAATTGGCTTAATTTTCAAAATGAATTTCTTCAATACTGTTTAATAATATCCCTCATGTTCATTTGATCGCCCTCATTACAATTTAAGTTAAACTAATATTTTTTTTCACGTTTCACTTTCCACTTACTCTCATCTTTGTTCTAGAACTATCTCAAAACAATCAGGAACACTGAACACAACAAAGGCAGAAAAAAAAAAAAATCCACGAAACGAACAACAAAAAAACACCTTTGTTTCAACCGAAAGTGAACCGTTCTGGGCATTTGAGACAAAAGAAATTGACAGAAAGTCATTAAAAGTTAAGAATTAAAGCCAAAAAACTTTTTAAAAACCTGGTCACAATCACAGTAAACTAGAAGCTGAAAACGATGGACAACTACAGAGCATCCTCGAATAATTCAGGCAATTACACCACGATTGCGTATAACAACAACATGATGATTAGAAGAAGAGCCGAACAGCGTGTAACGTGGTCAATACAAGAAGACATTGATTTGTTGACCACAATTCTAACAAACAAGGAACACATCGGACCATCTAACAAAGATGGCGAAAAAATAGCACCAACTGACAATAAACAAGTTTTTTCGTCAACACCAGTGGCACCTATTCCCGTTTCAAGATCGTCATCGTTTTCTGCTAAAGTTTTGAACCTTCCTGGTGCAGAAAACAACAACCATTCTTCTTCAGTAGAGCTAGCAGCAAATCAGGCACCTTCACCAAAATCAGGATCCTCCTTATCTTTGGCTGACCCATCGTTAATCACCTCTCCAAACCCATTAACCAACTCCACTGTAACACCTTTATCATCTGCAGAGTCGGCATCAGCAGCTTTAGGAGAAGCAGCTACTTCTAGCTCAACAGGCACTTCCAACACCAACCCCAAAACAACAAGATCAAAGAAGAAAAACATGTTTTGGAATATAGTCTCTGAAGATTTAAAGAAATACTCAACAATACACCATCACACCAGAAATAAAAGACAGTGTAAAGACAGATTTGCCTTACTGTATTGGAAAAAATACTACTCTGTTTCAACTTTTTTCAATGAATCCAAAAACAAGAATTTGGATGCCGAACTGCAAAAATGTCTGATGATGGATGTGGACGACTTCTTGAGTGTTTTGGAAGCCAGATTTGATTTGAACTTTCGCGGAGATGTAAATCCTGAATCAGCAGAGTTGGTTAGTTGCAACAATGGGTATGATGAAAGATCTAACACCATCGGTGACAGCAAACCATCTTCAAACACAAATGCAAACGATGCTGAACAAGCTAGACAGTCAAGCACCAATTCTATTGTGAAAAGTGAAAACGAGTTTGAAAGTGACCATGAACACAAAAACTCATTTTACAAAAAAAAAAATAGCACTGGTGGTAAAAGCAGCAGAGTTTCAAAAGGACATCATATTCTAAACATCTTGTTGATGTATATTTATCTTCATTTTGAGTTTAATGGCTCGTCTGCTTTGAAAGTCAAAGCTGAACCGGGTTTGGAGCAGAAAAAAATATGGAACAGCTCTTTTGAAAACTCTAATGAGCCAGAAACTTTTGTGAAAACAGAAAATATGCTGCTTAATGATCAAAAAATAGAAACTTCTCACACTGACAATGAAATTGATGGTGGCAATCATGAAAAGACCGATAGCCAGCAATTCAAAGAATATATCAAAAAACTAGAAAACGATGTAGCTATACTAAACAACATTGTTTCCAAGCAATCCACTCACATCAAAGCTTTGAAAACAGAGCTCAACTCGTACAAGTCGGCATCCTCGTTAGCACCATCGATGCCATCATCGGTGTCGTCCTCCGACCGCTCTGCCTCTAACAATACTCTGTGGGGAGGTAATCCTTACTACTATCACCCTTATAACGCTGCTCCAAGCAGCAGCGATGGCTCGATGTCATATCAAGGCCAGCAGCAGCAGCGGTCACCTATGCCGCATTTGGTCAACCAGCAGTCATCTCAGTTTCAACAGCAGCAACAGCGGCCAATTGTCCCAGGCTATGCTCCACAATATACCAACATGCATTACAAAAACTCAATGCCTGAATTGAGACAGCAAAGCCGATCCAGTTCTTTGGCCAACATTGTTGTTCAAGCTTCCAGCAGCACACCGACCCTAAATAATCCACTATCAGCTGTGCAGCACAACCAGTCAATGAGCAACAATTTTAATAATAATAACAATGTGCACAACAGAAACAGCTCCCTTTCCGGGCTGATGTCGGGACAGCTTCCTGTACCTGTTCCATTGTCTGGGCAACCACCGATGAACTCTGCGCCTAGAAACATTGAAGCAAACTTCCATGACGGAGGACTTCAGCAAAACAATCGACCAAATCTTTCTGTTAGCAGCAGTAGCAGCAGCAACAACAATAGTGGTGGTGGGTACCCACCACTTGGGTCAACAACGGTTTTTTCAGCAGGGTATCCTCCAACCATACACACAAATAACACAAACCCATACATGTCAGCTGCAGGACCAGCAACACAGGCAATGCAACCTCCAATCGGTGTCGCTTCGGTACCAGCTGCAGGCCAATCAATCGGACCACAAGACTCTATTAGCAGCAGCAATATGGAGAACCAAAACAGCAATGGTGTCAGCAATGTGGGTACTCAGAGTTTTAACAATGCCAACGACGGCACCACTAGTATTGCAACAGGATTCAACCAATTTTGAAACTAGAGGTTGCATCATCCTGTTCTTTCAAACAGCTACCTTTTATTACGAGATTCTTTTGTTTGGAAGTTTTTTTTTTTTTTTCATTTTTACAAATAGCACAGTGTGATGCTATTCAACAGTTTGATCCAACTTCCTTTTACTTGTTTCGTTTGTTTTTTTTTTTGATTTAATTGTTTACAGCCACATTTGTTATTTCAAGGCTAATGTTCGTCCCTTTTTATAGAGTTTTTCATTTTTTGTTTATATATTATAATATCTTTTTATGCAGATATAACAGCTTCTTATGCTTATGTTTTAATGAAAAGATCCCGTTGATCTGGTTAAAAGGTGATCATTTTCATAAACTGAGATCAGAGGCATCTTGTGATGATTTTCGTATATATACTTCAAATTTTTGTTTTGTGCACGTGAAAAAATCTTTTTTTTTTTTTTTTTCCACTATTTCGATGTCAGCCTTTTAGCACCCACGGAATTTCGCCAAGGCAAATCTCGAAAGTGGAAGCTGCAACAAAATCCAAACAATCAACATAGAGAGACAACGGCTGAAACCCAAGTTACTGCGCATACACACAAACACACACAATGTCCTTAGAGTCCACCAAAGCAGTATTTGTTGATGATTTGACTTTCAAGTACCCCAACAGTGACTCCCCATCATTACAACAAGTATCTCTATCTGTGGATTGGAACACCACCAATTTGATCATCGGATCCAATGGGGCAGGTAAAAGTACACTTTTGAAAATTTTGGCCGGTAAAAGATTGTGCCTGAATGGGAAAATTTTTATTAATGGAGTGAATCCCTTTTCAAGTAAATTTAGAAACGAGCAAGAATTTGGTATGAACACATGTACGTATTTTGGTACGGAATGGTGTCATCAAGAGATTATCAACAGAGACATTGGTGTTTTGGAGTTATTGGACTCTTTGGGTTATTCCCAGCATTTCAAAGCTCGTGGTGACCTACTGATCAGTATTTTGGAGATCGATGTGAATTGGAGAATGTTTAAATTGAGTGATGGTTTGAAAAGACGGGTCCAATTAGTGATGGGTTTGTTGAAACCTTTCAAAGTTTTACTTTTAGATGAAGTCACTGTTGATTTGGATGTTGTTGCAAGATGTAAATTATTAGATTTTTTGAAAAACGAAACAAAGACAAGACAATGCACTATCATCTACGCAACCCATATTTTTGATGGATTGAACGATTGGCCAAATAGAGTTGTGCACATTCACGATGGCCGAATTGTAGATGACCACAAATATTCGGACATTGAGTTTGTTGAGTCCAGTGACTCTAAAGCCGCTACCGCAAAAACCTCGGCCACCGAAAATAAATTAAAAGTGCCGAAATCCAATAGTTTGCATCCACTGGCCTTGTCGTGGTTGTTGTCGGACCAAAAGACAGCGTTGTAAGGGTTGGAATTTCTCGTTTTAGATAGTAGATGGTTGTAATCTGCGATAGAATATTTTTATGTTATGAAGGTCGTTTAAATCGGTCCAAGTTTAGCATTGATGTTTATTTACTTTTTTAAACTTAGATTTCTTCATTAGCATCTGGTTGATCTTCGAGTCAATTGTTTAAACCCGAGTTTATCATGACTGCAGCTTTTCACGTACGGCCAAAAAATCTTGGGAAAAGTGGTTCCATTTTTGCAACTGAACCTAATTCTTTTCTTGTTCGACATAACGTGATATAAAAAATTTTTTTTTTCAAAATATATCTGTTCAAAAATTCAATGAGCCTTTGACAAAAAATATCTTATCGGCTCATCTGCAAGTTCAGGCGTATGACTGACTGTTTACTTGCTTGGTTGATTGATTGATTCATTGATTCATTGATCGATTAACAAGACTTGAGTCGTAATTGTAAACGACATCTGGACAAAAACGTCAAGAAACTACAAGATACCCGACCACAATGCACTATTTATGCTTTCAAAATTTCACATTGGTCGTTTAAAAATGAGAAGAATAAAAATAAATTGTCTTGCATGTTTGTCTGAGCCTACTAACTTGTGTGTAGTATATATTTTTAAACGAGCTTGTCTAAATCCTTCTCAGTTGTACGACATCATATCGTTTAAATAAAAAAAAATAAAAACCGAAAAAAAAAAAAAAACTGGAAAAAAGAAGAACGAGCATACTGATGTTCTGCAATTGTGTCTGTTTTATTTTTAAACAGAAGCGTTATTTTCTATTAATCATCACCTCATTGGCACTGCTCTTCTTTGTTTGTGTCAGTTCAAATAATCTTAAACGAGCAGTTAGTCTACGGGGTTTACCCCCAGTTCTGCTAAGATCAGCTCACGGATTCACTCACACTCATCGTGCAGCAGTAGTAACATTCAAAGATCAACATCGATAAATACGAGCCTTGTTCTTACCCACTGCAAAGCTATTTTTCTGTTTTCTCTCGTGGTTGCTCGTCTTGCTCGTAAATTTACTTCAATTTCGAGCCCATTTAGCTCTTATTTTAGTACGATAAAATCCATGAATCAAAATTGTAAGTTTTTTGTTTGCTCCGTATTCTACTAACAGGTGCATTATATCGTTTGATCAAAAAATGAGCTTTTATTTTTATTTGTACGAGCAAAAGACTATTGATTCCGCAAGATGGTGCAATTCTTGGGTTTCTCGCTTGTTTCGAGTTGGATGGTTTCTCTTATATAAGTACTGTCTTTCGAGAAGGCCTGTTTTGTTGTTTGAACTTTGGTTGCATTAGATGAGAAAACAAAATAATATCAAAACCAACAAAGACTAACAACTAATCAAGACACATATACACAAAGACACCATGGATTTAGTCTTGGAATTTTGCGACTCTTTTGGGTTTGATAAATTTTATTCAAAATTTTTCCCAACTTCAATGGCTGAAAGCTTTTCACCACAATGGCAATCTAGACTAGGGTTGAACTGCGGGAACATCTTCAACTCTACACTATTGCAAATGACAGGTAACATTTACAAAAGTGATAGATCGCAATGGACCACAAATCCAGAATTATATGGTCATGTTCCATACTTGTTCAACATGTCTCCTCAAACTTTCGAAAGTATGTTGCCAAGATACAACATTCTAAGACAAGTTTTCTCTCTTTTCATTATCACTACTATTTTTGGTTGGGCATTATATTTGATTTGTGCTACTTTCTCCTATGTTTTCATTTTCGATAAGGCTGTTTTCAACCATCCAAGATATTTGAAAAACCAAATGTCTTTGGAAATCAAACTGGCCATGTCTGCTATCCCAGGTATGGTTTTGTTGACTATCCCATGGTTTATTTTGGAATTGCACGGTTACTCTTGCTTGTATATGGAAATCGATTACAAAAACCACGGTATCAAAAATTTCATTATGGAATACGTTTATTTCATTTTGTTTACTGATTGCGGTATCTATTTGGCTCACAGATGGTTGCACTGGCCAAAAGTTTACAAAGCTCTGCACAAACCTCACCACAAATGGTTGGTTACTACTCCATATGCTTCCCATGCTTTCCACCCAGTCGACGGATACTTCCAATCTCTAGCATACCACGTCTACCCAATGTTGTTCCCATTGCACAAGGTTTCCTATTTGATTTTGTTTACTTTTGTTAACTTCTGGACCGTTATGATTCATGATGGGGAATACTTGGCTAATGACCCAGTTGTCAACGGTGCTGCTTGTCACACTGTTCATCATTTGTATTTCAACTACAACTACGGACAATTCACCACTTTATGGGATAGATTGGGTGGTTCATACAGAGAACCTGATCAAGAATTGTTTGACAAATCTTTGAAAAAATCCACCAAAACTTGGGAAGAACAAGTTGTTAAAATGGAAGAAATCAAAAAAGTTGTCGAAGGGGATGACGATGACAGAGTTTATGGTACTGAAGAAAAATACTTGAAGAAATTGAACTGATGTTATCCTGTTTTTTTCTCTCTCTCTTTCTTCTTCTTTCTTTTTTTCTTCGCATATTTATGACCATTATTAATGACAAACTGTTATGACCTTCTTTGTATAGTACTCAACACTTATCAGTGTTTGTATAACTTTCTATAGCGTAAGAACTTTTTTGGATATTTTTGACGCACAGTGCAAATCTTGACTCGTTTCTCAAAGAATTCTTTTGGTAAAACGCGGTTGGACTTTTCGCGATATCGTTGATTTTCAAATTTAGTCTCCAAATATCTTCAACAAATATAGAAAGAAAAAGACCCAACAAAAATGGAAGTGGATTGGTCCCAGTGCCAGTTGATATATAGCGGATTGTCGGAACTGTACAGAAATCAAAGAAATCCCTTAGTTTGCTACAAGAAAATATCAAAAACAAGTTTACCGCCTCCACACAACTCACAAAAAGAGCTATACTTTTTGAAAAAATTGAACAAAGATGGAGAAAAAAAAAATGAACATATAGTGCAGTTACTAAACTATGTTGATGATGAAGTAACAGATACAGTGGATCCATTTTATGTATTTGAATTCAGGTATTATCAAGTCTCCTTTGATGAGTATCTTTTACAATTTTGGAAACCAAAGGGGGAACTGGCGGCAGGTTCAACCAGTGAAATTAGTGCTAAAACAAGAAGAAAAAAATTCACTTTTTCAGCCGATGGTACGATGCAGTTACAAACGCCTCTTACGTCTAAATCCAACACTCATCCCGTCTTTATTAACAAAATGACAGAAAAAACGGCACTTGATTTGTTTAAGCAAATCGTAGACGGATTAGATTTCATTCATGCAAACAAGATTATACATCGTGATATCAAACCACAAAATATTATGGTTGACGAGAGCGGTGTTTTGAAAATCATTGACTTTGACATCTCTTATGATATGGAACATAATAATGGGTCAACGGAGTCTGATTTCACTAAAAAAATAACAGACGTTTCCACCTCAATTTACAAGGCACCTGAATTGCTTTTCGGAGTGGGCAACTACGACTACGGAATAGATATATGGTCCCTGATGATCGTGTTACAACATTTTGCACTGAGGGAGTACGCACCTGCACTTGATTCGCAGCATAGCGTTCAGAATATTGAAAAATTGTCTCGCTGGAAACTTCCTTGCAAAATCGATAATGGCATGGAAATAAATTACACAAAAGATTACGTGATACACGGAGGTAGTGATATACGGCTAATAACGTCGATCTTTGAAACTTTTAGGATTCCGTCTCTTGAAAAGTGGCCCACGGTAAGCAAGTACGGCTCGGACACTTTTGAGTACATGTTTGCTTCGGAAGGAGATCCATCTTACTTGGAAAAAGTTGATTTCAATTCTCTATTTCCTCTTTTCAGTCCGGATCTCGTCAGGGAGTGTATTGCTCCCATGTGTATCATAGAACAGACCGAAAGGATAACATCAGCGGAGTTGAAAAAAAGACTCAAGTTGCATGAATAGTCTTTCCTTGCATAAGCTCTGAGTAGTTTCTTCGTCTAAGCATGATATATAATCTAGCTTTAGCGCATTGCTTGTTTATACTGCTGTTTTATAATTCTTTGGAAATTCCGTTAGATCTGCCTTGTTCCTTTTTTCAAGGCTTGTTTTTTTTTTTCCGCGACTGGTCACGTCAATCACGAAAACAAAACTGTAGTTCAAAAGACTCAACAAGCACAGCAGTACCAGCTTTAACAAAAAACTCAAAAGGCAAAAATCGACAACCATTTTCTTTGCTGCGACCAATGAGACCATCCAGTATCGATGAAGAAAATGACCTTTTGGATCCGCAAAATATTCAAAACCTCAATTCTTCTCGAAGTTTGGGAATAGATGACGAGGACGTTGAAGATGACGATGAAGAACTGGATGATGATGAACAAGATGTCCTGAATGGTATGCAACAAGAGCTTGAGCCAAATGAAAACGACCAAGAAGAGCTTGACGAAGAGGAAGAAGCAGAAGACGAGGACGACAATGGGCTCGATAATGATGGTGAAGATGATGACGAAGATGATGACGAAGATGATAATGGGGGTGATAACGACGACGATGATGATGACGATGGTGATGGTGATGATGACGACGATGATGACGATGACGATGCAGAAGATGCCGAAGAAGAAGATGGCAACGGCAATGAAGACGAGAGTATGGATGAAGTTGAGAACGAAAATGCAGATTATGACCACGAGGCAATGGATGAAAGTGAGGAAGCAAATGACCTTCAAAAATCTCTGCAGGAACCTAAGGAAAGCGATTCAACACAGACCAAAATTTTCAAGTATCAGAGCACATTACAGCATTCAGCCTCGATAGCAACTTCTTACAACATATATCCAACTGTTGCAATACATTTATCAACTCAAGTACATTCGGCGTGCCTGTCCAAAGGATTGAAATATTTGTTTTTGGGAGGTGCAGATGGTTTCATCAGGAAATATGATTTTTTGAATTCAATAGAAGGGAAACTTTCTTTGACAATGCTACAAAAACATTCATTAGTTGATTCGATATCTTACGCAGGAATTTTATCTTCATACTGGCCTAACGAAATACCTCAGTTCAAATCTGACGTGCACATTTTTGCAAACAGGAAAACAGGAGACGAATACACACCAAAGGCAAGCCCTGTCATGTCTATGGATGTGCAAAGCGAGTGCATGTTCTTGCTTGCAGGACATGAAAATGGGGCCATTACTTTACAAGGGGTTAGATACAGGCAGGGCGCAATTGCCCATTACTTTCCTCCGAGCGAGACCAACGGACACAGCAACAAGGTGAACTTTTTGAAGTTGTCAAATGACGAGCAACGTTTTTTCAGTGCAAGCTGGGACCAGAAAATTTTAGAATGGGATTTAAATTCTGGGAAGCTTTTGAACAAGTATCTGTCTCCTCATTCGCAATTCAGCTCTTTAGAGTTTAGGCCAGTGAACTCCACAGTAGATCTAGCTGCTATGGACCAAAAAACAGAAGAGAGTGACGATGACATGGACTCCTTGTTTGGTGATGAGAGCGAAGCAGAAGAAGATAAAAAAACAGAATCCCATGAAAAGGACACAGAAATTTTGTTGTCAAAGAAGGAATCGAGATCCATAAAGAATTTAAAAAAGAGCATAATAAACAAAACAACTTTGAAGACAAACTACGACGAAAATGCATTTTTAACGTCAAAAATTAACGGGCAGTGCCTTTTGTGGGATCGTAGAGCGTCAAACTCTCCCGTTATAGAATTACATAGGGGCAAAGACACTCCTCCATGGGCACACAGTGCGACCTGGGGTACTGATGGTAGTAAAGTCTATGTTGGAAGAAGAAACGCCTGTGTTGAAGAATTTGACTTGAGAAAAGGTGGAGCCACACCGTCGGAGACTTTAAGGCTCCCAAATATATCGGGTCCAGTTTCGTGCGTGCAATCTCTGCCGAATAACAGACACATCCTCTGTGCATCCAATGATAACATTCGTTTGTTTGATCTAAATTGGCAATCGGAAAAATCCAAAAGTCCTTTCTTGATTGTTCCAGGCCACCATGGGGGGATGATCTCTAACATATACGTTGATCCGACAAGTAGGTATATGGTGACTACGAGTGGTAACAAATGCTGGCAAGGTGGATCCACTGATATAGCTTTTATATATGACATTGATCTGGAGTTTTAAAGACATACAGAATATAGAACAACACACAGACACCTTTTCAAACGTTAAAGTAAATTTTGCCAGTGAATTTCTTCACCAAACAATAATTTCACTCAGTAGAGGATATATAGCCAATAAATAAGGCACCTACACCCACCACAATAGAAAATTTTATTGTGTTTGACACAGAAATTGAAGCTAAACTTTTCGAACTAGCACAGTGCACCTTCTCGTTCAATTCAAATTCTTTTTTCATAACTTTTTCCAAAGCAGACAGGTTCACTTTCAAGTTTTTAAAAAGTCCAAGTTTGTGATTTTTCAAAGTGCTGTATTGGTTGATTGAGTTTGGCATATCGCAGATTTCCTTGGGCTGCTTGTCTAATTGCAAAAAAATGCTGGCCCAATCTGTGTGTTCAATCTTACTATAAAAGGTAGTTTGTAGATTGATATTCAAGAAGTCGTTTTCATTCAAAAACGAGTCTCGTGTGGCTTCAACACTTTTCATTAGAGTTTGTTTATTTTGTGCGATAATCAAACAATATATATAGATCACCCATGACATCGACTTCTTTTCAATCACCGTGGTGAATATGTTAAAAATTTGTTCAGCATTGTTAAGATCATGTGAAAAAAACGTGAGCAAACAAGAAACCGGTGCAGATACAACGAGCTTGGGATCGCTATCACTAAAAAGTGTTTCATAAATCTCTTTGTCCAGTTTTTCAAATATTGTGGGTACTAAACGTAACTGATCCATGGTAAAATCTAGTGTGCTCATCAAAAAGTCTCGAAGATAAAGTAGAGAAAAATGGTAAAGCATCTCTGAAACACCTTCTAGTTCCACAGCTAAACTGCTGTCATGTTCATGTTTCTCAATGTCTGTGAACAAAAGTATGAAAATGGATGCCACGTCATGGTAGCCCTGGTAATAACTAAAGTAAGTGTTTTTTCGCAAAACATTGAGTATTAACTGCTGTAAAAGATTTTGGTACTCTTTTTTCAAAGTTACGTCTGCAATATTGGTGAAAGACCTCTTAATGTCGAGCTCAACTTGTCTGGTGGTGGCTTCGCTCAAAACACAGCACTTCGATTTTGAGTCCGGTGTAACATTTTCTATCAACTCTTTTTTCCATATGGCCCTCAAGGTTTGTTTGGAAGTACCGCATTCGTCTTGATCTTTACTCAATCGAGTCATTGGTACACACGACGTTTGCAATCCGTTTATTTGTTTATAACCTGTTACGACCGTTATATCTCTGCCGGCTTTAAGAATTCCGATATTCTTCCAATACACAACCCCATCTTCAATGATTAGTGTTTTTGTTTCAGAAAACAATCTTTCAAATCTCGCCCTTATCCCGAAAAACATGAGACGTTTCAAGCGACGCGCATCTGGCTAAAGAACATCCTGTTTAAAACAGTATTGCAGTTGCAATTTGAGATATCACTTGAAATGAAAAGTATCGTCATCATGAGGTTTGTAACATCTTTTTCATTAGGAGTCACAAAGCCACCGAAATAAAAAATGTGACTTTTTAGTATAATGATTTTCTGAACTATTCTGTGGTTCGGATTGTTTCCTTTGATTCGTACTAAAGGAGTAATTTTTAAAGAAAATTTTAATCAATGAGAAAACGCAACGCCTATCATAAAATTATAAATAAAAAGCACAAATCACCAGCGTGCATAAGCAACACATATAAATAAAACCCAAATAAATTCTTCCTTTATTGCCAGAAACTAAAGCTTAACTTGGACATGACACTTTAAAAAAAAAGAAGGAAGCTTCCAACACTCGACAATCAACATGAGCTCTAAAACACTGATCCCAGATGCATTCGATGAAAACTTCAATCCCCGCGACATCCTTTTGACCTATGAATCGGCATATAGCATGGAAACCCAAATTTCTTTCGGCGAACTCCAAAGCTTTTTTAACAGAAAAATGAACCAATCCATCATTTATGGAACACGCATTGGCGCAGGTGTCGTGGCGATTCTAATTTTGTGGATGGTCACAAAAAACAAAAGAAGTCCAATCTTCATCATCAACCAGTTTTCTTTACTCATCATCGTTTTGCACTCAGCATTGTTCCTGAAATATCTAACGTCTCCTTATTCCTCAGCAATCTATACATTCACATATTTTCCTCAATTGGTTCATAGAAGCTATATCTATATTTCTGGGGCAGTAGATATGCTGGAAGTGGTCTTAATTGCACTTGTTGAAATAAGTTTGGTGTATCAGGTTTATACTATTTTTAAATCGTCAGAAAATAGAAAAATAGCTTTCGCGTGGATAGCTTTGTCCTGTGCACTGGGTCTTGCAACTATTGCAACCTACTTTGCAACCGCAGTGATATCCATGCTAAAAATATACGAAAGAAGCTACAGCACGTCTGACTCAAAGCTATTTAATGTAGCAGTCATTCTGTTGGCAAGCTCCATCAATGTCATGACGTTGCTGCTGAGTTTGAAATTGTTCTTTGCAGTCAAAGCTAGAAGATTTTTAGGGTTGAAACAATTCGACACGTTTCACATATTGCTGATTATGTCCTCACAATCTTTGATAGTTCCTAGTGTTCTCTATATCTTATCCTATGCTTTGCCTGCAAAAGATGGAACGTCAAACTTGGCTGCGATTGCTACCTTGATAGTAGTGCTATCTTTGCCGCTATCATCTATGTGGGCGTCAGCCACAAATAATTCGTCCCAGGTCAACACTTTCAATCCAAATACAGCTACTACATATACGGATAATGGAAGTTTTTATTCTCAAACCATTCAATCTGCCATAGAAGCAAGAAGGCCCACAAGAAAAAACTTTTGGGGTTCCGCGGTCGATTTGTCACCGGATAGTGAAGAAACGGCAAAAGAGTCTTATTCAAACACTTTGAAAAAGTTTGGAAGCAGTTTCAACAACAACCAACACGATGATGAAGATGATTTCACCATTGACGCTGAACAGTATTGGACAGCAAAAAACAAAACGCAAGCAGATGCACAAGTGTCTTTATCAGATATCGAGATACCTCAAGAAGCGCTTCACCAATTGAGAAACAACAGTTTAGATGATGACATTGTACACTACAAAGTCATTTCAAAACGTTAATATATCCTAGAAATTCAGACTCTCGCACATGTCAGTTTTTGATGAGTATGTAACTAAAACTAGCAAATACTTTAAACACTGTATGCTTATCTTTTCTGCTACTGAAAAAATAGGTTAGAAAATATTTAAAAGAAGACCGCAGCAAACAAAGTTTAATGCATGGTGAATGAAATAACTATAACGAACACCATAAAGTAAGCTGAATAAGGTCAGGAAACTCAAAGCAAAGACTAGTACAAAACTTCTTGTTTTGAAGTGACAGCCAACTAGATGACCATTATAGTTACAGTACACCAAAAGGATCATCGGAAAAATAGCAAATAAATTGTGATGAGACCTAAAGGGAGTGTTCCACTTGATTGCAAAATTGTGTAAATAGACAATTATTGTTGGCGCATTCACTGGAACAACAAAAAGGAACAAAAGCAATAAAGATTTGTTGTACCTTCTTATATTATCGTAGCTTATGTCATTCAAAAATCTTGAGAATTTCATGCAAACGTGAATTTGCATAATTGTGATTATCACGTAAACTAGCTGGTATGGAATGAAGAATAGAACCACTACTATCAAAAAAGCAAACGAGCAAATTTGAAAAAAAGAAAAACTTTGAATAACGCTATCTTTTGCTGCAGCTTCGCTCTTTCCAAGCACCGCTGATACTTTAAAAGCAACATCTTCAAGCAAATCAATGAAAGACGATGCCAAAAATATCAAGCCAAAAGTGATGAGCATAAACATAGGACCTAGCCAAAACATTTGCCAATCATTTGTACCCAAAAAATAAAAGTTGCTCTCATAATCATTTGAATCGTAAAACTTTCCCAGGTTCACAGGATCCACAAATCGCAGCATCACTTTAACGAAATTGATTGAGCAGAGTGGGGTCAAAATGGCGGTAGATGTGAGTAAAAGAAAAAAGTGACGCTGTAACACCTCCTGCAATGCTTTTTTCGTTGAAACAAACTTGTTTGTTTTTCGAAAGTAATGAATTTGCCATAGAAACAATAAAGAAATCAAAAATGTTGGAAAAGCAACAATGGCAAGTCTGTACCTTAACAAAAGAAACTTGAACGTATATTCCCAGTCAACACTAATGCTCAAAGTAAGATCTACGCCAGGAGGTTTGATTAGTTGCAAGTTCAAAGCGTTATCTCCATTTTTGGGGTAAAGAACGTATGGTAGAACATTATGTGTATTAATTCTGTATTTCCCAGCCGCCTCGCCCAAAATGTGCCATTTTGTCTCAAAAGGTTGAGCAACATACTGTTTCAACAGAGGATAAAACAAGGGATCTGACAAATTTGACTGAGTCACCACAACCTGGTAAGAAAAAAGGGAGGACCATAAATGTGGAAATCTGTAATTAGCAACAAATTGATCCTTTGAGGTTCGCAAAACTCTATTCTTGAACAATAAGTCGACTGCTTTATAATTGACTGTTTCAATGATTTCTTTATTAACATCTGCAACGACAAAATCATCTTTATCAAAAAGCTTTTTGCTTTGAAACACAATTTGGGAGTAATTTCTAAACAGGGAACTACTTAGTGATAAAAACTGAAAGGGTGCATGGCCGTTCTCATTCATGATAGAAGATTGCTCGAGTGATTCAAAGTTTGAGTTTGGAATGCTGCTCAAGTCAGGCAGCAAAGACACGCATGCAGACAAAGACGCGCTGCTTGTGCGGTCATCATTAAAGTTGTTTTTGCACACTACAATATCATAACTATGTTTTTCAGTTATTGAAGTTAAAAAATTGAATACTTCCTTATCTTTTGAAACATCGAAAACATAGTTTTGAAGTGTGTCCGATTCATGTTTGACCACTTTTAGACGAGTGACAGGCTTCAGATCAAAATCCTTTGAAATCTCAGTAGTGAAAATATTAGGCTGCAAAGGACTCAGATCTTGAATGCAGGTGTTTTCAAATCCTGACAGCAAAGAGCTTCGAAAAGTTTTCATCCTGCTTGATAAGCTCTTTGTCTTACTGGGTTCGCGCGCATCAACAATTTCAAGTAAAACGTTTGCTAGCACTTTTCTTAATTGATCACACCATACTATTGCAAGATGATCAATAGATGTCCATACACCGGGAATGGTACTTGTGTAGACAGTGAAACCGTTTTCATAGTTCGGTGAGTTTTGCGAATTTGAGATAATCGGTTCGATATTCGTGTAATCTGCTGGCAAAACGTCGTCCAGAATCCCCCCGGTAATAGATATCACACTAACATTGCTCTTATAAAACGAATTGCTTTGGTACTGTTGAAACCAAAACTTGTTCGTGACGTCATAAATTTTCAAGATATCTCCATCAAAAGTTACAGGCGACAAAGAATGGGGCGAAGAAAGCGTTATGATGGTATTCACTGATTCCGGAACATAGTTGGCAAGTGTGGGCATGACTCTGGCTACTACCCCACCCATGGAATGACCTAGAAGAATAACAGACGAAGGCAAAGGACCATAGTGTGAAGCCTTTGTTTTTTTGCTGGACCCGTATAGTGACAAAATGTACCGCACAGCATCGTTCAAATACTCAGCTTGATCTAACATGGTTCTTCCGTGGAAGGCGGTAAAATCTTCGTTGAAATCGGCTGTGAATATGTCTAGATTTTTTATGCTGTGTGGGTCGCTCGAAATTTGATCGGGGTGATTGTAATAAAGGTCCGCTGCTGCTGCTGCAATCGATCTTGCCTGCTTAAAAGAGCCTGCGTTTCCTGGAATAAACAAAACAGGTATACCATCGAGTTGTATTTCTTCATCTAATAGAGGTAAAGTATCTAGACCCTGCTCCCTGTACAAATACAAGTGGTATTTTGGAGAGAATCTTGAGTGAGTATGGTCAAACCCATCAATTTTTGCGTATGACGGATACATATAAATAGATCTGCACTGAGGAAGATCTGAATCTTTATATGGAGTTTTGAAACTAATTAATGCTATTAGTAGAACAATGAAAAGCCCAAAAACACATTTCACATAGTAAGCAACATTAATGCTTTTGTTAGTTCGCTCGTCAAAGTTAGAATAGTATTGGTGCTGGCCTCCACTAGCACTTTTTTCAAGAAGATTGACATCTTTGACACTTTTGGAGCTTGTTAATGGTTTTGGACATGTGTTGAGATTCTTTGAAGGCCATGAACTTGGTAGTCTAAGCAGTGCATTGAACGACCTTTTTAGTCCCATTGGCTAAAGGTATCGAATTTTGGAACTGTTGTTATTCGATTGCAGGAAGAGTTTTTTTTCAAGTCAAATTCTTCTCAAGCTTAGTCTAATCAATCTTCACTTTTGGCGTTCGTGAACACTTGCATGATCTTCATTACCTTTGAGCTGTGAATGTTACATATTTAGTTCGGGTAACAAATTTTGCCAATCATTTTTCCAGTACGTAATGTTCAGAGCTAGCGACAGTTCATAATACTTCGTTAAAATCTATAAAAAATCATCATTAATTACATGTTACACACCTTTCAGCTGAAAGTCAAAGTGCATCTCAACAGAGCTTTTTAAAGGTACTCATAAGAGCTTCACTCGAATCGCTTAGGTATTAGAGGTTGAGTTTGACACTGGTTGGTTAGCTGACTTTTCTTGGTTGCTCAAAACTTGCTCGTCGCTAGAAGAAGGATTTGGTAAACCAACAGGATTGGAAGAAAGTGCATCTGCAGGCAAGCTTTCCTCGGTTTTGAGTGTTGCACCGAGGTTTTTGGCTGGGGTTTTTTTGGTGCTCTTGTTTGGAGTGCTTCCAGCCACAGTTGACTGTTTCTTTGGTGTAGAGTTTGTCTTTGATGCTGCTGGAGAGTTTTTCGGCTGCTTAGTGCGTGGCGCGCCTTGCTTTCTTCCTGTCCCCTTTTTTGCCGCTGTCTTGGCCTTTGAGCCATTCTCAGTGCCATTACTCGTCTTTTTTTGAGCAGTTTGCTTTTGTTGTCCCGCAACCTGCTGCTGTTGAGCAAGTCCCTGTAGTTGGTTTTGCATTTGTTGTTGGTTCTGTTGCTGTTGCTGTTGCTGCTGTTGCTGCTGTTGTTGCTGCTGCTGTTGCTGCTGTTGTTGCTGCTGTTGTTGTTGCTGTTGTTGTTGCTGTTGCTGTTGCTGAAGCATTTGTTGTTGTAACTCCCTTTGGTGTTGTTGCATGAATTGTTGCTGTAGCAATCTATGGCGATGCACTTGTTGCTCTTTAAACTTTGTGACCTTACTGTAAAACTCTTTTCTGTATTTCAGCAGCGAGTCTCTACTTTGATCGTACGCTTTAGCCCACAACATAGTCCCAAATCTAATCACCTGAGTATCGTGTGAGATTTTGTTTAGTTCTGCCGGTTCTTGCATCAGTGGCTTCCCATATAAATTGTGATCAACATCGTACTTCCACCTGTCTTTCAACCTAACATACTTGTCCAACTCTGAGTCGTAAACATTTACTGGGTTTGGAGATCCTTGCTGGTTGTCATCAGGAAAAGATGTTGTTGGCAATTCCTGCTTTTCCATTTTATCAAAGTCAAAAAAGTCATTTAGCACATCATAATCATTCGAATGTTTTTGATGATTGCTGTTAAACCTTTTGTCTAAAAATTGATAACCAAATCTGCCTCTTCTTTTTCTCAGTTGAAAGCTCAATTCTCTAGTGTGGACCTCGCCGGTATGATTATGGTCTACACCCGTATCGAAAAGATCGTAAACTTCAGGTTGTAAAATATCTTGCAGTTTTTTCTGGTTTTCCACGTTTTGTGAAGTTAGTTTCTCCCCATTCATATTTATAGCAACGACATGGTCAGCAATGTTTTGCTGCATCATACTTGGGCTGGTGTCGGGAAGATGGTGTGTGTTTGAAGTAGTAACAGCTGAATGCATTGAGTTTTTGTTGTTCGATTTGGAGATCGAGTTCTCAGTGTTCGTGTTTTCTTTTTGATCGAAATACGGATTGTAGTAACTTCTCAAAAATTCAAAAGCAGAAGAAGATATAGATGAATTTAATGCATTTGATGGATCGGCGAGGTATGTTGGGAAATTGATGCACATTGTGGGATTCAATGTGTCTTCACCAAAGTTGACAAAATCATTTTTCTCATTCTCAAGATTTTTCTTGTACAAAGCGTCTTGTAAGTATTTTCTGCTAATGTTTTCTTTATCTGCCAAGAAGCTTGAAACACTTGGTAAATCGATGTCAGGAATGTTGGAGCTGTTTAATTTAATGTAAATGTTGCTCTGAGGTGGAGTTTGAGGTTCGTCAGTGTTAGCTTTGTTTTTCTGTTGTTGCTGTTGGTTTTTCAAATTCGTAGAAGATTTTTGCCCGTTTTGTTTTGAATTTTTGTTTTTAGTGGTGTTCAATCCAGAGGCTCCACTTGCATTTGAATTTGCAAGTTTGTTTTGTTTTGACAAAGCTTGTTGCTGCAAAACTTGGTTCTGTTTTTTCTGAGCCAACTGTTGTTGTTGTTTGGAAGCGCCATCTTTTGACTGCAACTTTTTTTTCTTCCCGTTTGCCTTGCTCAAACCATTTTCGTCTTTAACAGCAATGACTCCACTACCCAATTTCCTCTTTTTAGAGGTTGCACTGATATTGATATCGTTCTCACGTATAAATTTTTCTTCTTCTGCTCTAAAGTGAATGCTTCTTCTTTCTTCAAAATCACATACAATTTTGTGTTTTTTCTTTGTTAAAATGGTAGAAGAGTCAACCAACCCGTCATCAGGACTATTATCAACCACACTAGACTTTCTTTTCAAAATTTTCAACGATTGTCTATCGTTAAACAGTTTTTCCATACTTTTCAAAAAATTCATATTCAATTTTTCTCTTTTCAATATCAAAAGTGACATCTCTTTAGTCTTATTCAATTGGTTATTTAAAACGTGTAATTTTTGAGAATTTGACTGATCCATTTTCCTTGTTTTTCTTGTATGTCTTCTTTCTCTTCTTCTAAAACAGGTGTATGGATCATTTTCATCTTTTTCACCATTTTTTTCAAATTTCAATTGAGGTTGAATTGACTCCCCGTTTTTCTCCAACTTCCTTGTCTTCCAATGGTCATATAATTTTTTAGCTTCTTCACTTTCAAAAAATCTATTGATTTTTGTATTATTATTATTTTGGTAAGTGGAGAAAAATTTCATAGTCATTGGGGAATCCCATAACAACTTGAAATCTGATCTTGCAATGCCTGAATCTTTAACCAACTGTTCTTTTAGTTGGAAATCAATACCACAAGATGCATTTTCACTAGTTCCATTTGAATTAGAACAACTGGTTGCCAAGACGGGGTGTTTGTTTTTGATTTTCAAATCAATGGTTTTCTTAACACTTTCAAAAGATAGAATGGAAGATGGATCAACGTTCAGAAAAGGTTGTAATTCTTTAACAATTTCTTCAAAAATCTGACAAAAAAATTCAAATTCATCTTCAGTAATTTTGTTTTTCAAAGTTTCTTGCAAAAAAAAATCATCTCTCTCATCCATCAAATATTCAATCCCACAATAATCTTCCAATGTTGCACTAGAAACTACGTATGATTTAGGATAAACAAATGAGCCTTGATAAAATTGATTAAATTCTGACCATTTTTTGGAAGCGTCTGGAGTAGGAATGTATTGATGATGCAATTGGTTGGAGCTTTGCAAAATCTTCTTTAAATGTTCTTCTTTTTCTTCGTGTTTTTCCACACCAGTTTCAACAGACAACACCTCTTTGTTTTCTCCAGAGATATTGACTGATGAATCAAAGAAAGATTGCACTGGAATGGGAATATCATGACTGTTTATGGACATTACTGTTTGATGAGTTTTGTTGTCAGCGTGAGCTTCACCATTAACACTGGAGCTGTTTCTGCTGTTGCTTCTACTATCATTATCATTATTATTATTATTATTATTATTATTATTATTTTTAGCTCCATCTGGAGCAGGAGTTGGAGTACGGGTGTTTTCTTCTTTGTATATTTTCTGGTTTTGAAACTCAAAATATTTGTATATCCTTAGCTTTTGTTTCAACGATATTTTTCTCTGCCTAAATCGAAGAGCTATTGCATCGTTATTATTATTGTTATTACTATTATTATTTGTGTTTGCACTCACACTAGTGGCCGTGTTGGGTGGTGATATATCTGCACCATGGCTAGTATTAGTACTATTACTACTCCCACTACTTTTGTCCTTTCTCGCTGTATTTGTTACTGTTTTGTTTGATATGGAGGCCATTTAATAGTGTAATTCCATTATTCCTTTGTTAGCTTTTATTAATATAGATTGTTTTATAATATAAATGCCGTCTGACAAAAATCTTAGTGTGTGCACGTGACAAATTGTTTCAAATTTTGTTTTTTTTGTGTTTTTTTTGTGTTTTTTCTCCCTTTGGCCCTTTTCAGTCGTCTAGTCTCTGCCTGCTTGCTTTGCTTTTGAGGTTTCAGAAAGAAAAAAATGCGACGCAAAAAAAAAAAAAAAATCTCACAGAGGTGTGTGCAATTGTTTCTGACTATAGTGTGTGTGTGTGTGTGTGTGTGTTTGTTTTTCCGTCGTTGTCGTTGTCGTTGTCGTCAAGAATTCTTCAAATCCTTCGACTCCTTTTTTTTTTCTGTTTTCTGGAAATAAAACAGTAAATATGACTAATAAAATGTGCTTATTTTTTTGTATGTTTTTTTTTTTGTTTGTTTGTTTGTTTCCCGGTGAAAAAAAGAGTGTAAATGCTGGAATAAAAAATGAGAGCAAGAACCTGATATCTTTGGAAGTGCAGATCTGAATGACCTAACTCCAATAAATACTTCATTCTTTGGAGTTGCTAATCTAAAAATAGTTGGACCTTTCTTAAACTATAATAAAAAATTTTATTCTTACAAGTCAACAAAAAAAAAAATTTTGTAAATCAACAACGAAAAAACAGAGCCAAATTCAAACCAAAAAAAAACAAAAACTTGAAGAAGAAAAAGAAAAAAAAACAGAATGAGAAAAAAAAAAAAAAAAAAAAAAGAATCCAATTTGAGAAAGAACAACAAACAACAACAGACAAGAAACAAAAGATAACAAAAAAAACGTCAGGGAAAGCGTCAGGGAAAACGTCAGGGAAAACGTCAGAGAAAACGTCAGAGAAAGAAAAAAACGACAAGCTATGTCTGGGAAGGAGGCGGGGTGGAAAGTTTTGGGTTATATCACGTGCTTTAGTATTTGCTTAACTTCAACATATTAGTTACCACAAAAAAACGCAACTGTTTTGCAGATCTTCCGTAAAGGTCAAGTGGAAAAAAAAAAAAAAAAAAGAAAGAATTGTGAAAAACGATGAACCTACGTGATGACGATCATAAAAGTTTTAAATGAATGTTGTTTTAATATATGCTCTAACTTCTTATGAGTAGTTAACATTCTATTAAGTTGAAAAATTGTAATGAATCACTGGATCCAGCTTAAAGAGTACCATCAACAAGCAAAACAAGGAAGTTTTATTGGAACCGAGTAAATCCCGTTATTATCGCACTAGAAAAACGTGATTTGAGTACAAAAAAAGAAAACAAATAAATATGGATAATATCAGTGAGGCAGAGTTGACCAACTCTTTGAAAATTTTGAAGCAGACAATTTCTAATTTGAATGAAAAGCTAGGCTTTTTGATTGAACAGAAAAGTCTATACACGGATTTGCATAACGACCTTTTAGATTATGTGGCTCAAACCGATGATAGTGATAGCAATACCACTAACGATGATGAATATTCAACACCGAAAAACGGTAAAATTATCGGAGAGTTAATTATATCCTCAAAGCAAATATTCAAAAATATAGGGTATGAATACTATGAGGAAATTGATCGAGAAGAATGTGTTGAGTTTGTTAGTACCAAAATCAAGATGATTGAAAAGGCCATTGATCAGTTTGAATCAAAAATTAAAGAATGTGAAGAGGTCTTGATAGATTTTGATGCGTTTGAAAAAATTAACAGTAACAATGATAGTTTGGGGAATGATGGTAGATTGGAAAAAACAGCCTTGGATACTGAATCACTTGATGTAATGGGAGCAGAGTTTCCTGTTATGGATATCAGAGAAGAGTTGGATGAAAACGGAAATGTTTTGTCGTCTAGTGTCAAACCGGTGACCCCAAAGAAGAGCTCAGAGACAGCTTATTTGGATGATAAACGAAACAACAACCATAAAAAAGCTAGTCAAGAAGATAAAATTAACCGTATAAATGATGAATACCAAGACTTCCCAAAACCAGGTATTATGGAAATTAGAGAAGAATTGGATGCAGATGGCAATGTGATCAAAGGTGATGTATTCTCTGCTAATGATCAGTTCATGAATCCTAAAAACAAAGATAGCAAAAAGAGTTTCCAACCTCAAGATAAAAACTCTGCGGAAATAAATAAGTCAAATTCCTTGAAAGCTGATGATTTAAAGGAAAATGAGGAATTTTATGAACTTTTAGAAGATATGGGGATCATAGAAAATAAAACAGAATATTTGAATGAAAAGTATAATTTGAATAAGACCGATACCTCTTTGGAAAAAGAACCACAGATTGTTGAAATTATAGAAGATAACGATTCAGTGATAGACGGTATAAAAGAAAATGCTGAGATCGGAAGGAAAGAAAAAGAAGAAGAAGCAGAGCAGAAGGAAAAAGAAGAAGACGAGCCAATTGTCCAAGATATCAAAGAAGTTGATCTTGGCGATATCAAGATTTTGGGAACAGCTTCTTCAAACAAAGAGTATTTGAAATACACAGATCCTTCAAAGCCGGCCATTGATCCAAAAGATTTGTACACATTGGAAGATATTATCAACAAAATGGACTTGGCTTCTTTGGAAACAGAAGAGGAAGAACACGAGGAGGAAATTAATGAAATTTTAAAAGACAAACTTTCCAACAACAATACTCTTCCTCATTTAGATTATGAAAGATTTGACAAATACTTTCAAGACCACGACAACACAGACGACTCTGACTCTGACTCTGAAGCAAGTTGGGAAAACGACTCCGACCTTGAATATTCTGTTGTTCCAGGAACAGCAGCTTCAAATGCATTCCAGGAACAAATTTTGAAGTTAAGACAACAAAAACTTCAAACTCAGGACAATGAGGAAACCTCGCAAAATATCGTATTTAAATCAATCTTAAAAAAAGTTGCTTCCAGTACAAGTGACGAACCTGCAAACAATAAACCACGTAAAGGAGAAAAAAAATCAGTTGGATTTGCTGAAGATTTGGACATTGTTGTTGTTGAGAACATGAAAGAAGAAACACGGAAAAATACTTTTGGAATGGCAGATTACTATGGCATGAGCTTTTCTGGTATGGATTATGATAATTATCCAGAGGATTTAGAAAACTCGTACGATTCTACTGACAATATAAAAGAGCAAAGTACAGATGAGGCTTTATCAAATCTCTTGCAAATTCCTGTTGAAGAAAACACAGGGCAGTCGAGCATTGTTGAAAACACGGATGCGAGCTCTCAAAAGTCAGAACCAATCAAACCGAAAATCTCAAAATTCAAACAAAATAGATTGAAAAGGGACAAATCCAAGAGAAACAGCATGTTGATGGAAAACGACTTTTCATTGAACGAAGATTTAGCTACTGGAAGCAAAGAGGTAATTGGATCAAGCTCTAGTGGCTCCAAAAACTTGATTGATAATTTTCTGGAAACTTTGGAAAGTACCTCTTTAGAACCTGACAACGTAAATGCTAAGCAAAATGGTATTGAAGAGCATCACAATGATGCAGAATCATTTGGGGTGACGACAGATATTGTTGAAAGAGCACCTGTGGAAGCTGACATTGTACTAGAGGGGCAACCACTTTTTGAAGATAAGTCAACACCTACAATCTCTGAAAAGGAAAAAATGAAAGTGTTTGGTAAATCTTTCGACTCACTCTCCAAGCCATCGTTTAAAAAAAAAGAGAAAACAAATGTAAATGAGTATACGGCTAGTGATGAGGAACAGGCGAATGAATACCAAACAAGTGAAAGTGATTTAGAGAAACCACTGGACCTTGACGTTTTGAAAGCCGCAGAACGTTTAAGTTTGCCACCTGCTCAAGAAGAAACAGCTTCAAGAGACTCTCAAGCTACGGATACTTCAAAAAACCATCACGAAGAGAAAGCGCACGAAATCCAAGAAGATGAGCTCGAAATAATTGAGAACCCAAAAGTTGATTATTCTCAGCTCAACACAATGGATGAACTAGCACAGGCGTACCTGATGGGGTTGTATGATGATGACATTGTGCCGCAAGTTGGGCCTTACGAACCTGCAATAGATACTGCAGAGGGCCCCGGTTTTGTTGTTGAAAAACTAGATGATTTTGAAGAATACAATAAAACGGTTGAAATTTTAAAAGACGAAATTGATGAGTTTTTAATAGAGAAAAGCAACAACGATGAGATTGATGAGAACGAGAACGACCAGATGTTTGAGGATGCCGAAGAGAACGACGATCATACAGTGATGACTGATATCATTGAGCGTTCTGATTTCAATGAAGAAGAATGTGATGCAGAAGATTATCCCTTGCAGGGCCATGTGCTGCATGAACAAATTGCAAAAGATTATTACACGCAAAGACAAAAAATCATTGCAAACCAGAGGTCTTTTGAGCAGTTTGATCCAAACAACAAATCAAAGGAGTATGAGCCTATTGACGAACATGGAAATCCTGTCAAAACAAGTAGATTCAAATCGTCTAGAATCAACACTCAGTCTACAAAGTTTTGAAACTCTTAGTGTACTTTTTGCCATCTTATGTAGCTTGAACTTTTCTCTTTTTTTTTTTTCCTTTGGAGTTAAGCCCTTCATTATAAAGTAAATGGACTGATATCGCTGGGACACATGTTTGCAAAACCCTTGACCAAAACGCAGTCACTGATAACGTTTTCTATTCCCAGCTGGAGTTCCTCCTCAGCGTATTTGATGCACGCGTAGTCATAAGATCCAGGCTGAAACCAGCACGCTTGAACTTTTGCACCGCAACTTTTGATTTCTTTCAAAATCTGCAAGGTTATGTTGGCAGGAGTAACAAAATTTACGCTGATCGAATCAAAAGCTCTTTTTTCTTTTAATTTGGAGTCATTTTTGTTCAAAGCCTCAAGAGCCGCTGATATACTGGGTAACACTTTAAGAGATGGCAAATGAGGCTGTCTCTTTGCCGTAATATAATCAGCTTTCAAATCGACAGTGCCGAGAGTAGGTGTGATCGGAACAACTGGCAAACCGTGCTGAACAAACCAATGCACTATGCGGTTGGCATAAGAATTGTCTTTGTAAACCTTCCCACAGACAAAATAAAGAGTTTTAGAACCAAAAAAGTTTTTCAATATCATTGCTTGATCTATAATGTTGACCTTTTTACCGTTTGCAAACGTTGATCAACTTTCTTGTTTATTTTCTAGTATGCACTCTAACTTTTTGGCATCAATGGGTCAAATAGTGTAAATACTCTTTTGTTGATTACAAAAGTAAACAAAAAGTTGTGAAAAAATGCAGACCGTAAATTACTATAGCAAAACTTTGGAAAAAAATTCAAGCTCTTTCAAAAAAAAAAAATATATGGTCAGCCGGGTAAATCTAACAGAATAACGATTGTGTTTAATTAATTGATCGAAACCTTTTACACGATCATCAAGAATACTCACTGGTTCCTTAGTGTTTTCTTTAGTGGTTTCACAAATATCATAAAAAAAGAAAAAGCATTACATATTTTAGTTTACTTATTGAAGCCAGAAATATTTTTGTTTTTACGCACTGCATTGAAGATTTTTATGTTTTGTCTAGGAAAAGCAAAACAAAAGCGTTTATCATACAAAAGGAAGAAGCAAAAAGCAGAATTTACACATTGGTCAGCAGAAATCAGAAGTTAGGTAAAAATCAAAAAAAAAAATACATATGACAGTTGAGCCGCTAGTGGTCCTATCGGTTGGTGAGACCCCAACTACGCAGTTTGTTTCCTGGAGGCTCAGTTTAACAAACACTTTTTTAGTCCAGGTGTCAGAATACATTGCTGCAGATGGAGTGGTGTCATGGAAATCCAACAAGTACGGCTCAAACTTTTACAAACCAAATTTATTTGCAAAGGACTTGGATTCATTAAACAAACTTGCCTTTGACAAAAAAGGGAGACCAAAATACAATGTAGATATACTATTGATTGCAGCAAACTCAAAGCAACAGTATCTTGAGCTTACACGGTCACTAAAACTCTATGTGTCAGAAAAGACGCTTATTGTTGTGGACTGCAACTTTGGAGTGGGTTTGGACGAACTTGCTTTGCAGCAGTTTGAAGGAAAGAAGCACGCAGGTGTCTTGTCGTTGCTTGCGGATATCGAGTGCCGAAAGTTGTCTTCGGGCTCCTATGCGTTGGTGTCGGAGATGTGCAAGTTATTCTTTGGTTTGACTTACTCAGAGAGCAATACCAGCAATGACCAGTTTAGAAAGTTAAAAGAACACAATACAAACTTGATACGCACACAATATGCAAACTTTGGTTCTGTGCTTAATCTTCTTATCCAGGTTATTACCTCTACAGGTATTAACAACGTACACAAGGTCTGTGTCAATACACCCGAAATGGCCGTCAAAATATGGTATTATATCATTCCCAAAATTGCGTTCAATGCTTTGTCCATTGTATTTGAAGATCCTTACTATGAGCTATTCACAGATCCTGAAGATTTCCCAAGATCATTAAGTGAAGACATTATCAAAGAGTTAATGGCTATTGCGTACACACATTCCGGGAAAATATTAAGCAGTTTCTGCATTTCATTAGAGGAGACACTAGATACAAGAGAGGAACCATCGGTAAGTTCTATCAGCTATCAGAAAGTATTTGAAGTTGTTAAAAACAAGTCTAAAGAGTTGAACACATTTACCATCAGTGAAGCACCAGAATATTTGACTTTGTCTTTTGAAACATACTCCTTCTTCCACAAGATAGATTATCCAGCTTCAATACTTTTGTCTCAAACGCTCGACTTGGCAACTCTTTACAAACTACCAAAACTTGGGTTAAAGTTTTTATTTGGTTTTTATTCAAAGCTAAGTTTGCTAGCAGGAATGCCCCCCTTGAATCATAATGTTGGGATTAAAACAAAAGACAGGTTTTTGTTCGGAAGAGGGTTTTTCAATGGAGCCATGAGCAAAACACAGTCAACCGAGGGTTCACACTTTTCAGATTTTAAAAATTCAAGCAAAGATCGTTTGGAATTTTATGGTGAGCTGCAGGCTAAAAGCTCAAAACATAAATGCAAATGCGGATCAAATTCGACAAAAACTTCAAACAGTTCCAAAAAACAAAACACAGATAACCATTTTGGAGGCAAAGCTGAAAGTACAGTGTACAGCCTGTCAGATGATGCAGACATTTGTGTTAGTGATGAACTATTTGATTTATATGTTGACGTGATTGACTCAGATTTAGATAAAAAGAAAGCTATTGACAAAACTCATGATAAAAGAAACATGTCTGAGGTACAATCTGAATATTCTAGTGATGATGGGTTTTACTCTTTGAACAACTACTATCAAAATACCAATACGAATAATCAAAACTCCCAAAAACAAGTCTCAACATCTTTGACACCATACAAAAAAGAGTTATCTGGACTAAATCAATACCTGAAGCAAAAAGAGCCTGTTTTTTTTGGCTTTTATTTGCACAAAGATCCTTATACAAAAGACGTTGTAGAAAGATATTTGAGCGATGCTGATGGTGATGATTTGGAAAAAGCACTAAAAACCTGTCATTTATACGACGATTTTGGAAGATACCAGAACATTTTGTTGTGTAAAAACAATTCGCCTGATGGCATTAGTTCAACAACCATACATGACCCTTCCAAGTCAAAAATGCTTGTAAAAATGTCAAAAATGTGCAAGAGGAAATCGGCATTTAGTCACCGTAATCTCTCCACTAGTGTAAAGGATGCAGAACTAACATACTTACAGGGAATCAAGATTTCTAGTCAAGATCCAGTTAACAGCGGAAACTTTGGCCACATGATTAATGTATCGAGTACCAGGTTTGGAAATCTAGAGTTTGGTTACCAAGTAATTCAGAAAAACGAAAACGAGCGTCTAAAATTCAAAAGCGAATTGACAGAAAATTGTTTCACCAATACAAGGAAAGATTTCAAGCCAAATAACCAAAAATTGATAGAGGGATCTAACGCACAAGACCAAGATCAAAAGGAGCAGGGCGGTAGTTGCAAAAAAATGTAAAAAGCACTTTTTTTTTTTTTCACTGGTTTTTGGCAGCATCTTTCAGCTACTGCTTCAAATGTTCAGATATTTTCTAGTCTTATCATACTTTTTTTTATAGTAACTCCAATTAGAGCATATAAATTCAACTTTAAAATACATTACAAAATCAAAGTACAAGTGTAATCTTTCATAGCATTAAACTAAAGGGAGTTTGTTTTTTTTAGAAAAATTAGTGTTTTGCGTTCTTATTCGTACAAGTCTTCGTCCAATCTAGCGGCGGCATTGTTTTCGATGAAATCCAAAGACACTTTGTGACCCAATAGTTCTCTGATGTTTTGAACTTTGTATTTAATCATGGTTGGTCTTTCCAAGGACAACCCCCATCCCAAAACTTTCAAATCTCTTGAAAGACCCATACTTTCCAGCATTTCTGGTCTGAACATACCAGAGTTACCGATTTCAACCCATTTACCCAAACCTTCGTGGTATGAGAAAATTTCCATAGATGGCTCAGTATAAGGGTTATAAGTTGGTTTGAATCTCAACCCTGTGACCCCCATTTTAGCAAAAAAGTCTTCCATAAATTTGATCAACGAACCCAAAGTGATGTCATAATCAGCCAAAACACCTTCGATTTGGTGGAATTCTGCCAAATGGGTTGCATCGACGGCTTCATTTCTGAAAACTCTGTCAATAGAAAACAATCTTGTTGGTTTAGGGTCTTGTGCAAGTTTGTGCAACATAGCAGCCGAAACTGAAGTAGTGTGTGTTCTCAAGACTAGTTTTTTCGATTCTTCTTCTTTCCAGTTGTATCTGTAACCAATGGAGTCAAATTTCCCTTGTTCGTGAACAGCTTTGATATTTTCAATGTATTGTTTGTCATTAGGCAAATCACAAGTGGCAGGATCTTTCAAGTAAAAAGTATCTTGCAAGTCTCTTGCTGGATGTTGTTGAGGAACATACAAGGTGTCGAAATTCCAAAACCCTGTTTCAACGTATTGGTTTGTAGGCATTTCAGTGAAACCCATGGAAAAAAAAATCTGTCTGAATTCTTCTCTAACTTTGTTCAATGGATGCAAAGACCCGCTGGCTGGCATGGCACCTTGAGAGTTGAAATTGTAGCTTCTGAATTTCAAGTCTTTGTATGACCCACTTGTGATCATGTCAGAGGTCAAATCTGTTTCCAGTTTTGTCAATGTGGTTGAAAAATCAGCACCTTTGACCACAGAAAAAATACTGATTTTCTTTGGAGCAATCAGCTTTCTTTTTTTCAAGTCATTCAATACTTTGGAATCAATTTCTTTGTCTGCAGAATCACCATTTTTAGCAATCTTGATCAACAAATCTTTTGTTTCATCGTTGATACTGTCGACTTTATCTTTGATTTTCTCACTGACGGTAATTTCGTTCTCTTTGTTTTTAGAGATCCAACCATTTTTGAAAGCCTTGGCTTGTCCAATTTTTCCATCTGGACCCATTTTGGTCATGATATCTTTGATTTGCAATTTTTCGAAAGATTGAAGCAATTTCAAAAGTCTAATTTCATGCGAACCATTGGCAACAATTTCGTCACCTTCTTTGGTCAAAGTGTATTGGACGGAATCAGATTTAGTGTATTCCAACTTGCCATGAGCTTTCAATGAGTTCAAAGCAGACAAAATGGCTTGGGAATCGACGTTTGGAAAAACTTCAGCAGTGGATTTGATTTCACCTAGAGTGTTAAGCTTGGATAAAATCTCCAATTGTAGATCATTAGTGGACATGGCGGAGGTGAATAGAAGAGGGACTCTGCAGTTGCCTTTTAGACTTTGGGTCTTTGGCTAGTTTTTTTTTATATAGTAAGAAATGTCCTTAAGGCGTTGTAAAGGGACCCGTCATATTCAACAATTTATCATTTAAATCTAACGAAGTATAAAAGAGATGAGGACAGGTTCAATTTGACTACTGAAAATATTTCTGTTCAATTGCTGTTTTCAAAAAAAAAAAAAAAAAAAATTTTTTTTGTGAATTTGTGTTTCTTTTCAGAAGTCGTAAATGACTCAGTATACTCTTTCAGTCACGTGGAAAAGTGTTGTTGACATGAAGTTAAACGGTCTGTTCTACATATTTGCAAGGTCAGGAGTAAGAAATGAGAAGCAGAAACAGTTTTTTTGGTACAAGTCCAATATCATTTATACAAAAGCGTGCCCTCTGATTTTGCCAGCTTCTTTTCATCAAGGACTAATGGCACATATTTCTTGTTTTTTGTGATTTTAGAGGGTTTGCTTCCAGTTTTGCTTATTTCGATTCTTGAATTTTCTTCGGCAAAGTTATCATCATTGCCAGTATTTTCAGCTAAAAGCAAAGAGTCATCCATCGACGGATTCATGACTGCATTTACTTTCTCTTGAACTTCGAGCTGTAATGTTTCGGATAATGGCGTAGGTTTTGTAAAAATATCAACTTTCAGGTTGGCGTCAAGAAGAAGTTCTTTTTTCAAAAACATTTTTGTTTCTTTATTTTTCCAATATTTGTATTCACCAAGTAGTTTTTCTTGCAAATTGTTCAAATCGCTCAAATATAGTTTCAACTCTTGATCATTCATTTCATCCGTTTTGGGCACACTACTCTCTTCTGTCAAATATCTCTCATTCAGTTGTTCAATATTATTGCCCATCGTGTTGTTTTGACTAGACAAGTATGATTTCAAATTTCTTGTTTTGGTTTGTGCTAACTTGGCAATAGTTTTTTTCTCACTTTCAAAATCCTCCACCGCTCGAGCATCCCCGTCAGAGAACGCATTTGATGCGGTTATAACTTTCTCAAAAACCGGAGAGGCATCGCCCATAGGAGTATCAGCCCTGCCATTGTTCTGGTTAGAATTCGATGGGTTGCCATTGCTGCTGTTATCGGTTGAACGGTGAAGATCGTACTCATGGAAGCTTCCAGGCACACCCCTGATATTTTCATAGTTCACTTTATTGTTTTCGTCGATAGCCATGATATTTTGACGCGTTTTCCTCACTGACTTGGTCTCAGAACCTGATGAACCATTGCCAGTTTTTTCTTCGTTGAATGACTTTAGTGATTTTTTGTATCTGTTGATAGCGGCAACGGAAAACCTAATTTGAGGGTCGTTTGCCAGCAATTTTTCGTAGAGCTCCATTGCTAAATAGTTTTGTTTTCTTATTTTATACTTTTGGTAATTCTCTCAGAGGCTCTTCTTGCTGCAGTTACTCGTTGACTTCTTTTGTTTTTTTTTTTTTAGTGACATTACACCTCATTTTGTGGTTGAAGAGAAGATTGTTTGGTTGTTTAATCTTTCATAAATTTGTTTCCATGATCCAAGATAATAATCTAGCGCTTGTCCGGAGTCCGATAATGTTTTGTTCAAGTTTCTCCTTTTTTCAGCTTAAGCCCGAATTTTTACTCGGTTTTTTCTCTTCTTAGTACTCAAATTCGGTTTGGTACGTAGTGGTGCGTTTCTTTTTTCAGTTACGCACAATCAAATGCTCGATGAGGTTAGCAAAACTGAGTAATTTTTGATGTGAGATGAGACGTCATCCAAAAAACCAACATCAGAAGCAGTTACCTTGACCAACACTTAAAATATCAAGATGTCTAGCATAGATGAAAAGAAATTAGATCAATTGTTTGCCCTTTTGAAGCAAACTGATAGCGCGAAAATTGAGTCTAGCAATCAGCTTGGCGCTGGTGATTTCGTTACTGATGCACTGGATGACAACAAAATTGATTTTGACGACGATATAGAGGACAACAAGCGAGAACAGCAGTTTCTAGAAATAGAGAAGAATTTGAAAAAACTGCCAAAATTAGAAAACAGTTTTGATAAACTGTCCAATCCAAAACTTTTCCCAAATAACGAAGAACAAGGAACTCTTAAAGTTGCTGGACAGTTTTCTAAAATAAGTGATCCTATTGAAATCCTAAACCAAAGAAAGGGCAACAAGTCAAATAAACAAAAAGGCAAAGAAGCTCTTCCTCAGACAGATACTGAGAAATGGTTTCACATCGGAAAAACCGAAATGACTCCGCAAATTAAAAGAGATCTACTGGTGATCAAACACAGACAGGCTTTAGATCCTAAAAGACATTATAAGAAAGACAAATGGGTGCTGCCTAATAACTTTCAAGTGGGAACACTTGTGGAGGATAAATCAGAGTTTTACAGCAGCAGAATCAACAAAAAGCAGCGCTCTTCCACAATTTTGGGATCTCTTATCAATGAGAACGATACCAACAAATATTTCAAAAGAAAATACGCGGAAGTTCAAGATTTGAAAACGAGATATGGTAGATCCAGACACAACTACAAATCAAAGAGCAACCGTAGATGATTTTGCACGCGGTATGTGTGTTTCTATTGTTAGATTAGGAAATGTGGCAAGTTCATTCAATAGTTTTTTTTTTTTTTACTCACGATACATATGTGTAAACGTCTATCTATATAAGCAGGACCTTTAAGTTTGAACTAACTTTTCAATGGCCAAACCTTCAGGAGGTTGTGCATTTTTCACTGTTTTTTCAACCAAATTTAATATTTAACTGGAAAAAACTTACCCGATCACATTCGGAATTTTATTTTACCGGAGTTGCCGAGAACAAGTGAGACATCGACATTTTTTCTGTTTCGGAAACTGTGTGAGAGAGAAAGAAATAAAGTCTGAAAAAGACCGACAAGTAAAACAGCAAAAATGTAGGAGGAGTGTTTGAGCTAGGAAACGGTTTTGTTGCTTACTCTTATTTTTAGAGTGAACAAAGTCGATCTTTACAAGAGTGTACTTAAGCTTGGCATTAGGTTTCTGTTTATAATTTGAGGGAAAAACCGAAAGACCTAGAAACAACACTCACACCAAGCAAGCGAACCTTCTTTGAAGCAGCAAGAAGAATTTATCCGCAAGTATGAGTGAAAACAATAATTACAAGCACGCTGGTCGTGTGGATTTTAATCCCTCCACCGACGACTTTGTTAATGATATATTGTCTAATCTCGAACAAGGTGAAGCACAGCGGTCACAACACACAAGCGCAAAGACAACAACTTCTTCATCTAATTTAGGAACAATAAAAACAAAATTTGAAAATGCGGAATCCCTTTACAAAATTTACAATGACAGTTGTAGCAACATTTTGCCTCACAAGGAAAGGTTGAAAAATTTGAGTTGGAGACTTTCAAGTTTGAGCAGCACGCACGGACAAATAGGTGATGGAAAACGGCCTGCAACCACGAACGTTGTTGGCAACACCTTGCAAAACAAAGAGGAGCGTGCAGAAACTTTGGAAAACGAAACGTTGTTTGGTGCAGAGCACGGGTTGTTTTCACCACTGAATAATTTTCACGAGCAGCTTCATGATGGCTCATTCTCTAGTCCAGATATATCTGTTCAAGGAAAAGCTCTTGAGAAGTTTACCACCATATCTCCCGGCGAAGAAAATATGTCGCATTATCACGATAACATTCAAAACGTGGGCACCGGTAAAAATATTGATGATATGATGGAGATCGATACTGAGCATATAAATACGCTTAATGGTTTTTCTAGTAACCCAGTTGAACCCCAGCCCTCTTTTTCGCATGAACTTGATTATGTCAATCAGTTGAAAACCATCACATCCGAGACCGGCATAGATCCTTCTTTTTTGGAACCACAAACAAGCTTGCCCAATAATGGAGCTCAATCATCTTCTTCCATGGACCCACTAATTAGAACAGCCAGTATTTCAAATTTTGCTAATACACAATATCAAGGCAGCAGCAGTAGCAGCAACAACAACAACAACAACAACATCAACTTTGATCATCAAAAGCTGAGTGGGTCAGTCACGGATTCATTTCTACCTCACTCATCGTTTTCCAATCCTATGCAACACGTTGGTTTTTTGAATTCTTCAAATTTATCTGGGAGTATGAATGATCATGAGGTTTTGATAAATGAGAATGGTATTGATGATGATGAAGATGATGACGAGACCAGCACCCCTGGCAGTGCGACTTTTAGTCTGAATCCAAACAAAATAACATCGAATCTTACGTTTGGAGTCAGCTCGATGAGGGAACCCGGAATCGTCAACATTAACAATGCTGTTAATCTTGACCAAGTTGGAAGAAGGAATTTGAATTTAGCGTCATCGATGAGCAGGTCCCCTTCTATTAGTTATTCTTTTGCAAACGATGAACAAACTCCAATACTATCTGGTTCAGCCCCGCTTGGTACTGAAGGCTCTTATATGCCTTATTTTGATAAGAATGTAAACAACACCGGAAGCTTTACAACTGCAGGAAATAGCAAAATTTCTGAGCCTATCGGCATTAAAAGAATGAATTCCTCCAATTCTCTGTTGAAACAAAAAAGTTTCACAAACGTTCACAGTCTTCCTTCCAAAAGCAGTTCTTTTTTATCCACTGGCAACATGACTGCGTTTTCTGCAATGTCCCAGCCCAAAGATCAAACAGAGTTTCACAGTATTGATTTCAGACCAAACTCACTTCCAAGACAGGGAGGCATCAGAAAGAAACAAGAGGTGATGATGAATTCAAAATCTAGAAGATCGAGCATGTCCACCAGTGCGGGCGCGGCTGTTTTTAACCATACACCAACCCCTCCACCCCAATCTGCAGAATCGTCTTCTTCGCCATTGGCTAATTCCGCACTCTCATCCACAAACACAACAGGCAGAAGAGGGCCTTCCAAGGCAGTTAAATCTGGACGCGCTGTCAATGTCAAACCAGCGTCTAAAGAAAAAAATAACACTTCCAGCGATACTTCTTCTGGAAACAAAGATCTAAACAAAGATATTGAATGCACAAATTGTCACACAAAGACCACACCATTATGGAGAAGAGATCCAACAGGGAAACCATTGTGTAATGCGTGTGGTTTATTTTTAAAACTCCACGGGGTCGTCAGACCTTTGAGTTTGAAATCAGATGTGATCAAAAAGAGACAGAGAAACAACAATGCAGGTTCCAACATTGGGCCGGCCTCACAAGACGAAAAAGGGGTTTTGGAGGGCTTAAACAGCAAAAGCAGAACTAACAATTCGAAAACAAGCAAGGAGAAAAAAGCCACAGATGCTCAGGGCAAAAATAGTAAAGTTTCTCCGACTAGCAGACGGGGAAGACCTTCTTTGACCACTGGCACGAAATCTAAAAATCCAGACTCGAGTATTAGCGCAAAGGAAGAAAATAGTACGACTCAGCATACTTTTTCTTTTGAGAATGTTCCCAATAGTTCGGATTTTTTTGGCGCTTCGGTGTTGACGCAAACAAACAATGCTTCATTAATGCCGCACAGTCACGGTGGCTCTGCAGAAACTATTGTTCGGGATGAGAAAATAGTTGACAAAAGCATTAGGGGGTTTCCTGCTGACAATTCTAGTGGGTTTCATGACAATGAGATAGGCATGAAGAGCACTGATGTCATGAATCCAACGGCTTTTGATCAACACGAACTTTTTTTTGGCCATGAGCAGAACTCATCTTCCGTGGAGCACGAAATGAATGGCCATTCAAATATGACTCAGCCACACCAAAACCTCCAATTTGTACAGCAACAAGGTTTGAATAGTGGGACAACAGACCATATTGATATTTTTTCTGGGTTCCCGAACAATCAAGACTTCACTTTAGCGAATACTAATCCTATGTCAGGTAGTAACAATAACGTGAAAACGTACAGTGCTAATAATAATGCAGGTTTCCACAACGAGCATGTTGCTAACGCGCTAAATCAACACACACAATTTGCTGCTTCTTCTTCAAGCTCTCGCTCTCCATCGTCTTCTGCTATATCTCATACAAATTTTCACAATGGGTTTTGGAACGTACAAGATCAAAGTCAAACGAGCAATACAGCGACAATAAACGAGTCTTCAGCTACACAAGCCCCTAGTGACCCTCCAGTTGAGTCGTCTAAAACAAAATCAGCAGAAACCAAAAATCTGGAATGGCTGACACTGAGCTTGTGAATGTGTTTATTTTTGGATTCATGATAAGAAAAAAGAAACAGAAATTTAGGCGGAGACGAATTTGAGTTATTTCTAGAAAAGAAGGGTCCAAAAGCTTAAATTGTGTTTTATACGAGAAGTTGTTTCAGTAGACGTACTTTCCATAAATTGTAATAAAGTTTATCCCAGTTTTGTCATTTTTACTTTATCTTTCTAATAATGGTTCTTAGTTTTAAGTTCTCAGAGTTGGGGTAAGTGTTTCATCTGATGAAACAATGCCATAAAATGGTCCTGTATTTAAACGAGCATTGCGCTATAAACAATAGGTAAAAACTTGAACAAAAGAAAAAACAAATTATGGCACGATAAAAAAAAAAATGCAAAAAAATCTAGAAGAAATTATGCTCGACGGTTAGCTCCTTACGTGTACTCCATGGAAATAAAAAAAAAACCAAAAGCGTCATTCCGCGGAACGTGCATCTCGTATAGGAACATTCCCTTTTTTTTTTATTTTTTTTTTTTTTTGGCAAGGACAATGATTTGCCGCAGGATATTTTTTTTTTTCGAATGTTGCTAACAAAAGCAAGCCATCGAGCAAAAGTTAGAGCAATGATGAGTATTTCGTATCTAGCAACAGTGAGATCCCGGATTCCGTGTGCTAAATTTTTTTGTCAAGCACATTCTTTTGTTGTAGTTTGTAGTATTCAATAGCTGTGGACTGAGTGTTTTTTTAGCCATGCTACAAGTACTAAATTGCATAAATGATCAATATATCTCTTTTGCAACTCGTTCATTTCGTTTCGTTACACTTTCGACCGGAGTCTATACCTTTTCCTTTCCCCCTTTGTTGTTGTCATAAGTTTCATTTTCATTACAGTCGGCTGCTTTTCCTACAAACTACTATGTGATAAGTGAGTAAACTTGCCTATTTTTTCTTTTGGTACAAAAACACAATACACATTCTCCCCCATCAAGAATTACGGTAAGTTTCATCATGTACATCCCTGCTATACTTTTCTCGGCGCTTAATGAAGTGAATGCTTGACAGTTAGATTTGGTTTTTTTTTCCTACCCTTTCCATTGCGTTTTTTTTTTTTTTTTTTTGATTAATTATGTCATACTTTTATCTAATCAATCAAGTATATCTTCATTTTAATTGGCTGTATAAGCGCCATCTCATCAAATCACATCTTCTCTTTTTTTGAGCTACGCAACTGCCCAAATCATGCTAAGACGTATTTTTGTTATGCAGCTTGCCTTCAAATTGAAAGCAGCAAAGAACCAATGAGACCGCAGTGGTTGCTTAATCAATATTTTTTCATCGCGAAAGCAACAGATTGTGTGAAAAAATTGGTAATGCCGTTCTATTGTTCTGTTGATCTTTTAGCAATGCCGTTCACAAGACAATGGAATAGATCTTGAAGTCAGAAAGCACGCATATGGATTTTAAAAGCATTCCGATCTTTGTGGATCTATTGTGTCTTGGCCTTTACAACAACAATAAAAAAAAGTACAAAACATATTGATATTGCATCTTGATAAGTGCAGGTTAATGTATGGGTGTACGTCTTGGAGTATTGCACATATCATTCTGAGACTTTAAGCAATATAGCTACCCACGTTTTTCGAAAAAAAAAAAAAAGAATCGAAAAAATGAAAAAAAAATAAAATAAAAATAGTACACCTCTCTGATTACTCCGTTTAAAGTCTTTGATAACATGACACCAGAATGTTGCTTAAATTAGTGCACACACTAGATGACACAATCGAGAGTTGAGTTGATTTTTCAATAAAAATCAAAGCAATAGAAGTGATAAAATTACTCGACGAAAAAAAAAAAACCCAGTTTATCAAAGAAAGTTTCAGAAACTGCCGTGCAGCTTGAAATAAAAGATCTACGTTTTTTTGTTGTTTTATTTTTTTCTTTCGTAGAAGATGTATTATTTGCCACTGGTGGTATTTCCACTTACTTCTTTAAGGTGTAATTCTTTTAACATGGAATTGGTACCTTGAAACAAAGATCTAATGATCAAAGTGTGTATTCAGATTGTGGACCATCAAAAACAAATTAGTTAATGATAAGAGCAATTGAAATCTGTGAAAAAAGTGTGTCATGTTTCACTTACTACAGTCAATTATTTTTCAAACCTAAAATTGCTGTCTTTTTTTTTTTTTTTTTTTTTTTCTGTGTTTTCTCCTTTTGCGATCCCCATTTTTTATTGAATTGTGAAAGCAAATACCTCAGGAAAGTGTGTAAGAACGTGTCAGTTGATAGCAATCTCAACCGAAATGTGTATATAAGCTCCCTGGGCGCCCTTGCATGTGAAAAAAGACTTGAGAATTTGGAAAAGGTCTGTGCTGAAATTATGGAACAATCAAACAAGGATTTGGACCCACATATGGCAATTCCCCCATCCGTGGGGCATGTCATCTTTATGTCATTTTGAAACCGTTTGAAAATCAAAAGATTGTTTGAAAATGTCAAAGTGGTCTCATAAAGTTGATATCATCATACATGATATCGAGAGGTTGTAACTTGTTAAACGAAAAGGACTCTTTATCAAACACATTACGTATTTCAGTTCTAACCACTTTAAAGCGCTTGCAACAATGAGTTAAGCTAAGCTTAAGCTGGCCGATAGCGACTCATTTACTTTTACAGGTCAAATGTTCTAGGCCTTTTTTTTTTTTTTTTTTTTTTTTTTTTTTTTTTTTTTTCTTTGTTAACTTGTTCTTCTCTGTTAGCCTTTTTTTTCTTTTCACAAATGGTGGTTTGCTTGGTTCAGTATTGTTATATCGTATTGTGGAAGAAAATAGAAAAATCATGAAGATTGTTCGAGTTCAACGGACAAGAACGGTATTAGAGTATAGTATCACCTCCTTTTTTTTGTATTTATGAGTTTGTCCTGTAGGTGCACCGCTTGAGAGGCATATTGCGTCATTCCTTCTTTACATTTGCTTCTGAAAAGCTTCATTAAGCATATACAAGGAATTGTTTGGGAAGTATTGTATTGATATTACTGAGTATAGAGGTGCAAGCAAAGCAAAAGATCTATGAAAAAAAATTAGCATAGTATGCTAGAAACCTGAAGAAACTAAAATTTTGTTTTCACTCAAATATGCCTTTGCTTCATTGATATACGTGCACAGCAGCTCCTTTTGACAATTTTGTGTTGACTATTTACTATTGTTTTACATATAGACTTTTTATTGTTCCTTAGCTTCATCGCTTGTTAGTTTTATAGTGTACAGGCGAAAAATTTCCAAACGTTACCGTTACAAAACATGATCATTTGCCGTGACAATCCTTACATCACTGAACATAATAATAAAAGTCTACAGCCCAACCTCAGCTTCAACATGTTTTCTTCCATATATATTTGCTCACATTTTCTCTGCACATCATGAGAGAGAGGATAATTTACATTTTAGTATTTGTCACCAAATCCTTCGGTTAACAAAAAAAAAAAAAAAACAAAAAGAGTCTGCGACAAAAAAAAAATCCAAAAAGTAAAGCTTTTTCATTTCTTTCTTTTTTGCAAATCTTGCAAGAGAAAAAAATAGTACACGTAGAAATCAAACAATACACTAGGTGTAATGAACGGGAACTTGAATTGCAAAAAAAAATAAAAATGAATAGATATTTCTGACTGTAAGATGCCGATATGTTCAAAAAATAATTCAATTGAAACTTAAAAAAAAATTTGACAAGGTCTCCTGCTTTCTGTTTGATTCTTTTTAGACGGCTTGTTAGTTTAATCAATTGTCTACTTCTTAGCTTGCTGCCTAACTGCATGGTTGTTGCACTGGTATCTGATGGTTGAAATTAATTTTACTTCAAGCAATTTAAGGAGATTTCCATGCATAGGAAAGCAAGATAATAGGTTTGATATTGATGTTTTTTTTTTTTGTTTTTCTCACCTTTATAATAGTTGAAGTTAAGCTGATGACTTTTCATTTCTCCTATATTTCGCCAATTGAAAATTACAATATTCATACATTTGTCCTCTGTATATAAAGCCAACAAACGTTTGTTTTAAACGGAGAACTTTTTTTTGGGTGGGCAAACACATTGTGTCACAATTGGACTCGTCGTCTTTGCTATGAAACAATCGAGATTATTTAAACTTTTGGTCGAGATCTTATCTACAGTTTGTCATTCAACAGTTGGCTAATAATTTATCATAATAAACAAGTAAGAATATCAAACCCATATTTTATATAAACTCTCTTGACTTGAATTAATCTCCCCTTTTTAGTTTCATTAAACTTTCAAAACTCTAATAATGCTTAAATTATATATTGAAGGCTTCTTGGTTTCTTCAAAAATAGTTGTAATAAACTTCCTCAAATCCAACCAACCGAAACAGTTCATAGAAAAAAAAAAAATTCACACTTAGGCGCGTACTTTTTTTGCATGCATTAGTAATCAAGCTCATTTCTCTTAAAGAAACACTTGAAGACTAATCATTAAACATACTCGCAACATACCAATTGACGTAACAAAGCTGCGCTACTTATCCAAACTTATAGACGAATACAAAATCAATTGAAAAGCACATTTTTTTGATCTTTTGCAATATTGATAATAACCCAGTGTCTCCTACATAGAAAAAAGAAAATTACACACAATGATAGATATAAATGAAGAGGCATATGATTTGGTCAACTTTCAAGCGCATCAAAATGACCAAGAACATTTACCGCAACAACAACAACAGCAGCAGCATCATAAACTTGAAAATAGCAATGAAAATTTTAAGGAGCTAGACAAACAGAAAGACCTTCGGACAGCCACACTGGTTGCAGCTCAAGAAATGCAAAAAACTGCATCTAATTCCAGCAGCTCAACAACGCATTCGAACTCAAGTTACAAAAAGTCGAATCACATCGTTGAAACTGAACAAAGACCCAATCCAACTACTTCAGGGGCTTCCGGAGCAACTCACTCGCTACCTACTAAACCCAAAACTGCGACTCAAAAGTCCAATGTGAGAATTAATAACAGAGGAAACTGGACATTGCGCGAAGATTGCTCTTTACTGGAAACTTTGATTGACCACGCATACTCTTTGAAAATTTTTAAGAAAAGAAAATATATGGGGAAGTTTTGGCTGGAGATAAGTTCAAGATTGTCTGTTCAGTATAATGTTTTGAGAAACACAAGACAATGTAGGGAAAGGTTCAAGCTGCTTTATTGCAATTTCATCAAGAAAAAAGTGGAAGACGATGTTATGTTGAAAGACGACAGAGAATTTCCAATTGGAACGTCTCCATCGTCCCCAACGTTTTCCACCGTTTCAGCAAACAGAGCCGGTACACCAAGCACGACCAGTGTAGCTTCCTATTCTCCAAGTCTTTCTTCATCTGCATCTTCTTTCAGCAACATGCTGAACATGCATGGGAACAACCAGGATATGCCCGAATACAAAAAATGGTTGGATCTTTTACAAAATTGCATTGACATATTCATTTATGATAACGAAAATTCACTAGATTTAAGGAGTTTGAGCAACAAACGGCCACTGAAACTAGCAAGTGTAAATTTGAACAAAGAAAATAACTTTGGTACTGGTGCTAAATCAGGATTGCACAGTGGTGAAAGCAATAAAGACAAAAACTTTGAAAATACTACAGCTGCTAGTGCCTGGATGAATAGCGCTTCTCCAACCAACAGTTCCCATGCATACAATCATTACGGTTTGAATTCCGGTTTCCATGATAAAAACACTGGAGGTTCAACAACCAAGGTGAACGCTGACCAATTTTCTAGCATGCAACACGTTCCGTTGCAAACAAATGGTGCTGAATTGATATCAGACTTGAAAGTTTTGATCAACAAAAAAAACGGTAGTCACGAAAATGTTGGTAAAATGAACAATACCGTGTACAACAGCAACAATCCTCATCATAGTAGTAGTTTCCCAATGCTTCAACATGATTCCATATATCAGCCAATTCCAACAAGAGCTAATTCCCAACCTCAGATCGAGTATAATCCAAACATGAATATAACTGGGTCTACTGCGTACAATTTTGAAAATGGTGATGCAACAGATTTTTCACCAGTGTCGTCGCGTTTCCAACTGCCAGAAGCCGCAACATCAACCACTAAACACACGGTGGCTCATGATGCAAGAGAATCCGGTTTTGCGGGCCGTGCTGATTTTCATCTGGGAGCACCTTATTTTGGCATGGGCACGATGTCCCCAACAATTTCTCATTTTCCTCATTCCACAAACAGTGACAAAAATTATGGAAACACTGATACTTTGAGCATTGCAAATGAAATTGACCCTAGAAGTGCCAGCGCAAGAGCAGAAAGTGCAGCTACCATGGCCACTTCTTGTTTTACAAAATTGTCCAGTAATGTTTTCAGTAGTAATGGGAATTATCATGATGCCAATATTAGTTTACACCATGCTTCGAGTGGCGAAAGCCATCAGCATGAATTTGATGGAAATGCGAGCGTTGATGGTTCGTACCAATCTAGCGGTGTTTATGCCGATAGAAACAATTGTCCCTCGCAAAAATCGGTTTTGGAAGATATGCAATTTGGAGATCGTTCTCCAATGTTGATTTACGAGTCTTCATTTGGCAAACAACAGCCGGGACTTGATGAGCTGGTTACAGATTCCGGTTTGCCTACTGCAGGGTGTGATTTTTTTTATCCATACACCAATTTCCACCTGTTCAATTTATCTTTGCAACAACATCAGCACCATCAGCAACAACAGCATTTGCAACAACTGAAATACAACAGTCAAAGAGCTTTTTCTTCTCCGCTTTACTACCAACCAAGTTTGAACTCTTTACGCACTCCAACGCCACTTTCATCCAACCCAAGCAACGTTTCTGAGCACAACAATAGCACTGGATACAATGTTTATGGAAACAGTGCTAATAGTAACAATGGATATACCAATTCCTATGATAGATCTTCTAGTTGGAATGGTTACTCACCAACTTTGATGAACAATGGGTTTTTTTCACCACCTCCATCAAAAATGAATTTTGCTACTGGTATTTCCAGCAGACTTATGAGTGATTCCACCATTGTAGACAATACTTTTGAGTCTACAGCTACGACAAGTAATGGACCATCTAATATTTATAGTGCAAACAACAAAACAGGTACTGGGATGGTTTTTACCAATAAGAGCATTAACGATGACAACAACGATGGTACGAATAATGATGATAACAATGAGGACGATTATAATGACAGCCACAGCAGTGTCAGTATTGAAGACAGGCATGTCGATATGGGAAGAAGTCACAGTTCCACTTCGCACTTGGTTGTTCCGGTGTCTGCAAACCATGACCACACTTTTACTAGCAATAAAGATAATGATGATACGAATAATGACAATATATAGCACGAGTGCGCTCTACAATCAAGCCGATTGTGATTGAACTTGTATTTAGCATAATTTTTTTTTTTTGTATTTTTTTTTTTTTTTCACCTCCCTGGATCTCTCCACTAGAATTGAGTTTCTTGAATCTTACTTTAATATGTAATAGTAGGAATAGCAACTAAATGAAGATATATAATGGATTTATGATTTTACAAAGGTTTTCTTCTTGACACATGTTTTTCATTGTTTACCAAAGCTTGGCGAAAGATAGCAAGTGCGTATACTCGAACTCGATGTTTGCAGATCATTTGTGCGTTTCGGTTCGTGAAGGGGCTTTGTAAGCGATGGTCACTCTTTGTGTTGTGATGAGATGGTCTCGCTCACTTTCACATGCTTCCATGCGTGCTGGAAGTAAAAAAGGTGATTTTTGACAGGCACATTAGGTGTTTTCGATCCGATGACAGATTGATCACTTGGGAACGTGACTTTAACATTCACGTACATCAAGTCACCACCACACCGCGTTTGCATTAGGAATCATAAAGTCCAATAATGCTAAAGACAAATTGAACAAGAATGGTCAAACACTAGGACATATGGTACAGCTTTAATTATTGTACCTGAATAATTGATGTTTGTGTTTGACTCTCAATATAGGACATTTTGAAATCAGGACATTATATCGTTTCTTTTTTCTTTTCTAAAATTTCACTCTCTTTTCTTTTCTTTTCTTTTCTTTTCTTTTTTTTTTTTTTATGTTTCTCCTTGTCGAGTAGTTTTTACTCCGTCTCATTACTCTGACAGAAATTAGAACAAATCGGTTCCGAGATGTATAGTTGAAAACGCAATTTAATAAGAGTTTCTTGAATTAAATAAACCCAGCATTTGTAAGCAAACTCAGAAAAACTGGCAGTTAGTATTTAAATTTCTTCATTGAGACAAAAAACTCTTGTGGCTCAGAAAACTTGGGACCAATGTATTTTTTTTTTACGTTACCCTCTCACAGCCCAGTGCTCACTGCTTGTATTTGTTTCATTCCTGCACACTATGAAACCAACAAGTCACGTTTCTCAGTCTCCTTTTTTCTGTATTCTTCCGCAACAGTAGATATTTTTTAGATCGAACTTGATCTAGGTCCTTTTAACTGTATAATGTCGTGTTTGGTGATGATGGAAAAAAAAAAAACCACTCACAAAATATAGCACAGAGAATTAAAAAAAATGATACTTCCAAAAATAGAATTTTATTTCGCCTTTTTTTTCTAATCTCCATCCTCGCTTTCTTCCTTTCTTTTTAACTAAGAAAAGGGACTAAGATTGTTCAAAGAAAACTTTGTTCTATAAATAAACCAAGTAAAAACTTATCACGACGAAAACAATGTAGTGGTTTTTCTTACCATGATTGTTTTTATCATCATCATGATTAATTAATTTATTAATTAATGAAACTAATTCATTCAAGTTTTGGTGTTTTTGCTTCGTTAAATAGTAGAGAGAAATGTTAGTTTCTTTACGTGTTTTTGATATTCTCAGACTTAAACGCAGTGTACGATAGTGACTAAGCCTTTTCACACTGGTTAATTCAACACACCCGGCCAAGCTGCTGATTTTTTCTCTCCTAAAATTTCATGGTTTTCTTTTTCGGTGTTCAAATACTCATTGATTCAGATCGATTCGTGTCAGGGAGTTCAAGGATTGATAAAATTTTTTGATCTCAATGTGTTGTGTATTTGAATTGATTTGGTTCAAGTAAGAATATATATAGAATACATATAAATTGAATTCAATTTTATAGTTGGTAATTCGAAAAACTTGTTTCATATTTAACAGCTTTGTTTTTAATACCTCAACTAGTTGTTTGATCAGCTTGTTGGTGGATACAATTTATTCACTATACTTAAAGGTAATCATTTATTTTGGCTTTTCATACTCCACATATTTCTTGACCTAATGTTTCCTCTATCTTCTTGGCTAAACTAAACATCCCTCAAAAACCACCATCCCAAAAGGATTAATCAGATATTAAAGAAAAAGGATCAATAACCTTTGTTTCATATAGTTAGGTACTTTCTTTTTTTTTTTGATCTTTTTTTTTTCCCCCCAATTTTGCTAATCAAAAGGAAATACTTTTTGTGGTTCTCTCGCTACTGATATTGATCTCAAACCAGTTAACTAAATAGCTCTGCAAACAGCTTTATTCAATTCGGTTAGTTACTCGAAAGAAAATAGGTATAAACATTTACACACTGAAACTTGATTAAGTGTATTTTTAAAAAAAAAGCACTTCTCCTTTACAGTTATCAGTAAGTAACTCACACGAAAAAAAAAACCAAAAAAAACCAAAAAAAACCAAAAAAAACGAACCTCACTGCTGACCAGGAAAAATGTCTTATCCAGCAAATAGTGAAGACCAACAATACTACCAAGACAACCAACATCAACAACACCAAGACGGTTATGATCCAGCTCAAGACCAACAATACGTAGACCAGTCTCAACAACAGTACACAGATCCATCGCAACAACCATACTACGATGCACAAGTGGATCAATACGGGAATCCAATTTCCTACGACCAGTACGGCAATCCATCCTACGATCCAAACCAAGCTCAACAACCTACACAAAACGGGGCTGCTCAAGGTCAATATTATTACGACCAACCAAGAGGGCAATTCCCAGATCCAAACCAAAGTGAAAATTTCTCAGATTTTTCATACGGTCCAAACGGCTACTCTCAAAACAACAATGCCGGTGCCAACAATGGAGCAATGGGTCCGGGAACTGGGTACGATCAAGGTTTTGCACAATCCCAATCTCAAATGTCCATTAACAATCCGGCCGGTGGGAACGGGTTCTACTCGCAACCACAACCTGGCTACACCATGTCTTCTTCTGGGACCTCTACTCCCTACACGGGCAGTGCCAGTGGGATGATGTACGACCCAATTGCTATGGCTTTGCCTAACGATCCGTACCCTGCATGGACAGCAGACCCTCAAAGTCCAGTCACCATTGAACAAATTGAAGATGTCTTTATTGATTTGGCCAACAGATTTGGGTTTCAAAGAGACTCGATGAGAAACCAGTTTGACAATTTCATGACTTTGTTGGATTCAAGAGCAAGTAGAATGTCTCCAGATCAAGCTCTTTTGAGTTTACACGCAGATTACATTGGTGGGGATACTGCCAATTTCAAAAAATGGTATTTTGCTGCTCAATTGGATCTTGACGATCAAGTTGGTTTCAGAAACATGAGTTTGGGGAAATTGTCTAGAAAAGCAAGAAAATTAAAGAAAAAACAAAAAAAACAAATGGAGGAACAAATCGAACAACAAGAAAACCCAGAAGAAATCATTAACCAATTGGAAGGTGACAACTCGTTGGAAGCTGCTGATTTCAGATGGAAAGCTAAAATGAACTTGTTGACTCCATTGGAAAGAGTCAGACACATTGCTCTATACTTGCTATGTTGGGGTGAAGCCAACCAAGTCAGATTCACTCCAGAATGTTTGTGTTTTATCTTTAAATGTTGTTTGGATTATTTGGAATCACCATTATGTCAACAAAGCACAACTCCAATGCCAGAAGGTGATTATTTGAACAGAATTGTGACTCCAATCTACAAATTTTTGAGATCCCAAGTTTACGAAGTCGTTGATGGAAGATACATGAAAAGAGAAAAAGATCACAACAAAGTTATTGGGTACGATGATGTCAATCAATTGTTTTGGTACCCAGAAGGTTTGACAAGAATTATTTTGAACGATGGTACCAAAATCACTGATTTGCCAAGTGAAGAAAGATACTTGAAATTGGGAGAAATTCCATGGGATTTTGTTTTCTTCAAAACTTATAAAGAAACTAGAACTTGGTTCCATCTGGCTACAAACTTCAACAGAATCTGGATTATCCACGCTTGTGTTTACTGGATGTACCTTGCCTACAACGCTCCAACTTTTTACACTCACAACTACCAACAATTGAAAAACAATCAACCAACACCAGCCTACAGATGGGCTTCAGCCGCTTTGGCCGGGTCTTTGGCGTGTGTCATTCAAATTTTGGCCACTATTTGTGAATACTTTTTCGTTCCAAGACAATGGGCAGGCGCGCAACACTTGTCTAGAAGATTGTACTTTTTGTTTGGTGCACTTGGTGTCAACTTGGGTCCAATCATCTTTGTTTTCGCTTACCAACCTATCAATGTTTACTCCAAATTGGCCTACGCTATTGCTGTTGTTTTCTTTTTTGTCGCAGTTGCCACTATGGTTTTCTTCTCGGTCATGCCATTGGGTGGGTTGTTCACTTCGTACATGAACAAATCATCAAGAAAATACGTTGCTTCTCAAACTTTCACCGCTTCTTTTGCTCCACTAAAAGGCTTGGACATGTGGATGTCCTACTTGGTTTGGTTTACTGTTTTTGGTGCCAAATACTCTGAATCATACTTTTTCTTGATTTTGTCCTTGAAAGATCCAATCAGAAATTTGTCAACAATGACCATGAGATGTACCGGTGATCATTGGTTTGGTAATACCTTGTGCAGAGTCCAACCAAAAATCGTTTTAGGTTTGATGATTGCTACCGATTTCATTTTGTTTTTCTTGGATACCTTTATGTGGTACGTTATTATCAACACTGTTTTCTCCATTGGGAAATCTTTCTACATGGGTATCTCCATTTTGACTCCATGGAGAAACATTTTCTCTAGACTACCAAAAAGAATTTACTCCAAAATTTTAGCAACCAACGACATGGAAATTAAATACAAACCAAAAGTTTTGATTTCTCAAATTTGGAATGCCATTGTTATTTCCATGTACAGAGAACATTTGTTGGCTATTGACCACGTTCAAAAATTGTTGTACCACCAAGTCCCATCTGAAATTGAAGGGAAGAGAACTTTGAGAGCTCCAACTTTCTTTGTTTCCCAAGACGACAACAATTTCGAAACAGAATTTTTCCCTAAAGACTCCGAAGCCGAAAGAAGAATCACTTTTTTTGCTCAATCCTTGGCCACTCCAATCCCAGAACCATTGCCTGTCGATAACATGCCTACTTTCACTGTCATCACTCCTCATTACGCTGAAAAAATTTTGTTGTCTTTGAAAGAAATTATCAGAGAAGATGACCAATTTTCCAGAGTCACTTTGTTGGAATACTTGAAACAATTGCACCCAGTCGAATGGGATTGTTTTGTCAAGGATACAAAAATTTTGTCTGAAGAAACTGCTGCTTACGAAAACACAATGAACCAAGAAGATGGTGAAGTCAACGATGAAGAAAAGGAAAATACTTTGAAAACTCAAATTGATGATTTGCCTTTCTATTGTATTGGTTTCAAAAGTGCTGCTCCAGAATACACCTTGAGAACCAGAATTTGGGCTTCCTTAAGATCTCAAACTTTGTACAGAACCATTTCCGGGTTTATGAACTACGCAAGAGCGATCAAATTGTTGTACAGAGTCGAAAATCCTGAAATTGTGCAAATGTTTGGTGGTAACGCTGAAGGTTTGGAAAGAGAATTGGAAAAAATGGCTAGACGGAAATTCAAGTTTGTTGTTTCTATGCAAAGATTGGCCAAATTCAAACCACATGAAATGGAAAACGCTGAGTTCTTGTTGAGAGCTTATCCTGATTTGCAAGTTGTTTACTTGGACGAAGAACCTCCATTGAACGAAGGTGACGAACCAAGAATTTACTCCTCTCTAATTGACGGTCACTGTGAAATCTTGCCAAACGGTAGAAGAAGACCAAAATTCAGAGTTCAATTGTCTGGTAACCCTATTTTGGGTGATGGTAAATCCGATAACCAAAATCATGCCATTATTTTCACTAGAGGTGAATACTTGCAATTGATTGATGCTAATCAAGATAACTACTTGGAAGAATGTTTGAAAATTAGATCTGTTTTGGCTGAATTTGAAGAACTGAACGTTGAACAAGTCAACCCATATGCTCCTGAATTGAAATACGAAGAACAAAGCTCGAACCATCCTGTTGCTATTGTCGGTGCCAGAGAATATATTTTCTCTGAAAACTCTGGTGTTTTAGGTGATATTGCTGCTGGTAAAGAACAAACATTTGGTACTCTTTTCGCAAGAACATTGTCTCAAATTGGTGGTAAATTGCATTATGGTCACCCTGATTTTATCAACACCATTTACATGACCACCAGAGGTGGTGTTTCTAAAGCTCAAAAAGGTTTGCATTTGAATGAAGATATTTACGCCGGTATGACTGCTATTTTGAGAGGTGGTAGAATCAAACATTGTGAATACTATCAATGTGGTAAAGGTAGAGATTTGGGTTTTGGTACTATTTTGAATTTCAGTACCAAAATTGGTGCTGGTATGGGTGAACAAATGTTGTCAAGAGAATACTACTACTTGGGGACACAGTTGCCTCTGGACAGATTCTTGTCTTTTTACTATGCACACCCTGGTTTCCATTTGAATAACTTGTTCATTCAATTGTCTTTGCAAATGTTTACTTTGACCTTGGTTAATTTGAATGCTTTGGCTCACGAAGCCATCATCTGTATTTACGACAAAAACAAGCCTGTTACCGATGTCTTGTACCCACTGGGCTGTTACAATTTGGCTCCTGCTATTGATTGGATCAGAAGATACACATTGTCTATTTTCATTGTTTTCTTCATTGCTTTCATTCCAATTGTTGTCCAAGAATTGATCGAAAGAGGTGTTTGGAGAGCAACTCAAAGATTTTTCAAACACATTTTGTCTTTGTCTCCAATGTTTGAAGTTTTCTCGGGTCAAATTTTCTCGAATGCTTTGTTGAGTGACATGACTTATGGTGGTGCTAGATATATTTCCACCGGTAGAGGTTTTGCCACTTCCAGAATTCCATTTTCCATTTTGTATTCCAGATTTGCTGGATCTGCCATCTATATGGGTTCTAGATCTTTGCTGATGATTTTGTTTGGTTCTGTGGCCCACTGGCAACCAGCGTTGTTATGGTTTTGGGCTTCTTTGTCGTCTTTGATGTTTTCTCCATTCATTTTCAACCCACACCAATTTTCCAAAGAAGATTACTTTATTGATTACAGGGATTTCATCAGATGGTTGAGTAGAGGTAACTCGAAATACCATAGAAATTCGTGGATTGGTTACGTTAGAATGTCTAGATCCAGAGTCACTGGTTTCAAAAGAAAAGTTCTTGGCGAAGAATCTGAAAAAACCATTGGTGACGCTCCAAGAGCCCAAAGATCAAACATTTTTATTGCTGAATTGCTGCCATGTGCCATTTACGCCGCTGGTTGTTTCATTGCGTTCACATTCATCAATGCTGAAACTGGTGTTAGAAATGTTGCTCCTGTCAATTCTGTTTTGAGATTGATTATCTGCACCTTGGGTCCAATTGCCGTGAACATGGGTATCTTATTTTTCACTTTGGGTCTATCTTGCTGTTCTGGTCCTCTATTTGGCATGTGCTGTAAGAAAACTGGTCCTGTCATGGCTGCCTTTGCTCACGGTGTTGCTGTCGTTGTTGCTTTGATTGGTTTCATTGTTATGTGGGTTATGTGTGGTTTCAACTTTGCCAGAGCATTGATTGGTCAAATTGCTGTTATTTTCTGCCAGAGATTTGTTTTCATCTGCATGTCCAGTATGCTGTTGACCAGAGAATTTAAAAATGATCACGCAAACACTTCTTTCTGGACTGGTAAATGGTACGGTTCAGGTTTTGGTTACATGGCCTGGACTCAACCATGGAGAGAATTTGTGGCTAAAATCATTGAATTGTCAGAATTTGCTGCTGATTTCATTTTGGGTCATATCTTGTTGTTCTGCCAATTGCCATTGATCATGATGCCATTCATGGACAAGTTCCATTCTGTCATGTTGTTCTGGTTGAAACCTTCCAGACAAATCAGAGCTCCAATTTACTCTTTGAAACAAACAAGATTGAGAAGAAGAATGGTTAAGAAATATAGTGTGTTGTACTTTGTCGTTTTGGGTATCTTTGTGGCCTGTATTGTTGGTCCAGCTGTTGCTTCCTCCTCCAAAAAGTTGAAGACCTTGGGTCACGGTTTTACTGGTGTTTTTGCTGGCCTAGTCCAACCAAGACATCAAGATAAGAACGATACCAAGTTTGTTTCTACAATGAGTGGCGGGAAGAACTTTTACTCTACTCCAAAGATCAAGTCTTTCTCCACCAAGACTCCATAAGCGGAATAAGCTTTTGTCAATGAAAACAATCGTTTGCCTTTTTATACGGGATACGCTGTTTTCAAAGAACAAAACTTGTGTGTGTACAAAAGAACCAACTGATAAAGAAAGAAATTGTTTGTTATGTTTTGAGTTTTGTTTGTATTATGTATTTTTAGACTATGTCCTTATTATGTATATCATAAAAGTTTGAATTATTAGATTTATTACTAAAATTTCTGTAGCGTGCGTTTTTTTTTTTTTTTTTTTTTTGTGCACATAACGCTTGGCCTGCCTTTTGAGTTTGTTAGTGACGCACGCCCGGTATTCGTGCTAAAAGTCAAAAAAAAAAAAGTTGATTTGTTTTATTAATTGCATTCAAGATAAATGTGCAATTCAAAAAGTCGAATCAACGTGATAATATGCAGGAATCCTTTGCTCAAGCTTTAAATGATTTGTAAATGCAATTTTGTATGTGAGTTTTCAAAAAGAGCTGAAGAAAAGGCATAAGCAAACTAAATAAAACCTGAAAAAAGATGCCCACAATGAAAAAGCAATTGAGCAAGATACTGCTTGTTACCTTGGTGCTTTCTATATGCGTGTTTGCAAAATCAAAGAATGAAGATGCTAGTCCCGGCCACTTACCTCCGATTGAAGTTCATGGCAACAAGTTCTTCAATTCTGAAACAGGAGAACAATTTTTCATGAAAGGGATCGCTTATCAGCCTTCTACGGCAGAAAGTATTGAGCATATGGATTCAGCAAGTGGAACAAAATACATTGATCCAATGGCAAGCCCAGACATATGTTTGCGTGATTTGCCATATTTGGTGAAACTAGGAGTCAATACTGTTAGAGTCTATTCGGTAGACCCTACGTCAAATCATGACGCGTGCATGGATGCATTCGCCAAAAAAGGCATTTATGTTTTGTTTGATTTGTCTGAACCAGATGTTTCCATCGCAAGAGAGGCACCAACCTGGGATATAACCATTTTTGAGAGGTATAAGAGCGTTGTTGATAGTGTAGGTTCTTATACAAACACGTTGGGGTTTTTTGCAGGCAACGAGGTGACGACTGACAAAACAAATACACAGGCATCAAGTTTTGTCAAAGCTTCTATTCGCGATATCAAAAAGCATATTCGTGAGCACAAAAACATGCCCAGAAAAATTCCAGTGGGCTATAGCTCGAATGATGACCCCGATGTTAGAGACCAATTGGCTGCATATTTTGTTTGTGACGCTGATAGTAACAATAATGTAGACTTTTTTGGAATCAACATGTATGAATGGTGTGGTTACTCCTCGTATGTTGGAAGTGGTTATAGAGAGCGCACATTGGAGTTCAAAAACTATCCTGTCCCTGTTTTTTTCAGTGAATTTGGCTGTAATGAAGTTAGACCAAGGCCATTCACAGAAGTTGAAGCTTTATTTTCACCATTGATGACCAAGGTCTGGTCTGGTGGGTTGGTTTACATGTATTTTGAAGAAAAAAATCAGTACGGTGTTGTTTCCGTTGATTCAGAGAATGGGGACGTTAAGGAGTTGTCTGATTTTAAATATTTGCAGGAAGAATACAATAAAGCAAAACCGAAAGGGGTCATGAAAGACTTTATAAACGAAAAAGGGGATGCTTATCAAGCACGGCAGTGTCCAGCTATTTCAGATATGTGGGTGTCAAAAGGTGATTTATTGCCACCAACACCAAACCCAGACAAGTGTGCTTGTTTGACCAAGATGGCGCCTTGTGTTGTGGGGCAAAAGTTGCCCACAAATAAGGATTACGGAAACCTGTTTGAGTATTTGTGTGGCAAAGTTGATTGCTCGCCAATATCATCCAGTAAGAATGTTTACGGGGAGTATTCTGATTGTTCTTTGGATCAAAAGCTTACATACGTCGTCTCCAAGTACTACCACAGTTTAAACTTCCAGAAAAAAAACATTGGGGAGTGTCCCCAAATAACATCTGGTAAATTTCCAAGCATATACTTTAACGAGCTCCATAAAAACAGCTTTGTAAGTTGTGAAGTCTATTCCAACCAATTGAAAGAAAAATTTGATCAACATGACGATGCCACAACAACCAGTAAAAACAAGAGTGGAACTTCAGCAAAACCTCGTTCCTCATTTTCTTCACCAGACGATGGAAAGAAATACAAAAAGAAAAACAAGGATGAAAAAATTTTAAATGCTGGTGTAGGGCTTTGTAAAAACACAAAGTATTTGAAAAAAATGGTCATCATTTCATTATTTACAGCGCTTTTAGGTGCTTACCTGATTTATATTTGAATATTGATAAATCTATATATTGTTTAATGTTTGCTTTGTTTGAATTTATGGTCATATAACCGCAATTAAGCATTAAAGATGAAAAGTTCACTTTTGACCTCAAAGTAGTGTGTCTATTTCTTTGGCCCCCAATTCAAACCTAAAAATCCGGTACCCTTTGTACTGCTCAAAGCTCTCGAAATGTGAGGTTTCACCAAATAATGTCTTCTTTTCCCTGGAATGTCAATGTATATCACGATGAACTCTGGTTGATATTTTGTCTCGGACTCTTTGGCTTCCACGTATACAGTCCCAACTTTTTTTTCACTTTCGACATGGAATCTCATAAAATATCTTTCTTTCCCATCAACACCAACTTTTCTCATAGATTGGATTGGTCTGTTTCTTGTCCAGTGATCATTTTGGATTGTTTCACCATATGCTCTCAACTTTTCCTTTGTGATATGATGTGTTCCATCCGGTTTGGAAACATTCGTGTCATTGCATTCAAGCAAGCTTCTGGAGATTGCATCGTCTTCAATCAAGTTGACCGCTCTGTTGAAGATATGTGTGTCTCCACTAGGTAGAAACAACTCACTGAATATCAAATAGACAACAATTATTGCCAATCCTGCTGCTCCTAAAACTAAAACACCAGATGCAGTAAAAGTAGTTGCATTTTTAGTTTTTTGCCAAACTGATTGCTTTGGTTTTCTGTTATTAGCCTGTGAATAGGCTTGTTGATACGATTTTGTGGATGTGCTTAATTTGCATGTCTGTTGCAGATGGCGAACTTTGTAGAAAGTATGAGTCTTTGATAGAGAAGCCCCTGATTTCGTAGAGTTGAAACCCAAAGTTTTGGAGGGAGCTCTCACCAAATTGTTACTCAGCAATGGATGCGTTCTTGTGTGTAAACGTTTGTATGCTTGACGACAGATGGAGTTCAAATCCAGTTTGGTGGCAGACCGTAATTGTCCTAAATTTTTGATCATTGTGAATAAAGTTGTGTATTGCTATAATAAATGATCTAGTGGTTCTGATTTGTGCTTTTGGCACCTCTTTTTGGCAAAGAGGGTAGCAAAATCTGCCTCTCAGATGTGCAATATGATGCTTTTTTGAAAGCTAAACAAGAAAGATACGAACTCAAAAGACACTCCTTAAAATTTTTTTTTTTTTTTCAGTGTCAGCAAAAGTGTGAATATATATAACACCAGTATCTAAATAGGTCGTAATTTTTATTAGTTTCAATTAGCCCTTATAGTGCAATGGTTAGCATGTATCCTTCCGGTGGTTGCGATCCGGGTTCGAATCCTGGTAGGGGCTCTAATTTTTTGCATTTACAAATCTAGATTATTTGTTTTTCAATTTGTAAATAAGAGTTTGTGACATCACACATTTTACACCCAAACATTAGATATTTTTTTTTTTTTTTTCTGTGGTTTTTAGGTTTTGGTTTTTTATTTTTAATTTTAAACCAATTTTTTTTAGACAAAACTACATGAGTCAGGTGACAGTTAAAACTTAAAAAGCAAAGTATAAATGCGCACAAGTAAAGTTGGGCGAAAATTACTGAGTCGTCTATGTGCTTGTCTTCCGACCTAGAGAAGTGTTTTTTTCTGTTCAAAAAAAGTTCTTTTGGTGTTGGCTCAAAAGTTATATGGTTGAGCCTAAAGCTTTTTGGGTAGCGCGCATAGGGCCAATTTAGAAAGAAATAGTAGGCTCACCTCTTTTGATTTACGTAAAATCAGGTTGCACGAAAATTATCATAATTTGGTTCAACAGGAATTACATTCCCACACTTATAGAGGTGCTTTCAGAGCTTTTATTTAACAAGCACCAAAGCAGAAAGGCTGCCCACTTTGTGTTTGAAAAGTGCCTCACACACTCGCGACGAGATCATGGTTTTTTGGTCAGGGAAGAATATTGTTCGTGTAGCATGACCGTAGGAACAGGTACACGTGATAGCTTTTGCTTTAGAATTACTAGCTATGGTTGCTTTCAAACAACGAATACGACGCAACTTATTACCAGTGAGATCGCAGTGTTTTTGATAGGTAGCTAAAGGTGTTACACCCGTCATGGTTCTTTTGTCAGTACCTCATGTTTAAGCTGCCAAGCCCAGTCATTCGTCATTCGCTAAAATTTTCATTTTGGTACATACATTGCCAACTGCCCGGCTTAAAAAACTCTTGCCCATTTCTTAATAGCCTTTGGTTACCCAGTCTTTAAAGCATGATTCTCAAGTGGAATAAAATCTTGAAAAAAATTATTAAATTTCTTTTTTCCTTCTCGACTTGACTTTTCAAGATGTTCAGTTTTTCCAACTTTTGAATATCTGCTCGTGGGCTCAAGGTTCATCATGAGGGCTTTCCATAGGTGATCACGACTTAATTTCACTTTTCGACCTCTTATAGGTATGTTAACATTAGCGGGTCACAGTTAGTAGATGTTGGATTAGCTTCGGCTGTGTTTTGCTTGGTGCGTCTGAATGCCTGTGACGGTTGATAGTGTAATTTCTTAACATGAAAGTTGTTTTACATAATATCCTTATTGGTTGTGTGTATTTATTTATCTTTAAAGGAGCCATGCTAAAGAGACATAGAATCACCAACGACAATAATGGCTAAACAATCTCTAGGTATGTTAAAGATGAAACAGAAGCAGCCGTCGCAACTCAATGTGAAAGAGCTTTGAACGATGATTGAGCATAGTGTAGTATATTTCACGAGACAGTATAGAAATTGAGCAGGTGAAAGTGAACAAATGAGAGTGAGCAGATATTACATAACATTGAAAGAAAGAAGCAAACGAAATGTCAGAACAAATTATGATGCCGTGGACACATGCGAGCTTGTAATTAAATGATTATTAAAACATTGGAAAGATCTCTGCTCACAGATGTTCTGCTCATACTCATGCATTGAAAACACTCAGACCAGCTTTCCACTAGCTATCTTTCAATCCATATGTTTTTTGACTTTTCAGCTGAAATTTTGAATAGAAGCACAGATCGTATTTTCACTATAAAATGATAACCTCAACATGAATCACCGGGCCCTTTCAATCAAGTTGTCAGGAAGAGGAAAAGCAACGCACAATCCGACGATTTACGATATTTGATATCGATCGCATGAAATTTCACCAATATGTATGTGAGAGCAATTTTCAAAAAAAATTGCCACTGTGAGTTTAGAATCGGCAACCGAATGAGATTGGAAACATGAATTTTTTTCAATACTCGACATACACTTAATAACACTCTAGTAATCGACTGAATTATACTACGCTGCACCATGAAAGAAGACCTTTTTACTAACAATGTTTGTTTTTCAATTATTTCATTTTTCACAGATTGATCCAAGATGCTAATTTTGCACATCTGACTGGCTCAAAAGATTATTGAGATATCATGAGAAAAACCATCACAATTTTTTTAACAGACGTTTCCAGTGACAGAAGAAAAGCTAGAAAAGCTTATTTCACCGCTCCATCTTCTGAAAGAAGATCTCTATTGTCTGCTCCACTATCCAAAGAATTGAGAGCTCAATACGGTATCAAAGCTTTGCCAATCAGAAAAGAAGACGAAGTTTTGGTTGTCAGAGGTTCCGAAAAAGGTAAAGAAGGTAAAATTTCTTCTGTTTACAGATTGAAATTTGCTGTCCAAGTCGACAAAATCACCAAAGAAAAATCCAACGGTGCTTCTATCCCAATCAACGTTCACCCATCCAAAGTTGTTATCACCAAATTGCACTTGGACAAAGACAGAAAAGCTTTGATTACCAGAAAAGGTGGTAAAGCTGAATAAATGTAATTGATACGTTCTAGTCGATCTATTCATTTTATCCAAATATCAGTAATTTTAAACAACTTTTTCCCGCACAGAGTTTAAGCAATTATTCTCGAAAACATTATATATAGCTCGTTATTACCAAAGCGTGTATGTAATGCAAAAACAACCCCGTAACAAATTTTTTCGTGTACTTTTCGTTGGTCGAAGTGGTTTGTTAAATCAAGTAGTCATCGCCATTGTATTGTAGCAATTCTTGACGTTTCAACTATAATAAGATCATAATCAATAGCAAGCTGATTTGCAATCATCGTCCTGTCCGTGTAACTTGTATATACCAGACTGTTCGCCAAATGATCACTTCCCCAATGCTTCTTTCCTGATCGTTGCCCCTTAGCCGAAATGAGGAAAAGTTACTTGAGTCACGTGCATTAAGTTTTTTTATTTTTTTATCTTTTTTTTTTTTGAATAAAATTCTGTCTCTAATAATAGCAAATTTTACCCCTCGTTGTGTTTTCTCCATGAGTTTCCCTGAACCCGTTTTTGAGAATCACAAGTTTAGGAACGTTCAACCAGAAGAAGGAAGAAGGGTGTTAGTTGCAACTCAAAAGAAATAGTGATTTAGATATATATTCTCACTGAATTTAATAGAGATTAACTTGGTTGAAGGAAAAAAGAACCCAATAAGACGGTTTACCAAGCCCCAGTCATAGTATAACCTCTAAAAAAAAAACGGAAGCTTGGACTAATAATATTCAAGCAAAAACCACAAGAAACTCTAACTCGTTTAAAGAGGGTTTTTTACTTTAATCAGAATACATCATGGAAGATAAAAATAACACAGCGAGTTCCATTGAAATCAGCACGAATCCCGTATTGCCAAAGATCAAAGCGGAAAACAATCATATGGCTAGAAAGACAAGCAGGTGGGACAGAACAGATAAAAAAAAACCCAGCAAGTCATGTAATCGGACCATTTCCAATAATTCTAAACCCGTGAATACCACATCAACAGAGGTACCAAGCATCAAAAAACTCAAGCTTGAGAACACCGATAATCACTCTGACTTGAACTCTTCCACAGATTCGCTTCCTCATGCAAGCGGCAAGAGCGCAAGCCCCAGCCATAGCCATAGCAGTACTGGTGTTAGCATGGACAGCAGGAGCGAAGACTACTCCAATATCCACAAAGACGGTGTTCATGAAGAACAAGGAGACTACAGTATATCTCCGGGACAGCTTTACTCCACAGATAGTGGTCGGTTGTTTCACGCAGGAAAAATACTTATTGTTCTTGTGGGACTTCCTGCAACATCTAAAACCAAACTATCAGTTGCAATCACTAGATACACCAGATGGTTAGGGGTGAAGACACAAGCGTTCCATGCCTCTGAATATAGAAGAAATTATTGTCAGCAAAATGGTATTGTGGATAGCACACAGAATTCACATGACAAAAGCCTAAAGGCTAATAATTTGCCTCCAGAATACTTTTCCGTTTGTCCTCAAACGGAGGAGGCCAAGAAATATCGTGAAGAAATTTTGAAATCCTGTATGAATGACATTGACCTATTTTTTAAGGAACCAAATTCACAATTGGCAATTTACGATGCACTAAATATTTTGCCACAAGACCGTCAAGCTATTTTCAACAGATTTGCGAAAAAAACGGATGATGCCTCCAAGGGACAAGTTTTGTACACAGACGACGGAGACTCGCTTGGTGTTGATGATGTCAAAGTTTTGTTCATAGAAAGCATTGTGACAGATCCTCAATTATTGAAAAGAAACGTAAATATCTCTATTGGATCTGTGGATTACCAAGGTTGGGATCCTGAGCTTGCCCGAAAGAATTTTATGCAAAGACTAGATATCAACAAGAAGTACTACCAGGAAATGACATCGCAAGAAAATTTAAGTTTTGTGAAGTATATCAACTATGGTGAGAGGTTGATAGTGAACAACAATTTTTACGGATATTTGATCAACAAGATTGTATTTTTCTTGATGAACTTGAAAGAAAAAAAGGGGAAAGTGTTTTTGAGTAGATGCGGTACGAGTGATAATGACAAGTATCTTGATGATGAACAATTGAATGAAGAAGGTGTCCGGTTTTCTAAAAAATTAACTGAAGTTGTTTTGAAAAGACTTAACGAGGAGAGAATGCAACGAATCAGAAACAGCAACTCCCAACATGAACAAAAAACGTTTGATTCAAACACATCTTTAAACTCTTTGGCCAAACCATTGGTTGAAACCAATGCCACTGCTCAAAGACACTTGACTGGAGGAAAAGCTCAATACAAACAAGTTTCAATGCACGATGGGGCTGACGAAGACTCATTCATTGTTTGGACTGCCCCGAGAAAAAGAACACACGACACTTCCAAGTTTTTCCAGCAGCTCGGTATCCCGGTAAGACAAAGAAACCAATTGAAACAATTGCATCCAGGGATTGTTACAGACATGCTAGCGGCAGAAATTGCAAAAAAATATCCTCACGAGTACAAACATTTCTTGAAAAATCCTTACCATTACAGGTACCCGAGAGCCGAGTCGTATCATGATTTAGCTGTGAGAATTGAGCCTCTTTTGCTTGAGATTGAGAGAATGTGCGGAGATGTGCTTATCATTGCACATGAATCTACTCTAAGAGTGTTGTACGGATATTTGATGGCCTGCACAAGTTCAGACATACCAAACATTGACTTTAGTAGAAACGAAGTGATTGAGATCTCTTTTGGTCATTACGAAAACCAAGCCACACGTATACCGATTGATTATTAAGTTGTTTTTTTTGTCTGACTGCATTGAAGACTTTTTTGAAGTCAAAAAAAATGGGTGTTTATAAAGGTGCAAAGCACAGATGTGCATTTATATATTCTAGTTATCAAACAAATATTGCTTCAGGTTGGCATAACGTAGTTAATCTGTTTTTTTCTTTTCATCAATGTCGCTTGCTCTTATTTTCCATGCATCGTACTCCTGCTTCAAACTCATTGGTTTGTAGAATGCAGAGTCCTTCATGTACAGGTTCCGACATATTTTCCAGTTCAAAAACCATTGGGAAAGACCAGTTCTTCTTACATATACGACAACCAAAAAGTAAAAACTAGCAAGAGCAGAGCCCAGAGACAGACCCACACCCACCTGAGTGAAAGAATGATACCCAAGATACACTCGAGACCAAGCCACCAAAAGGGAAACGGTGATTAATGCTATAGTGCCAACAATTTTGTTAAAGCGTGACGTTTCCCAGAAAGTGAAAAGTCTTAAACCAACGTACATTGCAAAAAATCCCATGAATTGCGAATGTGCGCTGGGCATACCATATCCGGATCTAATTGTGTTTTGCTGGAACGAGTCACCAAAATAATTGAAAGGCCTTGGTTCTTTGATGATTTTCTTCACAATGTTGTTCACTATGTCGTTGACTACATGTCCTCCGGCCATGTAACACGCCTCGACTTCCCGTGTTATCACGAACCAGCTAAAGTAGAAAACCATAATAAATATGGGCAATAATGTGAAGTAGCATGACAGAAAGGAGAAGATGTCGTTTGCATTGTACAACACATAAGTATCGTCAAATGGTATCAGATTATGATGCAAACCCAATTGTGCGGTGTCTTGACTCATAAGATTGTTTAGTGTTCAAATTTGGATAGTGCTCCGCTAGTGTTTAATTGTGCATTCTTACGCTAGTAAAGTCGGCGGGTTCCTGAACATCAAATATTGGTATTATGCTTGAATTTCGCGCGTGTTGATACAATCTAGATGTTTGCCAGTCCTGTCCAGCCTAGAAAAGCCGGGTCATGTTTTGGGCCAGCATTACAAAGTTAAAACATTTTTTCCTTACAACGCCCACTGATATACATGTAATTGAAAAAATGAGCCAATCCTTTTGATTGACTAATGATAGGTTTCATTTTGCCATTCACAGGTATATTAACGGGGAAACAAAATGTTACGTGAGAGTTGTTTTTAACAAGAGTTTTTTTTTAGCAGAATAGCTCCATGATGCCAACAACTCTGTGTTTCCAAATGCTATGTGTTGATGGTGCACTGAGCACTACTCCAAAACCCACCAAAGCTACTCTTGCATATTTTGTTGTTCTGAAGGGCTAGTCTGAATGGGAAATGAATAAAAAAGTAAAAATAAAAAAAAGGCAAATGAATGAATTGGAAAATTTCAATTAATTAAAGTAAAATCATTATTTGAGAATGAGGTGGTGAGAGGAGGGGGGAGGAGGAAATGCAGATAACTATATAAAATTTGGAGCAGGAGGATGGATGAAGGAAGGGAAAGAGTATGGACTTTTTGTTAAAGTCTGAAGGAGGAAGGGGATGAAAAGTGGGGAAGGAATGGAGAAGGAAGCAGGGAGATAGAAAAAGGGGGTGGGAAATAAACGCTGCAATAAAACCTGAAAAGTTCAGTATTAAAATTGTTCAGCTTCATAAATTATGGTTTTCGTCTCAACATAACCAAACAGGTTAGGAAAAAACATCAAAAACAAAACCATAAATAATCTGTTTCTGTAAGCCTACATCAAACAAAAAAAAATTTCAGCTGACAATCACAGACGCAGTTGAATTTTTTGTTGATCTCTGGCCCATTTGGCGGTTTCCCTGGTTGACTGTTTGAAGTTAGGGTTTGATTTTGTTTTTTTGATAAAGTCAGTGACCCATGGGGCTGCATATAACTGCTTAATGCTGCCATCGGGATACATTGCTGCGATGTCACCTAGCAAACCAACAGCAGCTCTGACAGTGGAATCTTCAATGCACAAGTTTGGTTGGTCAGCAACATAGCCCAAGAATCTGAAAATGTTCCCAATGTAAGGAAACAAAGCCTGTGGGGTGTCTGATAAACCTGCTATGATACCGACGTATGCATCTAAAACAGCTTCATGAATTTTCAAATTGTAGTCCAAGGCCTCCAGACTTGTGTTTTCAGGTTGAGAATTTTGAGCAGACAAACACAAAGCCAGGACTTGGTCCAAATACGGAACAAAATCTGGTCCGATGTTGGTAGCAATATCACCAAAGACAGAAATGACAGCAGGCTGTAGTTCCTTTTTGGCGTTAGGCAAGTTGATCATTTGACCCAAAGCGTTCATAAAAGCTGGAGCACATTGTTTGAATAAAGGACCTAAAGAGTTAGAAATGTCACCAATCAAACCAACTGCAGTAATTGAGATTTGGGAGTCGACTTGGTTCAAAGCTTTGACCAAATATGGGGCAAAAGATTCCAAATATTTTTGGAAATCAGCGCCCAGTGTGGAAGCCAATGCTGAAACTGCATAGAAAACGTCGTCATCTAGATAGTTTGTTTCTTCAGTGTTGGAGTTTGCAGATGAGTCTAATAGCGTGGTGAAAATTTGCATCAACAAATCGGAAACTGGATGAACTTGGTCAGGGATTTTCCTTATGCAAGCAGAAAGAACTGACAACACGCTAGATTGAAGCTCTTCCAGATTTTGTCTATCGGTAGTGGTAAATGAAGATTTGTCAACGTTCATAGTTTGTCCCAACTTGTCCAAAACGTAAGAGGAGATGGCAGAGATAGATTCTGAACTGCCACCACTGGCGTTTTCGACAATGGTGACTAAGCAACTGAAAGCTGAGGCTCTTGCACTGAAATCGTTATCGGTTCTTTCACAAACTTTTAAGACTGTGTCAATAATCATTGGGTATGCTTGGTAAACGATGCTTAAAAGAGCGGTGCTTTGGTTGGCAGTATTTGATGGGTCTAATTGTTCTTCTTCTGAAAGCAGAACCAACTGATCAATCAAATTAATGATGGTCCAACAACAATTGGTGATCACTTTTGGATGTCCTTGCAAACCTAGCAAGCACGTTTGTATAATTTGAGGAAGCTGTTGCTCGTCGATAGAAGTTATGACATATTCGACGATTCTCCCTAAACACCAAGCGACAGATTCTTTGACTTGCAAGTATTCATCACTCATCAATTGCAAAATAGGAAGCAATGCTTGGTGAACCAAAGAGCTTAACTGCTGTTTGTCTGGTCCGTAAAGAATAGAACCGAATGCCATGATTGCTGCTTCTCTGTTTCTCCAGTTATCTGCATTACCAATGTTTTGTTCAACAAATTGCAAAACAGGCTCCACAATGAAGTTCCCACAGTTTATAGCATATAATTCCAAACATGCACCAGCACTCATGGAAACGTTCCAGTCATCGTCTTCGAAATCTTCATTTTGTTTCATCAACAAATTCAACAATGTTGGAATGACTTCTGAAATTGATCCCAAAGCGAAATTGTAATTGACTAGTTGAGAATCTGGGAATTCTTGTAATTCAAAAGTGATATCGTTTTCTTCTTCACAGATGGTAGACCAGAATTCGACTGCCAAAGAGGCAACATCGTCTTGATTTGATTTCATTGTGGAGATGGTCAACCCGTATAGAGCTTGTTCCATGTAAGGTTTCATGTAGGCGTAGTACAATGACATGATTTTGCACAGACACCCGAAAGCTGCTGCTTGAATATTTGCATCGTCGTCTTGGGTTGCTTCACAAATGACTTGCATCAAATAGTTTCTTTCACCCTCTCTTGTCATGTTTTCTTTGATAAAAGATAAAGAATCTGCCAAAGCATTCAATGCAGTCAATCTCACGTCTTTGGAAGGTTCTTTTGACTGGGCACCCTGGACAATAGCAATCAAAATATTGTTTGAGTGGGCCATCAAAATTTGAGAATTCATACCAATGTTATTTTTTTGAGCGGCTTCATTGGTTCCGGCATCTGTATCTTGACCTGTTGAAACAGCTCCGTGTGCATCGGCAGTAGCAGTTGTTGTTGCTGTTGCTGCTGTTGTTGATGATGATGATGTGGCTGATGCAGTGGCAGAAGAAGCTTGTTCACAGATATACCCCAAAGCTTTCAAGGCACTTCTTTTGATATGTTCTGGTTGTTCAAATTGCGTGTTTGTAACCATGATGTTCATCAATTCTGGCCATTCGTTTCTTGGCAATTCGATATTGGCAATGGCAGCAACCACCTGGGCACAACTGTTTGCTACCCCGTAAGAGTTGCACATCAAACCTTGCAAAGTGAGCATTTTGATTTGATTTTTACTTTCAGTGTCCAACATGGTGCACCATCTTTGACTGAATTGTTTGGCTTTGTAAGGGTCTTTGGAAACCAATTTATTTTTAATAGACAAAGCTGCCAACATTCTGCATTCTTCTTTAACAGATTCGTCAGGAATAATGGAAGCCAATGTCCCAATGTACTGCAAAAAATTTTCATTGCTCAATTTTTCCAATTCTGTTTCAGATTGCAATCTGACAGTTGGGTCTGTAGTGAAAAGCGAGTTTTCCAATAGCTGCACAACGCCAGTTGTGAAAGTTGCTGAAGTGTTGGCGTCCATATTGATTGTTTTGTAAGTTTGTTTTTTTTCTTTTTTTTTTTTTTTTTCTTTTGGTTTAGTTCTATTTATTAATATGGTTATTTGGAGTTTCTAGTACGGTGGTTAGAATACTCTGCTTAAGCTACGCTTTTGCTTGCTTTTTTCTGTTTTTATTTAACAATCACAAGTATGAAAATAGATCATTACGATATCAAGAGGTTAGTGAACTTAAATACTAACACGTAATGGTGTTACAAAACATTTGAAGTCAATACGTGTTAGCTGTTCACAACTTTTTTTTTTTTTTTTTTGCCTCTAAGTTGCAATGGAGTATACATGTTTTTATCACCAAAAAAGAAAAGTTCTTGAGTGAACAACAACAAACGACAATTTGAGGAAATTTGACACGGCAGTTACCCTCTTGATTTACGCGACAATCAGCTGACTTTTTTTTTTTTCTAATTCTTTTAAGTTTTTTTTTTGCATTTAAACAGTCACATGCCTTTAATTTGCCTTTGGTCACATGATGTGGGGTTTTCATTGATTAGTCAATGTTTTTACAATATGGCTGACCTTTGAAGGTGACAACGTACTCTAAGAACTACCGATGTTTCATCGTAATGGGCAATGCGCCTTTATACCCTGTTACTTTATATACACATCTATCCACACGCATACTTATTTATTCAATAATTTGCTCTATCATCATTGCAAAATAAACAAACGAAACTTAAAAGATACTTAAAAGAATCTTGAAAGAATCTTGAAATGAAACTAGCATCAGTATATAAGCCATATTGGACTATAATTATCAAGCAGAGTCTTTGGCAATCAATTCGTCAGCCAAAATGATGTATTCTTCTTCAGCTTGTTCTTTGGTCATTCCCTTTAATTTTTCCCAAGCATCCCACTTGTATCTATCTTTCAAGTTGAAAATCCCTGGTCTTTCTGGTTTGTTGTTGTCTCCAACAGTGGCTTGTTTGTAGTAACTGTACAATTTCAGCAAATCATCTTGAGATGGAGTTTTGGACAAAGCATTCACAGCTTTCACTTTTGCTTCAAATTCTTGAGAAGGCATTGTTATTGTAATTGGGTGTGGTGAGTTGGTGCTTTGTTTTAGTTTTGGTGGGATTAAATGCAAGATTAACAATTTCAACCTTCAACCTTCAATTTTTAGTAAAAAAGTATAGAGTATGCTTTGTTTCAAATGAAACCTGTTAAAATCAAAACTGAAACAACCTTCTTTTAAAGTTGATGATGTGGGTACTCACTAACGCGTGAGAGTGGCGAAATCTAAAGGGGGAGAGAGAGAGAGAGAGAGAGATAGAAAAAACAACATAGGCAGGGAACGACAACACAGAACGACAGCACAATGAATCTTGCTCAGGTACGCTACTCGCGATTATGCTCAGAACATTAGCTAGATACATTATCAACTGACTTTGCCTTTTTGTTGAGCAATCATTCGGATTCTATAGAGAAAAAAAAGGTTGCTGCTTATTGAGAGACCGAGCTGGTTGAAAGAAATAAAGAAAAAAAACTCACTTTCGGTCTACATTCGGTTGTATCTCGGTGTACAGTCTGTCAAGCCTTTTTTGGTTGCCCGAACATGAAAGCAAATTTTAGATCCGCAGGTAATTACTGCAAAAATACTATACTAATTTGTGCAAAATCTACTTAGCCAGCTTTGAGCAGAAAAAAGAGTTTTTTTTTTTTTTTTTTTTTGTTGCTTTGATCTAAGATTTACGCGCACATCTCAGAAATTAACTAATTATAGGTTGGTGCGTGCTTTGCTGACTACAAGATTAGTTTTTCACATTAGTAAAACACTTTTATTACAAATTTCCTATTTGGTGCTTTAAAAAAATGTATTAATTAAACATTTGACTAATTGCTAATTTGGTATATCAAAAATTTTGATATAAGAGTTTTATTGCTCCCAAATCACCATGAAATAAAACCAAAGTGAGACCGCACCAAATATGCAAGGTCTAGTTGATCACAAAGGATTGCTTGATGCACAATGGAAAGCTTTTTCTCTATGATTTGGTGGTATAACACACTGACCTGTACCACCAACTCAAAACAAATCAAATCAAATCAAAACAAAACACTGTCCTATTAGTCAAACGTTTAACTAATACACAGCTAGCTCAAAGAGGAAACTTTGAAGTTCTAAAATTGTTTCTTGAGTGTTGTGTGCAGTTGGATAGAAAGGAGCCACTGGCAGAAGAAGAAGAAGAAGAGGAAGAAGAAGAAGAAGAAGAAGAAGAAGGAGAAGAAGGAGAAGAAGGCGCAACACAAGGAAACCAGGGAAAAGCCAAAAAAAAAAAAAAAAACAAGAAAGATTTAGTTGACTGTTAGGATGATTTGATTAGAAAGAGGTTGAAGGGAGGGAAGACGGAAAATGATTTTAAACTGTTGTGGATCAAGGAGTGAGGGGTGAAATGGATATATCGTATTGTATTTTTTTTAAGGACAATCTTTATGCGGAGTATATGTTAGGAAGGATAACTGCAGAACCTGATCTTCTCGTATTTTTGGAACTTTTGTCAAACACGTTGAAAACTTTATATTGAAATATGATCTCCTTGTTTTTAGGCTTCTTTATGTATATAATACCAAAGCATTGCGCAAGAAAGGTAGAGATCCTTCGCATTGATTAACCATCTAATAAATCTACGTTTCGCATTATATTACCATCACCATCACCATCACCATCACTGTTTTAACCATTGAAAGATTTGTTACACAACTCAGAGTACTGACCAGTGCAACGGAACGTATTACAGACGCTACAGTAACTTATAGAGAAGTGTAAACAAGTCGTTTATTTATTATCTTTTAGAGCTTTATATCAGTTTGACTCACATCAATATCATCTCTTTAACGTATTTTATAGCTACCAAAACACACATTTACGCTCGGAAACACTTCAACGCTATACCATCATTGCATGAAATATCACTTACCAAACACACAGCCTCCATATTCAAATTCCAGAAGCAATAATGCTTCCCACAAAGACTCTTTGAAAAGTGATCGCACATCCACAACTACAAATGGAAGAGGAACCCACTATCGGCAAGAGCAAAACAAAGAAAGCACAGATGTTTTGATAGATCAGAGCAACGGATACAAAAGCAATACACAGCTTGCTGATGTGATACCTCAAGCATTTAAAGATTTAAGTTTTGGTAATCGACATTTTTTGAGTAACGGTATGATGCCGTCGAATGAGAATGAATTTGTTAACAGCTCTACAAAACAGTCTACAAATTTCGAGGCTCATGATAGATCCAAATATACAAACTATTCTTCGCGGACTAACACGCAGGGACTTGGTAAAAGAAGTAGGAAATCTAGTACAGTAAATGCAAAAAATGATGATCGTCAACAAAGCGATCATCAATCACAAACGAATTCGAGCAAAAATGAGGATCCTTCAAGCTCAAACTTTTCGAATAACCATTCAACGGGTCAGCGGGCTGATCTTGACGAAAATGATACTAATGAATATAACGAAAGCACTGACACCTCTGACCCACTTCCTGGATCACACTGTTCCAATAAGAGCAAAAAAAGACTGCTTCACACCAATGATTTAGATCTTCATTCAGATAAAAAGCGCAAAGCTTCAATTTCTTCACGGGCTTCATCGGTATCTGATTCACCAGATGTTGCCCAAAAAAAGGGCAGAAAATTGAGGAAAAACTACACTTTACCACCAAAACCTTCTAAAGATGATGCAAGTTATTTTATGGAAATGAGAAAATATAGAGCAGCTAAAGAATATTTGAATAACTTGACATCTACTTCATTGAAACAAGTAGCCCTCAAACATAAAATCTCGGTACCAACTCTAATCACATATATGGACTCGGAAAGAGTGAAACAGTTTATTAAAACAGGTAAGTACTCAGGGAATGCAGCTTTGAAAGCGAAAAGAAATGACAAAAATCAATATAACGAGCATTCAAAATCAAATGAACAGTTACTGCAGAAAACGAAAAAAAGAATAGCATTGTTGGAAAAATTTAAAAATAACATAGATTTACTGGAATATTTGAAAGCACATGAAAACTATGACGAGGAAGACCCTGTCTTCAATTTACAAGAAAATGCCGCTGAATATAACAAAAATACTTCAAGAACAAAAAAAAGTAGTGCTGATGAAGTTGACGATGAAAGTGAACTAGACTTTGATCACCCTGACCTGATTGAAAATCACATGCAAGGTTCAACTTTAGACATTCAGCAAGAACGGAATGATGCGGCATCGGCACAATCAAAAAGTCGCGGCCGTCAGCTTCAGGAGCAGATTGAAAATTACGACACACCTATTTTTCCCAACAATGAAAATTACGAATTGAGCGATGATGAGGAAGTTAAAAATCAAAACAAATACACTGTGGAAACGTTCAAAAAACAAGCAATGAACACAGAGGAAAAAGTTTCTTCAATAAAAAAAATCATCAACGATATTACCGTCAACTCTTCCTCAAAAATTCGCCCTATAGTTCCACAAATTATTCACTATGCTGCCAATTTTGAACCCACAAATAACAAGCACAAAGAAGACACGGCAGGTAAAACATTCCTTGAGAGACCAGCAGCAGTGTTGAATTCCTCACCTAGTCTCCCACGACTGCGGCACTCACAAAGTTTGAGCAAACAACCAAGTGTTAAGCCCATTAAATTTAAACAATACATCAATGATAAAAGTGCACCGCAGTCATTAAAATCACAGTCGAAGAAGACAAATGGGTTGAAGGGTGCAAAACCACAAGCAACCTCAACGCATAAGGTTTCAGGACCACCTCATGATTCCAATATAGGCAAAAACTCAAACGTATCAAACTCCGAATTGCCAGCAATAGCATTAGTATCAACAGCCGTTCAAAAGGGAAACACACAGACTCATCAAAACAATTACCATGTTCAGCCTTTCGATTCTCCTACAGAAGCATTTGCTCACCCTTACACAATTCACATGCAGCAACAAACTCCTGCGAATCTACAAGCTAGAATGTTAGATGCACAACAAAAATACGCTTACATGAACCGCGATCCGACATTTTTCGCCGGTACAAACTTTGTGGATCAGTACGGCCAACAAACATCACAGAATCTTTTCCCCTTTGGATTTGCAAATTTTGAAAACACAAGCTATCCGAACCCTGTGCTTCCTGGAGTAATCAATGGGAAAGACGCCTACAGCACGGCATACTTGAATAACACCAACCAAAACAACCTTTCGTTTTCGAACACAAATACGCTTGCTGAACTACGGGCTCCGTTTCAAGAATCAGAAACAGGGCCCCCTTTGTTACATTTTCCTCAACAGCATTCTCCGCATCATCCATATAACAGCCACGTTTACTTTCCCAATCATTTCGATCTCAAATCTCCACCGGCCGCTCCTCCCGTGTCTGCTTCTTTGCAGCAATATCAGGCCGCGATAAATCAACATCCAGTGAGTTCTGAAATGGGATCGCCTCCTTTCAAAAAAAATTTTGGCTCGCCAACCCAGCAAAGTTACGTTCCTGCCTCCAGTCGACTTAACAGGCTGGATAATTTTTCCGAAAGCGCTTTTCAGCCATTCAATGATCCAACGTCGGATCCAGAATTCAGCAGCAAATACAACGCTATATTTGAGGAATTCCAGAAAAAGTTCAGAGACTTGTTGGATGGACGATCAGAGGATTTGCAAATATATTATGCAAGACAAATGGAACAAAAAATGAGCACGGTTTTTTACCCTTACAGTTTGGAGTCAATCTTAAAGTCAAGGGATCATCCACAACTGGTATCTAAACCAAACTCCAGACCGTCTGCGCATGAGTTTGCGCCTTACATCTATCACAATGCAACAGCAAGCTCAGGTTACAGCGTGTTGGACGACATGAAAAACAACTTAAATTCGCCTTTTCATGCGAGCATCGAACAAAGAACAAACGTCCCTACTCTTCCTAAGATTCCTTCTGCAGTGCCCGCTGCCAGTCAAAATTTGGGCAAAAACATTTTGTTTTCTCCTAACTCTTTGAACCAATTGCAGGGATCATCACTTTCGAAATCTTCGTCTCACTATAAAAAAGACAGTCCAATGAAAAAACAAAAGAAAGTGCCAGAGGCACTGAATTTGAACAAAAGTACTCCAAAAAAAACAACTTCCAAGGGGACGCCATTTCTGTCTCCTCCAAATACCACTACCACTTCTAAAAATCCTGATTTATCAGTCCCACAATTTACCCCAGAAGGCAAAAAAACCCACTAGATGTATATGTTTATTTGATTTGACTACTCTTAGCTTATTTATAGAAATGGTAGTACTTTGCAGATCCCACTAATTTATAAATGATTAAAAGTTTTTGTTCTGTATCTGAAAAGGCAGTTTTGATCTGATTTGGTAATTCAGAAGTTCTATTGAAGCTTCTTGCTTTCCCGATTCTTGCGATTTGCACGACACTTCTTTGCTTATCATGGAGGTGACCTTCCTCAAAGAAAAGTATTTTCCCGCGTCAAAAAAACTAAACAAAAAGATTTGCGCGCACAAACCGGAAAAGCTTATCAGCCATTGTCAGCCAAGAGCCTTTTTTTCCAGTCGGGGGCCGATTATGCGCATCGAGTTTTTGCTCAAGTGCTCATGAGTCACAGACAGCATTGTAAGAGTTGGTAAGTTGCAAGAAAATCTTGGCGTACACAGCATTCTCAAAAAACTTGGTGAGTTACTTTGACTATAAGAAGTCAAAAGAGGAAAATACTAGCTACTATTTCTCACCTCAGCAGTTCAGATCCATTGCATACCAAGCAACATTTTAGAAAGTTTACCAAGAAAGCCTTAAGCGAGAAAAAAGACCTATCTGCTTGCAATGTCAAGACGGACCAGCTTGAATTTTTCCCCGTCGAAAGACACTGTGATGGTGGACGACGCTCATAATGATAATGCGCTAAGCCCAGCTTCTTCTTGTTTTGAAGAAGCCTTGAATGAAAAACAAGGGTTTAATCACGAAGATAATTTTCCCGATGGTGGACGACAAGCATGGACAACCGTTGGCGGGGCTTTTTTTGGTTTAACATCTGTTTTTGGTGTTTTGAATAGTGTTGGAGCAATTGAAGCTTATATTCGGGACAATCAGCTTCGAGAAGTTCCCACTTCCACGATTTCATGGATTTTTTCTATTTACACTTTCATGCTATTCTTCAGCGGCATATTTTGTGGTTGCTTTTTTGACAGGAATGGTTGCTCATATATCAATTATGTTGGGTCTGCATTTTCTATCGTGGGATTGTACACTTTGGCCGTCTCCACAGAAGTTTGGCATTTCGTTCTAAGTTTTAGTTTATGTTATGGCCTTGGTAGTGGTATACTACTTACAAGTCTCATAAGTGCAGCAAGCACGTGGTTCAAGAAAAGATCAAACACGGCCCAGGGCTTGATATCATTAGGAGGGAGTTTTGGGGGGATCGTATTTCCAGTTATGCTTCGCAGGCTCTATTCAGAGATAGGGTTTGCAAACGCTATCCGAGTCTTGGCCTCTATTCTTTCTTTGTTTTTGATCTTGAGTTGCATCTTGACAAAGGAAAACTCAAAAGTTGTGGACTATGTTGAAAATCGAAGCCGCAGAGAAACAAAGAAAGAAGTTTTGAAAGTGTATGTCACAGATCTAATCAATTTGAAGTATTTGTTAGAACCCAAATTTTTCTTTTGCACACTTGGTTGCGCTTGCGCTGAAAGTGGAACCACAGTTGCGGCAACTTATTTTGCTTCCTATTGTATTCACAAGGGCTACACGCAAACCCAATCATACACTTTTGTCACAGTTATCAATGCCTTCGGGATTTTGGGGAGGTCTTCTGGTTGGTTGGCAGACCGTTACACGGGAAGATATCATATTCTATTTGCTACCATGCTGCTAGCTTCAATTTTCTGTTTTGTTTTATGGCTACCCTTTGGTGAACACATGAAAGTCATGTACGCGTACTGTGCTTTGTACGGTTGTATGGTGTCTGGATTTTTGTCTTTGGCTCCAGCTGCAGTTGGTGCAATTTCAAGAATTGAAGAATTTGGTAAAAGATTTAGTACAATGTATTTTTTTGTTTCTGTGTTTTGTATTCCAATTTTAGAGATTGCGGGGGTTATCATTGGGGATAGCAAGTCGCAAGCATCTTTTGATCATTATGTTATATTTTGCAGCTGCATTCTTCTAGTTGGAGCAGCCTCATATATTGTTACGAGAGTTTTACATTTAGGCTTGAAAGCAGGAAAATTTTGATTATAGCAAAATTTTTAGAATTATGAAGAGACAAAAATACTTTTTGAATAGAAGTTTTTATAAATAACTATATACATTTTTAATCAATTTTTGATCTTTTTATTTGTTTCATTTTCTGGAGACCCATGTTCATTCTCAGCAGCTTCACTGACAGTTCTTTTGGAGTCAGAAACTTCAGTTGCCGCAGCCTCAATCTCTATTTTTCTTTTTGCCACGTATTCTTTGGTTTCAGCAGGACTCTTTAAATAATGCGTTCTGTAAAATCTAAGCTGTTCTATGCTTTCCAAAATATCACTTTTCGCAGTGTGAGCTGCTTTCTTTCTTGGCATCACGTTGCTCAATTCAGAGTTGTGTCTTCTGCAAACTTCCATAATTGAAGAGACGTCGATAATTCTGTAAGTCAAATGCTCAACAACTTGAGGCAGATCCTTCAGCATGAAGAGCCTGTCAACATGCACTGAATTCCCAGCAAGAATACCAACTCTGGAGTCAGGAATGTATTTTTTTATGTATGCCAGTAACTCTGAGTCAACTTGCTCTTTTGTAATATCTGAATTGACAACTTTTTCAGTCAGCCCACTCGACCCATGATGGTCTATGCACCACTGATCCATTTTGTCCATAATAGATTTAGGACAGTGAATCACGCTTTCGTACCCTTGTTCATCCACGACTTTGAGATTACCATCGGTAATGATACAGCAAATTTCTATAATATAGTCGTTATGGTGATCCAATCCCGTCATTTCACAATCAATCCAAACAATTGGTTTATATACTCTTTTGACTGCGGAAGCGATGTCATTAGAATTGGCACTGGGTATATTGGATCCTTGTGCTGGCGAGTTGGAAGAAGTTTTGGAGGTCATTTTGTTGTTTTTCAAATGTTGAGAAAAGTTCAAATATGGGGAAGGTTTTAGTTTTTTAGCAGATGGAGTTTTGGGTAATCTTAGCTTGAATGGGCTATATGCTCTTCTTTGACCAAGGAAAAGCAAATTTGAAAAACAGAAACTTGATGGATGTAGTGTTCTCGTGTTTTTTAAGCTAAACATGTAACAGTGTATTCTCTGTCAGTGACAAATGCAAAATCCCAAATAAAAAACTAGATCTGAAGATTGTTTGAGCTTCTCATCTTCATCATCTAAAACAGAAGAGAACTTTAACAAGTTTTCATAACTGTTAGGACAGTCAATGTAGATCATCGAATTCCATCCGCTCCCCCCCAAGTGCGTCGAAAACATTGGGTCGTACACGTGAGTTCACTTTTCGATGTTGAATTTTCCAAATGAAATAGTAATATGTGCAAAAGATCGCAAAAAAAAAAAGAAAGAAGAAAAAATTGTACCAAAATCAAACCAATCACTAGTAACGACAGGCACAGGAAAAACAGATTACCCACTTACCACAATAAACACACACACTTGCAATAATCATACATAAAAAGTTAATAACCTAGTTGAGATCTTGTTTCAGATGTAAAAGACTTGGTATGAAAGTTTATTTAGAAGATACATTTCACAAGATCTGTGTGGAGTCATCAACTGCAAGTGCTACTATCGACAGTATAAGCCAGGTCCACAGATACTACGTAGCAAAAAACCGAGAAAGTTAATCAAGATCAAGATCAGACGCGATAGCTAATTGCTGAAAGCCCAAGTAAAATAAGGCAAACTCCATTAAGCCATTCACCATATCAAACTCCTATCTCTAGAACAACCTCGAAAATATAAAAAAAATAATAAGAAAAAAAGAGAAACTATTACAGTACTTTTCAAGTTTGCAATTCTTTCCTCCCTGCAAGAAATATACACCTTTCAAACACCAAAGCTTTTTTTGCTGAAAAGCTGTTTGAACCATGAAAAAATCCAAAATTAAGCTTCCGAAGTTCAAAAAAACTTTACTGGAACTAAACAAGTTTGGCCGGAAAAGTGGATCTACTAATGAGCACAGCAACAAGTTAGCAACAACATTTGGACTAAACCCCAAGGACAAACAGTCTAAAAAAGATAGCAAGACATCCAAACACACTTCACTCGATTCCGTTTCAGATGTTCAAAAACACAATGAAGGACATCATTCAGATTCTGAAGTTGTTCCTCAAGCAAAGCATACTCAGGTCTTGAATGCTACTGATAGCAACAGGGAGAATTTTTCAGCTCACCTACCGGCTCCTTCAGCCAACGTGCCTATCTCAACATCTCCAAACAAATTTAATTTAGCCAAGCAGCAATCAAAGAGTCCAAGCAGTTCCCAAACGTCTAGTTCCAGCACCGGAAGATACGTGGAACTTTTACAGAAAGCAAGCAACTCAGACACAACTATTTTGATGGAGTTGGACCTAGAAGGAAATATTAAATACATTAGTCAAGTGTGGGAAAAAATCATAGGAACGATTCCTGAAGAAATGATAGGCAAACCAATTTCAGAATTTGTTATTGGTTCCGATTACGATAAATCTGTTTTTGAAAGAACCATGGAGCTTATGCTTGAAGACGACAGCAGCTACAGAATAAAATTTACTTTGGAGCAATTCACAGTTGATAAAAACCTGGTCAGTAAAAAAGTTGAAAACATTCTTTCAACTCAAAGTATACAATTTGAAGAACAAGAAAGTTTAGATGGAACAGACACCACAACAATATCAAGCTTCAAAAACAGAAAATTCATTGAACTTGAAGCACAAGGAATTGTCATAACTGATGTTGTTAACCATGTGCCTTTACATTCCATGTGGATTATCAAGCCTTTTTACGCTGTTGACGAGTATGACAATTTGCCTCTTTCTCTTGCAGAAAAATTAGGTTTTGGAGCAATAATTTTCCAGGAATACTTGAATGAAATTGAAAAACTTAAAGTTTTGCATGAAAAAGACTTACCACCTTACAAAAGAGAAATCTGTCGAATTTGTGAAACAGCAATTATAACGTGGTGGCTTGAATCTCATTGTTCCATGTGTTTGTTTGAGCATAATCTCTATAACAATATATCAATGCTCCACGACAATTTGGTTGACAACAAGCAAATTTTGCTTAAAATTAAAAGAGATTTGCTTGCTTTGAAAGATTTTCAAGACTCATCGGCAAACATTTCTAACCAATATCAGCTTGATATAGAGCCTATTCAGTACAAGGATATTTACATTGATGTTCTAAGTTTGGATTATTCTTTAATACCAACATTGAATTTGTTTATTAGTTGCTGTGATGACGCCATAAACATTAATAACAGCGAACTGAAAAGTTTTCATGGTTTGAAATTGGATAGCATCGAGTTCGATTTTTCTCCTAGTTCAAAACAAAATATTGAGCATGTGAAAAACTGGAAAGCACGTTTGGCACACCTGTACAATGGCATTGATAGTATCAGACTGCAAGATTTAAAGATGGTGCTTTACGATATCCAAACTTCCAGTGAGTTGAAAATTGTGCAACTGGAACGGCTACAAAACACACAGAAACATCATTTGAAAGAAACATCTGAAGTTACCTTGTATACTCAAGAATTGGTGAAACAGAAAATTCAAAGCAATCGTTTAAACATTCCTCCAGACATTCAATTATCAAATTCTTCATTCACTCCCGTCAGTGACATAGATTTTGCTCATACACAGTCGCAACATAGTAACTATCCTATTTCTTCAGGGCAAGAAATAGATGGAAAAATGGCAACACCAGCTCCACAAAAACTACAAAGTGCCTTGTTCAACCAAGCTTATTTACAGGACTCAAACGAGTCTATTCCTTCAGCTGTAGCGCTGCATTCAGCACACTCTTCACAGCAAGCTGAAAGAGTTTACTCTCCCAAATACTCCGATAAAGCGGCGACCGAGCATTTGCATGTTCAAAGCACCTTCAATGGCCTTGAAAATTCAACTGGTTCAATGGAAACCGCCTCTTCAAAATCTTTGCATGAGGAAGAGCATACTGAACCAAGTGTAACTATTCAAGAGCCGCAAGCTATACCCCAAGTTGTGGTACCCTCCGGAAGCAGGCCTCCTTCTTTATTGATCAGCAATCATCTGTTACCTGTCCCAACTTCTTCTTCGGACGATAGCTCGACTGACTTGGGCGCTTTTGCTGAAACCAACAAAAATGTAGCAGAAAGCTGGTCTAGGGGTTCTTCTCAAAATACAAAGAGTATCAGACGCTTGAGCACGGCTACTAGATACAACGCACTGGCATCTATTTCAGCCACACCAAGAAAAGGCTCGCCTCTATCCACAGGTGGGAAGCTTAATACTCCCTTATCCGTTATTAAAAAGAATCCAACAGCAAAAAGTATGATGGAGAAATCTCCCCTTGCTTCGCCCTTTATGCCTCCTTTGGAATCTTCAAACATTTCTGCTCACCAAACCCTTGCTTCAACATCGGACAGCATCGCTACAAGTATGCAACCCATGAGCCCTCTTTTATTGGCCAGTGAAAGTTCCGTACTAACTCATCGTCATTCAAGCAATCCTCATATCTTTGATTACGATATCATCAAACCTATCTCCAAAGGAGCATTTGGAAGTGTTTTTTTGGCGAAACGTAAACTAACTGGGGAGTATTTTGCGGTAAAAGCTTTGAAAAAATCAGATATGATTTTGAAAAATCAAGTCACCAACATTAAAGAAGAGCGTGCAATCATGATGTCTCAAATCAATAAAACCTACACGGCCAAACTATATGCTACTTTTCAAAATAAAGATAACCTGTTCTTGGTCATGGAGTATCTGCCCGGAGGTGACTTGGCTGCACTAATCAAAAACGTGGGTATTTTGCCAGAAAAATGGACAAAACAATACATCAGTGAAGTCATCTACGGTGTTGATGATATGCATAAAAATGGCATTATTCATCACGATTTGAAACCAGATAATTTGTTATTAGACATAAGAGGACATGTGAAGTTTATTGATTTTGGTTTATCTAGAAGAGGTTTGGTGAACAGGCAGAGACATGACTCATTTGGTAGTCAAAACATGGTACCAAATGGCTCTCCCGGTAGCCAGCACACTCACAACAGTTTGATTCATTCAGCAGGCATTTCTTATGGTGATTCTCTGCGTAAAAAGACAACCACTGACAACGCATCATATTTTTCATTGCCCTCTGCCAATAACGCTCCTGCAAAGATGAAAATCTTGGAGTCTCCAACTCAAGAACTTTCATCTGATTTGCAAAAAGCTTTTACTAATAACGAAGTTTTGGAAGCCGCCAAAATGCAAGAAAGCGGCTCTCATTACACATTTTCTGTCGATTACGGTTCGAGATCTGGAACGCCTTCGGTAACTGGTCGCAAAAACTCAGGCCACTTAAATGGTAGTGATGCCACTAACTCAACAGCGATCTCAATCAGTAAAGGTAGTCGTGGAACTGCTGACGGTGATTTTGTCATTTATGATCCAAAAGCTAATAACAAACAGCAAAAGTTTTTGGGGACTCCTGATTATTTGGCTCCAGAAACGATCAGTGGTGCAGGGGAATCAAACCTTTGTGATTGGTGGTCGATTGGGTGTATATTTTTTGAATTCATTTTTGCCTATCCACCTTTCCATGCTAGCACTCCAACAGAGATTTTTCAGAACATTTTACGGTGTGACATTCAATGGCCAGATTTTGAAAACGAAGAAGAAGAGAGGTTTTTCATTTCTGCTGAGGCAAAAGATTTGATTGAAAAATTGCTTGTTTTAGACCCCTCTAAAAGATTAGGTGCCAATGGGGTTGGTGAGATCACCTCCCATCCTTACTTTAAAGGATTTGATTGGTCGAAAGTGTATGAAGAAGAGGCGGAATTTGTTCCAAACGTTGCTCATCCTGAAGATACAGACTATTTTGATCCTAGGGGTGCCACCATGAACATAGATTTCCATCTTTCAGACAGCGAGGACTATGTTTCTGAAGAGCCAAACAACGCCCTTAACGTTGACAATATCGAAACTTTAAATGATTTAAACGGAGATGGATATAAACCGGATGAGCTTTCAAATTCCATACACAATTCTTCAACTGTGATCAATAGTCGAAATATTGGGTCGAAATTAGAGCCTACTAGTATTTCTTCTATCCTGTCACCTGCACAAGTGGGGTCTTCAGAAAATGGATCAATTTCAAGCAGCACAAATGTCTCAATTACACGTCGTCGTGCCAATAGTATTAAGTTGAATGAAAATCAAACAGAGTTTGGATCTTTCAGTTTCAAAAACATTGTAGCTTTGAGCAAGGCAAACAAAGATGTTATAAATCGTTTGAAAACCGAACACTTGAATGAGAAAGGTCAGCATTTATCATCTGTTTCTGCTTCTCCTGTGAGCTCCCACTTATCAACTCAAAGCCAAAGTCTCAAAAACTCATCTTTTTCAGGTTTGCTAAAGAATTCATTTAGCCATTCTCCAGTGAGACGTGATAGTGCCGAAAGCGGGAGGGCGTCAAACCATTCTCTAATGAGCGAACCCCATGGAGATGAATATAACAGCTCTAGTGGTGCTCCTTCTGAAGTTTCACTATCTAGACTCGGAAAAGAAACAGGGTCTGTGAATAAATCTTCACTGTCTCGGGCACATAGCACGGGCCGCAATCACAGTAATAGCTTAGTTAGTTTAGATGCCTTGTCTAATGATGAAGAACGGTTTGATGCTTTGGCTCAATTGAGAATTTTGCGGAAACAGAAAAAGAAAAAGGCCAATAGAAAATTTTCGTGTGAGTCCGAACAGTCGTCTGTGGTCAAGCTCGAGTTCAACTTGGATGTTTTGGTGTGCGAGTCAATTCCAATTCACTCGTTTTTTATTACCAGAAACTTGGAACAGCTTGGTTGTCGTGTTCTTGCTGTTGATTCTGGTGACGAATTGGTTAGAAGAGCTACCAGCAATGTTAAATTTGACATCATTTTTAGTACGTACATCATGCCAACTTTGAACTGCATTGATCTTTTCAAGCTTATCAGAAATACAAACGGCGTGAACTGCAACACCCCTTTCATTGTCATCACCGCGTATTACAACGAAGCTTTCAAATTGAAACTGTTTGATGAAGTTGTGGAAAAACCAGCCACGAAAGAGACCATGAGACAGCTGCTAAATAAATACACCATGGGAAGAGTTCAGCAATGCGAAGAAACCCTTATCAGCGATGTAGACAGCGAAATTTTCTATGATACCACCTGAGAAGGCGATTGTCTGTGTACTTTTGTATATCATAAAAGCTAATGTTGGCAGCAAGACTGCCTGAAAATGAAAACTAGGTTTGAATCTTTTTTGCATTGTTGTTGAAAGTGATTGTGTTGGCACAACACCGTTAGAGTTGTAGTTAAAAAAATTGATCACGTGTATTTACTTGCTGCTGAGAGTCATGACAGTCAAGAGATTTTGAGTCGGAAAAATCAGAAAAACGACGAGAAAGAGAAGAAGAAAAGCAAAAAAAAAAAAATTTTTTAGAAAGTTCACAACTTTTCTGTTCAAATAACCGATGACTGATTTTCAGCACACATTTCTGGAAGCAACTCTGTCTTGACGCTTTACATATAAGATGATCTCAGTTTCCAATTACTTAAGAAGCTTCAAGAAAAGTACCAAGCACTCAAAACAAGGCCCCTATATCACACAATGCCTACCGTTTCCGTTTACAAAAAAGATTTGTTTGACCTACTAGGAAAACAGTATGAAGACCAAGAATTCGATGACTTGTGCTTCGATTTTGGTTTAGAGGTTGACGAAGACACTACTGAAGAAGCTTTGAAAGCTGGTACCGAGCCAGAACTGAAAATTGAAATTGGTGCTAACAGATACGACTTGTTGTGTATTGAAGGGATTGCTCAATCTTTGAATGAATACTTGGGTAATTCGAAAACTCCTGAATACAAATTGACCAAACCAACCACCAAATTGGTCATTGACAAATCTACTGCGCAAATTAGACCATATGCCGCTGCTGCCATTCTGAGAAACATTAACTTTGATGCCAAGTCATACGAATCTTTCATTGCTTTGCAAGACAAGTTGCACTCTAACATTTGTAGAAACAGATCTTTGGTTGCTATGGGTACTCACGATCTTGACACTATTTCTGGTCCTTTTTACTACAAAGCTTTACCTAAAAATGAGTTTGAGTTTATTCCATTGAACCAAACCAAAAAAATGACAGGTCAGCAAATTGTTGATTTTTACAACACTCCAGAACAAAAAAACAACTTGGGTAGATTCACTCACATCATCCAAGACTCTCCTGTTTATCCTGTCATTTTGGATTCAAAAAACACTGTGTGCTCTTTGCCACCTTTGATCAACTCTGAGCACAGTAAAATCAGTGTTGATACCAGAAATGTTTTCATCGAAATCACTGCAACAGACAGAACTAAAGCTGAAATTGTTTTGAATCAATTAGTCGCCATGTTTTCCAGATACTGTGACGATAAATTTACTGTTGAGCCTGTTGAAGTGGTTAGCGAACACAATGGTGAATCTAGAATCACTCCTAACTTTGCATTGAGACAAATGTCTGTTTCCAAAAAATACATTAACGGTGCTTTAGGTTTAAGTTTGTCGTCAGAAGAAATTGCCAAATACTTGGAAAAAATGTCTTTGAAAGCCGTGCCTTCCACTTCTGATGAAGATTTGCTAGATGTCACTATCCCAATTACTAGACCAGATGTCTTGCATCCATGTGATATTATGGAAGATGCCGGTATTGGTTACGGTTTCAACAATGTTCCAAAAGATGGTGAATTGAGCAACTCCAGTTTTGTTGGTTCACCTTTGCCAATTAACAAAGTTTCCGATTTTTACAGAATTGCATGCTCTCAAGCAGGATGGGCTGAAGTTATGCCATTGACTTTATGCTCGCATGACGAAAACTTCAAATTTTTAAGACAAGAAGACGATTTAACTAAAGTTGTCAAGTTGGCAAATCCAAAAACTTCCGAATACCAAGTTGTTAGAACCACTTTACTACCGGGTATTTTGAAAACAGTCAAAGAAAACAAAAAGCATTCATTGCCAATCAAAGTTTTTGAATCCGGCGATGTTGTTTTCAAAAACGACAAATTGGAAAGAAAAGCTTTCAATCAAAGACACTGGGCTGCTATCTATGTCGGGAAAAGCTCTGGTTTTGAAATCATTCAAGGTTTGCTAGCAAAAATTATGCAAACTTTCAGAACTTCTTGGATTGCTGACTTTGGTGCTGCTTCCTCAGGAAGAGGTTACTGGATCGAAGAGGATGCCAACAATACCTACTTTCCAGGCAGGGGTGCTAAAGTGATGTTCAGAGCCAAAGAAGGTGCATCTCCAATTAATGTTGGTAGCTTGGGGGCCTTGCATCCAGAAGTCATGACAAACTTTGACATTCCTTATGCTGGTTCTTATGTTGAATTGAATGCTGAAAACTTTTTGTAAGAATATCAGTTGAAATATGAATAAGATGTGGGTATTTTTTGTACTTTGTATAACGCTATAAAAAAAAAAAGAAATTGAAAAATAAACGTCGCATATGTGTAATGAACATCTGAGTTAGGCATGGGATTTCAAGGCTTCTTGTGCAAAAATCCTTCTGTTCAAAGCAGCTTTAAAAACACGTCTATGCTGAAGTCGCAGCTCTAATCAAAAATCATCTCCAAATTGAAATTGTTTTGTTTCCATTTCACTAAATTCAGCATCGTCTTCTTTAGGGTGAGATTTAACAGCCTGACCGGCGTTAAGTAACTGAAAGCTCACGTTTTGTTTGACAGGTTTCGGCGGTTGGGGCATTTCATCTGTATTGTTATCCTTTTCATTTTGTTTTTCCACGTTACTTTGAGCCTTCACGTTTGTCAAAAGGTGTGGACTGTTGACAACAGAGTTTTTAACATGTTCTAATTCCCTTTGTAAAGCATCTGTGTCCAATACAGAAGTACTTTCAGCAACTGATGTTTGGGATACTCCCTCTTTTTTGTGTGTATCGGAGGTTTCATCTTCCATCATTTCTTGCCAGTTTTGCTTCTTCGGTTTTAACCATTTTGGCAACCAGCTGTTCTTGTGAGATTTTTTGGAATCCAAAGCCTTTTGTGCTTCATCCAAAGAGTGAATTAATTCTCTTTGCTTTTTCAACTGCTCAGGGTCTGGTGAATCGTCTATTTCGACAAATTCCTCGCTCAAAACAGAGAGTCCTAGTTTTTTTAGTAGTTTTGGAATGTTCTTACGATATTCCATGTGGCCTTGCACCCATTCAGAGCAATCGAAATTTTCAATATTGTCAACCGTTTCAACAGGAGATAAACCTGCAACAGTTTTTAAACCACCCCCTGTTGCTCTGAATAAGTACCCTAAGATCCAATCCTTCAAAGAGTATCCATTCACAAATCTGCCACTTACCACAGACCTACACATCACCAGTTCATCTCTGTGGCAAACCACCGGTGACCCAAATATAATCACGTTTTCAACTATACCAACCATACCTTTGCGGCACAATTCTTTTAGACAGGAATAAATAACTCTAGAGCCCAAAGAAAAGCCAATCAACGTAATGGGTCTTTCCCCAAGGTTTTTGGAAGCCAAAGTGTCTGCCAAAATAAGACCGGCGTTCCAAGCCCTGTCCAAGGAAACATTCCACGGGTTGTCAATGATATACCCCAGCTTTGATAGAGCCATTGGTAGCTGGATTGCGGCCATTAGCGCAGTAAGAATGGTTGCACCTAGAATTTGCTGGATTGTCTGTGTGATAATTTCACTTGCTAAAATATTAATCGTTTGCCCCGTGGATTTAAGCATCTCAGGTTCCCAGTATAGAGAGTACAAGTCACCTTCAATTGGGTCCAAAGTAGAAAAGGGTAATCTAACATCATCTTCATTACCAACCATCCAACCAGAAACACTGATAATTAGGTTGACTCTTCTGTTGTTGTGCAACGGCTTAAACTCAAACGTTCTAACACTTCCCATTCTCTTAGTCATGGAAGTTTTACCAATGTTAGCACCAATAGCCGTAGATGTTGCAGCCACGGCAGCGGTACCACCAGCCCCAGTCAAAAACCCAGAAATACTACCAATACCAATTGTAGAAAGCCCAGCAGCAACACCTGCTCCAATCACCGGAGCAAGCAACCCACCACTCACACCTAAAACGAGAGACCCTCCCAGGGTTGCCAGACCAACGTAAACAAGTTTTTTTTTCTTTATTTTCTTTCTTCTTTTGTCCATCAAATCACGTTCATTCCAGACTTGCTCGTCTGTGCTTTGCTCTAATTCTAAAGCTTCTATAACTCTTTTTTCAAAGTGATTAATTTCCTCAGAACTGATATTAAGGTGATTTGCAAAATTAATTAACAACGTTCTCGACCTTGCATCATAACTAGATTTTGCCAATAATAATAAGAAAAAATCACAAATTATGGTCCAAGACACATCTATATCAAGTTTTTTATCGTTTCTGATCATATCCACAGTAATAACGTTTTCTGGAGCAGTTTCTGAGCTTTTCATTTGATGGTCTTCACTGCTTGATTCGTGCTCGTTGTTTGCAATGGTGTCAGTCGCTTCACTTTGTGTTTCACTTTGTGTTTCAACCTTTTCGCTCTCATCAAAAGCGGCTTTCTCCGTCGCTTCATTATTACCTGTGGCGTTTTCTTGTGTCTCTTGGTGTTTGTCTTCATTCAGTTCTTCTGATTTGCTCTCATCAGCCAGGTCCAAATCTTGTTCGTGATAAGGATTTTCAAAAGATCTTGCAACCTTTATTGATTTGCACAAATCTCTAATGTCCAAGCCATGTAAACCAAGTTTTTTGATCATTTCAATTTCTTTATCGCTAATTTCCAAATGATGATATAACCTTGACATTATATCAACTTGCCAATAAGCAGTTTTTTTTTGAATATCTTGTAGCTGTTTTGCCAATTTATTTTTTTTCAACATATTTGATGTTAAACATAGTTGCGCCAAATCTGCACAATACTGTGTTATCAAAACGAAAACAGCGCCAACATAAGCAAATTTTTCTTTATCAGTCAATAAATTTTTCATGCTGCTCAATTGGTGTTCGGCAGTTAGTTCTTCATGCGTAAGTCCGCCTAAAACGTCTTCCTCATCATCTTGATATGCTTCTTTCTCAAGGGGATCCCGATTGTCCGCGCCGTCGAGTTCTTTGCTATCAAACACCCGCTCAGTATGCTGACTTCCCAAAGATTCCGAAGAAGGAGATTTTAATGAGTCTGTAGAAGCAACATTTAGTTGTGATCTTGAATGTGCTCTACCTGCTGATGTAAAAAGAAAGTCAATTTTCTTATTAGTTTTTCTCGACCTTAGAGCCTGCTCTTCGTCGTCTAACTTTGTGTACCCAAAAGTATCTTTTTTTGGACTTGCATGTTTGATCGAATTGATTTGAGCTTCTTCTATGCCAAAATCATCATCTGTAAAATTTTTATTGTGCAAACGCTTGCTGTTATTACTGTCACTACGAGGTCTAGTTGGTGCATTTTTTGCATCTTTTGTGGAACCAGAGTTCACATGATTGTGATTGCTGTAATTCCTGTGTTTTTCTTGTCTGTCAATGATGGCTTGATTATGAACTTGCAACTTCCCATTTTCATCATATATGGTATGTGAAGCCACAGGCTCCATCTCTTGCCACCCTATGCTGTCATCACTATCACTATTTGGGTCATCACATCCATCCTCTCCGCTTTTATTCAAATTTTCTGAATCAACGTGCTCAGCTAGGGTCTCGGCATGCTCATTTTTAAATTCTAATTTTGGTGTACTCTCCTTGTCTTCAGCATGATCTTTCTTTGCATCGTTTTCGGCAATAGAGGAGTTTATTTCATCATTTTTATGGTTGTCGACTTCCACTGGTTGTTTTGTACCCAGTGTTACAGTTTTTTCTGGTTGACTGCTTTCAATACGTATGTGATTGCTCAAAATATCAGCTGTTTCTATAGATGAACTACTGAAAACAGAGTTTTGACTTTGCCGCTTACTCCTGTACTTGCTTCTATTTTTAGGTGTGGTTAATTGTAGTGGTATATTAACACTTGTTACATCTGCAGCTGTCCCGGTGCTTTCCTGTCTAAAATTTGTTTGATCTTTGTGATGCTGGTGTAAAGAATTAGAAACCCGTCTCATCATAGATCCAACATCTATATCCCCCTCATTCGAAGTCTGTGTTTTCAATTCCACTTGATGTTCAGCGGCCGACGTAGCCCTGGAGTGTTGTTTGGTAGAGGAAGTAGGCGTGATAGGAGCAGGAATATGGGCAGTGCTCGTGTCTATATGTGACTCCCATTGGTCCCCAGTGATATTTTTATCAGGAGACAAGGTTTTAGCCAACAATAACCCGCTGGATAGCCTTTTGCCATCTTTGTTTGGAGTGACTGAGGTAGATGCTGCTGATGAAGAGGGTGCTGGGGTGTTTTTTCTGTCTTTAGCAGGTGAGTTTGCAGGAGTTTTCGATTTCGAAGAGCTTTGGTTTGTTGACCTTTTGGTGATTTTAAGTTCTTTCAAACCACTTGAACTTTTGGCGCTAGAGTTTGCTCCCATAATACTGCAAAGAAAAAAGTGCTAAGATAAGACCAAAAAATGCGCAACTCAAAGTGTTTTTATTGTTTTTCCAAAGTTCCAAGTGTTCTTGCTGTGTTTTATACAAACGTTGGCGCAGCCACTCCACTATAAGTTTCGTATATCTGTGTGTGTAAACAAAATTGACTTTGCGCTTTCTTCAGAGCGTGGAAACGAATGCTGTTTAATCTTCTTATGTTCAAATTGTAGTAGTCGCTCAAACTTGTTTCCAAAATATACAATCAGGTGGGCTAAAGCGTTGAAAAAACCTTGTTATTCTTTTGATTTTTTCCCTACCTCATTTCATATCTTCAACATCTTCATGAAATAGATTAGTCTTTCGTTGGGTTTCAAGTTGCGAAGATACAAATCAAGGAGAGTCACTTTGCACAATCGTCAGTCACATGACTAAAATATTTCAGACTTTTTTTTGATGAAACGGTAAAAATATTTGTGACATTTTTGAGCAATTAAAAAATGACTGTATGGGTGTAACAAAGCTGAAAATTTTTGTTTTTTCAAAGTTACAGTTTTTTTGGATTTTGAGAAATAACTGTTTTCTGTGATTCGTAGCAAATTTTATTTTTTACCCGATGTGGTATAATTTAGATTGCTTTATGGCAGATTATAAACCTTGATGCAATTTTAAAACTGGTTTTTCTTTTTTTTTTTTTTTTTTTTTTTTCAGCATTCAAGAGTTTCACTTGAAGAATTTTGGCTTGTATAAATCGATATTTGGTTCCACTTTGTTTGCTTGTTGCTGAATCTTAATACACTAAGTCATATTTTAATCCCGCTTTCCATATTGTTCCCTTTCAACAAAGAAGCAAAAAAAAAAAAACCAACAGATTATTATAACTATCGCAATGGCCCCAAACGTATGGTAATTGTTCTACAATTGAAGAAAGGCAGAACAGATCACCAAGGTGTATCTGCCATTTTTCAAACATATCCGGAATGTCCTTTTAGTTTTACCTTTGGTTTGCTTGTATTTTGGTGCCAGTTTTACTTCGAAAACTTTGCAAATACAGGTTGTGTTACCATAGGGAAAAATATAAGTGACAAAGGCGTTCCTCCTGCTAAATACATGCAATCACAACATTATTGTTTTTTTTTGCACCAATGGAATTTCAAGTGATGTAAAATACACATTTAAATTTTTTGAGATTTGATCAAACTAAATGATTGAGAAAAAAAATGTGTTTCAACATTACTGATAAGCTCATAAAAGAGCTCTCATGGCAGTTTTGTTCACATATTTTTTATTTACTTAGTTTTGGTACCACAAGACCCATGCTATGATATAAAGCTAACTTTTTTCTTTGATGCGTCATTGAGGGAAAAAACTTGAAAGCAAAGCAAAATAGCTATTCTGTTTTTTAAAAATTCACACATAGATCAACTCTAATATTGGTGTGATTGTTAATAGCAGTAGGCACTTTGTTCCTTTACCAATTGTTCACTATGGTTCAATTTCTGTTTTGTGTCAATGTTGCTGAACAACTACACGAAAGTCCGAAATGAACTTGAAGATAAAGCAAAGGATATTCAAAGATGACCGTTAAAACAAAAAGTTACTAACAAATCATTTACTCAAAAAGCTTGACATATTACCATGGTAATTTCCAGCTCAAAACGGTATTGAAACATATTTTTTCACAGGCTACCAGAAAACAAAAAATCACTAAAACTTTCACCGTTGACGTTTCTTCTCCAGTTGAAAACGGTGTTTTTGATGCTGCCGCCTACGCCAAATACTTGATTGACCACATCAAAGTTGAAGGTGCCACTGGTAACTTGGGTAACGCTATTGCTGTTGAAGAAAATGACTCTGTTGTCACTGTTGTTTCTAACACCAAATTCTCTGGTAAATACTTGAAATATTTGACCAAAAAATACTTGAAAAAAAACCAATTGAGAGACTGGATTAGATTTGTTTCTACCAAAACCAACACTTACAAATTGTCCTTCTACCAAGTCACCCCAGAAGACGATGAAGAAGATGAAGAATAAATCAATTGATTACTGGTTATTAAAACTCTATAAATCAATTTATTTCACTTTATCACTTCGAAACTATTTATAATATTTTTATAATAGCATTCAAATTTTATAAATAATTTTTACTTTTTAAAATATTTAGGAAATCCCAACGTGTCAAACCTATTCATTGTAATCGAAAATCTTTGACTTAATCAATGCAGCTTATAACGTTACGGAATGTGCTTATCAAGATTGGTACAATCTAGGTAGTGAAGTTCGTGCGATGAGCCACATTTCTTTTTTCATAAAAGTGGACAAAAAAAAATTAATTGGAATCGTTCGATCCAAGGTTCCAAAATTCTGAATTTCTAATCGCCATGTTTGATAAGACAGATTCTCCTGGCAAAGAAAAGCAGAAACACAAACATAATCAGTATTCAGAGTGTGTACCTGATTACTTAGCACCAATCGCTATTATCAATTGTTTCTTAAAAGCTTCAAGAAATGTCTAAGCAATTGCCTACTGAATCTGAATTTGCTTTGCCTCCTCAGGAGATCTTGGATCTTTACAAATTTACATTTGAAAACGAATTGTACAATGAAAATGAGGACATTTTTGATGAGTTGTTAGAAGACATTCAAGAAGTCAAGGGTGAATTATATGACAGAAATTACGAATCTGCGTTTGACGACGAGTTCAAAAGGGTCGCATACTGCATTAGGTGGAGTCCCAGTAGAAGCACTGCATACTCCAATTTGTTTGCCCACATAGAACCTGTGAAAGATATTTTGCAAAATGATGACATTGAACACCCAAAAAAAGTGCTTTGTATTGGAGGTGGTGCTGGTGGGGAATACGTCGCCATGGCTTCTATTTTTACCCTATCAAGAGATTTCAATAAACTTTATTTGAAAAAAAATCTAAGTGCTGACAACCAGGAAGCCCACGATAAAGAATGCAAGTTTCCAGCTTATGCTCAAACAAAGTTGCATATTCAACTGATTGATTTTGCCGATTGGAGCAAAGTTATCAACAGGGTTTCAACACAGGTGGAAGACTTGTGGCTAAGAAAACTGTCGCCAGAACTCAATGTTGATTTCTTGCACAAAGACGTTTTGAGAGATGACCTATCCAGCTTGCCCGACCTTAACTTGATTACACTTTTGTTCACCACAAATGAGCTTTTCAGTGAAAACAAGAGTGCTAGTATCAGATTTTTCCAAAAACTGAATGCTCAATGCTCATCCGGGTGCTACCTTTTAATAGTGGAGTCTGCGGGGAGTTTCTCGCACATTCAAGTTGGAACTAAAAAATTCCCAATTCAATTTTTGATAGACACTTTACTATTGGGTAAGAACAAGAAAGACGGCAACTGGGATCTAATAGACGAAAACGATTCGATCTGGTATAGATGTGCAAAGGACTTGGATTACCCATTAAAGATTGAAAACATGAGGTTCTTTTATAGATTGTATAGAAAGAAGTAAGCGCTTTGATGATATGAAAGGAAAAAGAGAAAAAAAAACATTTGTCTCTAAATCGTAAAGTCTCAATTTCTTGAGCTCTTTTGCAAACATAATAACTTCTTTCAATATGTCAAAAATATGTTTTATTAATTAAACCGTAATGTTATATTCAAAACATTGAAGTTAGCTGAGTTTAAACACATTATAGCAATAACAAAAATAAACAAAACAACAAGCACGTGACACTAATGCATTGACTATCGTAAAACGTGATGTTTTGTTTTGATTCAAAAACAAAAAACGACAAACTCTCCAAGCCAGAAAAAAATAAAAAATATGCGTACCTGATCTCCTTGCATTGCACGTTTTAAACTGTGATCTGACCGACTCTACTACAAAATTACTCTATTTAACTATAAATTCAAGTAAAGGCCCACCAATCCAAACGAACGCAAGACCAAAAGATACATACTGGGCTTTGTGATTAACCAAGCATCAGAAAAAACAGCGATCATCAACTGCGATACATATAATGTCATTTTTTTCATCTTTTAGAGGATTTGGTAGAAGTAACAAGAAGACGAAAAATCAAAATGCAAATCCTAGTAACAATATAATGGGTGTAAGTTCTACAAATAATAACAACACAATCAACAGCAGCAATAATAGCACGCCCCAATCTTCCGTTTATAAGCAACCAATTGTTCCTGGCAATACAATTTATTCCAATTCTCAACACTCTAGTTCAAGAATCTCGCTGAAAAGTAAAGCAAGCAAAAAGTATCAACAACAACAACAGCAGCAGCAGCAGCAGCAGTTACAACAACAACAACAACAACAACAACAACAAATGCACCAACAACAGCTACAACAACAACAAATGCACCAACAACAGCTGAAACAGCAACAGTTACAGCAACAGCAAGAAATGCAGCAAAGGCAGCAGACTCAGCAACAAATTGCAAGAGGTTCAGCGGCACCGCAAAGCCTGAAACAACCAACAGAAACTTTGCAATCTATGTTTTTGAGTGAGCCATTTGTAAGAACAGCTCTTGTAAAAGGTTCTTTCAAAACTATTGTTCAACTGCCCAAATATGTCGACCTGAAAGAATGGGTGGCTTTAAACGTTTTTGAGTTTTACACCAATCTAAACCAGTTCTATGGGGCTATTGCCGAATATGTCACTACCGACGGATACCCTACTATGAACGCAGGCCCTTACACCGACTATCTATGGTTGGACGCGAACAATAGGCAAGTTTCGCTGCCTGCAAATCAATACATCGACCTTGCTCTTTCATGGATTAGCAATAAAGTGTCCGATAAAAACCTGTTTCCTACTCAAGGTGGCGCTACTTTTCCTGGGAATTTCCCAAGGGATGTTCAAAGAATTATGATTCAGCTATTCAGGATCTTTGCTCATATCTATCATCATCATTTTGACAAAATTGTCCATCTTTCTCTTGAGGCTCACTGGAATTCTTTTTTCGCTCACTTTATTAGTTTTTGCAATGAATATAGCATCATAGATAAAAAAGAAATGTATCCACTACTTCCTTTGATCGAAAGTTTTGAGATGCAAGGGAAAATTATCTAAGCACATTCATGCTTTAATAACTCGAGCAAGACGTTCTCTGAATTAGCACCAAAATCTGAAAAAAAAATTCTATAATAAAAGCACCATTGCTTTCACTCTATATACAAGGTATATATGCATTGCATTGCTATAAACGCGTTTCTTAATTACATTGTTTCGTTTATAGCTCCCTAAGAAAAAAAGTATGTGCTGTTTCTCAACTCAGTAACATCAAACTCACCCTTTGGTGGAATAGGTGGTATAACCACAGGCAAAAACCCAACAACACCAGACGTTTTTGCCTTGGTGGTACACTCTTCAATTTCTTGAGCCGTGTAAGACGAGCAAATTGTTAAAACAGTTTTCATAGATTTGGCTTTGGCAACCAATTCTGGATCATCTGAATTCAAATAGTCTCTTCTGACCCTTTCCAAGTAAATTTCATCCATAAAAGTTGGAACCCTGTTCAACTTGGCTTGTAAATCAGCTCTGTAGTCCAATAACTCTTTACCAAGCGGTGACTTCTTGATGACTTTGATCATGTAAATGTTATCTTTGTATCTCGTGTCAAACTCGTTCTTCAACCTTTCAATCAAATCAACTTCATGTAGATTAATAAATTCTTGTCTCAAAATTTTGTTCATCTTTTCAACATCACATGCGTGGGTCCAGTACGAGTCATGCACCGATGCAAATCTCAAACCTGCTTCACCACATTTGATGGCTGACAACAACATATGTGTGGCATCCAATGAGTGGATGAAATTTGGAGGGAACCCCATCTTCTGTTTTCTAGCATCAACTGGATTCAGAGATAATGGATCACTGATGTAGACACTTTGAATTGCTGTAAATATTTGTTTTTTAGCCACTTTTCTATATGGTTGAACGATTGGCAACCCCAATGGCGTAGTCCAAATGACACTGGACATGTTCAAAGGTTGCGTAAACGACTTGAACGCTTTATCGTCAGCAAGTGGTATAGCCACAGATTTCGATACAATTTTTGCGCAATCAGCCAACCAGTCCTGAATCAAATGAGCCGAGTGAAACAACTCTCTAATAGAAGCAAAAACATGCGTTGTGACATAATTAGATAATGTAGTAGCTTCAGTTCTATCGCTGAAAACATTGGTCAATTGTTTGAAAACTTGAGCTCTAGCACCGATCAAAGTAACCCCGTAGACATTCGTCATCACTGTTTGCTTTACAACTTTTCTGGTAATGTGCCCTTTCACTTTCAAAGCATTTTCATTTCCTTCAGCAGCTTCTTTATCAACTCTTGCATTGACTAGACCGGCAACGTGTGAGTAAACGTCTTGTGGCTTTTCACTAGGAACAAGATTAACCTGGGTCGCACCTTCCAAATCACCACCTAACGCTGCATAATGCTGCAACCCGTTGCAGGTACCGTCTTGATGAACAGGTTGATGTGAAACAAATTTTTCTGGATCAGCACATTTGAGGGCCTCATTGATCTCAAAAATCGTGGATAAAGCCTGCCATGGCTTGTCAGCAGATTGCCACCAAGAGTCCTTTTCCAAAGGGTTTTCCGCACATTTTTTAACCAAATCCAAACGATCGTTGACATATTGAACTCTTGCATCTAGCGGTGCTTTATCGTAACCAAATAAGTTGGCCAAATGGATTTTCAACCAATTAAGTCCGTTTGGACCTAAAGGTCTGCCCTCCCAAAACAATAGCAAACCCCTACTCAGATCGTTACCCAAATGGTTCAAGTGTGGAGCAATCGGGTATGCTCTACCCCTGAAATCTAAATTGTGAGGGAAATAAAACTTTTCGCCCAAAAACCCTCTAGCAATTTCTAGCTTGTAGTTAGCGTCACATCTCATGGATCTATTTTTTTGAAAAGTGTGCGCAATCACCGCATTGTCTAGTTTATAGCGTCTGAAAATGAGTGGGTCCGATGATGAATCTGGTTTTGGTGGTAGAACCAAAACGTCTTGAGCTTTTGGTATTTCTAAGAATTCTTCTCCAGTGTTCCAGACTTGAGACATGACTTCAAATACTCTTTTATTAATAGTCCAAGCGGTTTCACCCAGAACGTTTACACCTTTGAAAACGTTGTTGATAATTCCTTTTTCGCTCACAGCTCTCAAATAATCTATTTGCTCTGGACACTCTTTAGCTCTCACCAGTTTGGATTTCGTGTACAAATACCCACCACTATTCCAAGTCTCCCATTTTTTTGGCTTGATCAACATAGGCAACAACTGTGGCTGTACTGCGGATACTAAATTTTCAACACCCAATTTCGTTATCAACTCCTTATGCAATTTCAAAACACCCAATTTTGATCCTGAAAAATATTGATAGGTATGATGGAATGCAGGTGACTCACTGGTGACTTTTTCCTTTGTGACAGGGTCAGTTGCAGTGACCTGTATCTTGGCAACCTGCATTAAGATTGAAATTAGAATGGATCCAATCTTGGCTCTAATATCTTGTGGCCAAATGACTTGGTTGGTTTTGCTGTCGTTTTTATCAAATGCAGCTCTAGCCTTGTGCAGAAGCTTTCTTATTTGAACTGAATCCTTGGTAGCCAATTTAAATTGTTTATTTTCTCTTTCAGCCAATTTCGTTGATGTATATTCCATTTCAATAGATTTTGCAACAGAAATAACGGCTCTACTTAATCTCATACCCTCGTTGATACCACCTGTGGAGTGCAGCTTCAACAGTTCCAAAATAGTAATTGTACACATATTTTCAGGACGCACAAGAGTCATGTAGATACCATACGCGTTCCTTTCTTGATCATTGGCCTTTGAGTTTGTTGATTTGCTTGCAGTTGTATTCGCATTAGGTAACGCAGCTTGACATAATTCAACCTCTTTTTTCACGATGGGCAACATGTCAGAGTACCATTTCCAAAGCAAAGAGTTCATGCTTTTCAAACCAATCATGTCACCTCTTTTCAAACTCTCATTAAATTCAAACTCCCATCTTGCCTTAGCTGCGTCTGACGCGGTTTTCTCCAAATTCGATTGTCTCTCTTGATTAATGTCATCTAGAATCTCGTCAAAAAGCGCTTTTTGTTCTGGGGTTTCTAATTTCTGATAAAATTCAAAAAAATTCATTGAAGCTTCGTGATTTCCAGACAAGGATTCAGTCATTATTTTTTCAAACCGTTTTTTAAGATTTGGCGAGATACCCATTCCTAAAAGGGATTTTCTCACGGCTTTCATACCAACGGTCCCAACAGATTTCAATTCATCCAGACCTTCTTTTTCCAAAGTTTCCACCTCTGCTGTGGCAAAGTCAATTTTTTCATTGTGTTTTGAAGTAGCTAGCTCTTCATTATTTGCAGAAAAGTTTTCAATTCTTTCCACATCTTCAGTTGAACTACTAACGTTTTGTGCTTGCAAACTACTGACTGAAGCTGTGTCTGAATTTTGATCAGTGCTTGAAGTTTCTTTTTTATTTGAAAAAGCTACAAGCTCTCTCAAATCAGTTGGAATTTGTCTTAAATCAACTAGATCCAAATCATGTACCAATACAGTGTAATCTTCAAGAGTTAACACATCAACATTGGACATCAACTTTTTAGTGGAGTAAGATTGTTCCAATAGTTGTTGAATACTTCTTTTGAATGCGTACTTGTCAAAGTCTGGGTTTCTAGTGGCTATAGCTTGGTGAATCAAAACGGCGTATGTTTTTTCGTTTGGCGTGATCCCCTTGTATTTCTTTTCAAAATCTGCAATCAAAATGTCTCTCAATTCTTGGAAAGAGTATATTTTACCTGTGCCATCACCTGTTTCTGCTAGTCTGAGCAAATATTTATTGTAGTCGTTGATAAACTGGCTTCTGTGAGATTTGATCAAATATAATGATTCCAAAATGGCTTCTGAACGCTGAAACATGTTCAAGTGTAACGCGGAGTCCAATAAGGACAGCAAATTCATTAACTCTCTCGAGTTGGATTTATCCTGGTACTGGTACGATCTCAAAGAGGCGTCTGCACTGGTCAAACTAGAACTGTTCAAATATGCTTCTGCCAGCACGTCAAACCCGGGTGCTGAATCTGATGCCACCGATGAACCATACAAAGGTGTCTTTTTATTGGTAGTGTTGTTGAAATAGCTTTTGTGGGTTACCACCGGGCCGTTCAACACCAAATACTTTGAAAAGCTCAAACATGGGAAATGGGTATCATGGGGGTTTAGCGAGACAGGTACACGAGCTGACGCTTTTGAAGTGCTCCGGAGCAGGTGCGTAGATTTATTTCTCAACATTTCCTTGGTCCTGTAGGTAATGCGCGGTTTTGTTTACAGAAAAAACTTTTGATGTGCCTTGTTTTTCTCAAAGTGAGTAGTCCAATGTTTTGCTGAGTAGACCTGGTTTTCGAATGTGATGTTAATCTGATTAGTGGCGATGCGCTATCTTAACAATGAGTTGTTTTAACGGATTTTGTTCACTTTCTTCCTTTTCCTGTACGATGAATTTTTCAACTCCTTCTGTGTTATTTTTTTTTTTTCACTTACCTGCTCCGCGTATATTGTGCTATCTTTTTTTTTCGCCAAAAAAAAAAAAAAGAAAAAAAAGAAAAAGTCCCGCAGATCCAAGTGCTGATCACGAGATACAGGTTTTGTTGGGAGTTGAACTTCAAAATTGTGTCAGATTAGAAATTCAAACTTGTTATCTATCTTGTTTGAAGTGAAGAGCTGGTATGTTGCTTGTAAGATTAAGCAAAGTTCATTGTAGTCTTTCATGAAAAGAAAAAAAAAAACACTTTTTGGTCGAAAATATCAAGAAAGAAAAGGGTACACTCAAGCTTATAAAATCAAAGGTAATTTATTAGTATATATTGTACAAAAAGATTCATGAATATGTGAAACCAGATTCACATACACATGTGAAGAAAAAGCCAAATAATTAAAGAGCATTTGCTAAATGAAGAGCAATCAAAGATTGTCTAAAAATCATCTTTTAGTGGTTCTGAACCATCATTGAATTCATAGACTTCATCCACTGGCTCATCAGCAGTGGCTTCTTGATATTGTTGATATTCATTGACTAAATCGTTCATGTTTGATTCAGCTTCAGAAAATTCCAGTTCTTCCATACCTTCAGTGATATACCAGTGTAGAAACGCTTTCTTTTTGAACATTGCATTAAACTGAGTACCAATTCTTTTAAACAATTCTTGAATAGAAGTAGAGTTCCCAATGAAAGTGGCAGCCATTTCCAAATCTTTTGGTGCTACAGAACAAACAGCTGTTTGAACGTTGTTTGGAATCCATTCAACAAATGAGGAAGAATTTCTATTTTGAACTTTCAACATCTCGTCTTCAACTTCTTTCACAGAAACGTTACCTCTGAAGAAGGCTGCAGCAGTTAGGTATCTACCATTTCTTGGATCTGCAGCTGCCATCATATTTTTGGAATCAAACATTTGCTGTGTCAGTTCAGGAACAGACAAAGATCTGAATGACTGAGACCCAATGGAGGTCAATGGAGCGTAACCCACCATGAAGAAATGCAATCTTGGGAAAGGAACCAAGTTAACAGCCAATTTTCTCAAATCAGAGTTCAATTGACCAGGGTATCTTAAGGAAGTGGTAACACCACTCATGACAGAAGAAACCAAATGGTTTAATTCGTTGTAGGTTGGCTGTTCCATTCTCAAAGTGGATTGGCAAATTTGGTATAGAGCTTCGTTGTCAATACAAAAAGTTTCCGAAGCATGTTCAACCAATTGATGAACAGACAATGTTGCATTATATGGTTCAATAACAGTGTCACTTGTTTTTGGACTTGGAACAACAGAAAAAGTGGCCATCATTCTGTCTGGATATTCTTCTTTGATTTTACTAATCAATAAGGTCCCCATACCAGACCCAGTCCCACCACCCAAAGAATGGGAAATTTGGAAACCTTGAATACAGTCTGCACCTTCTGCTTCTCTTCTAATAACATCCATAACAGAATCCACCAATTCTGCACCTTCTGTATAGTGACCTTTGGCCCACACATTCCCAGCAGAAGATTGACCATTGATAAAATTGTCTGGTCTGAATAAATTACCAATCTTACTGTTTTTAACCACATCAATGGTACCTGGTTCCAAATCCACATTGATGGATCTAGGAACATATTTCCCTGATGAAGCTTCGTTGAAGTACACAGGCAATCCAGCTTTTTCCAATGGGTTTGTCCCAACGTATCTTCCGTCGTAATCTAAGCCGTGTTCCCCACAAATGGTTTCCCAAAATGCTGCCCCAATTTGGTTACCACATTGCCCTGCAGAAATATGAATGATTTCTCTCATAGTATTTATGTGTGTTGCTGGTGTTGTCTTGTTTTGTTCTTTGTAGACACCTGCTTTTTTCCCCCTCTTTGAAAACCTGTATCACCTGAAGATGAAAATCAGAAAGTGATATCTTTTAGTTAAATCTGATGTGTTGTGGTTGTTTTTAGTTCCAGTTTCAGAAAACTCATTTGTTTACTCAGATCAGGAAACCAAAACACAGAAAAAAAAAAAAAGAACGGAAAATTTTAGTAAAAAAAAAAAAAAAACTTCATTTCAGATGAGAGGGTAACGTAAACAAAAACCTTAATCTAGGAGATTTGAGTGTGTAGTACGTTTAGTTAAATCTGTATCTTCAATGAAAGTCAAAATAAACAAAATGCCAAATCACGTCTTCATGTCTATGGATAAGTTATTTTTCAATAGGGTGTTGTTACTATTTTTTGTTTGGAGTGTCTCAAGTTGGAAGCAGTGGGTTCTAAGTGTTCTATCTGACAGTTTTACGCGTCGCACCAATGTTTTTACATCTCGGACAGCTTAATTCCGAGCTTGTTTTTCTGGTTGAAGTCTTGGAGCTATTTTTTTTCAGATCTCTCGGACTATCTTTCTTGGTTTAGTCCGAAAACCTTGAAATGATCGGCAATCTATTCACAGATAAGATAAGAATCTATTTTTCGATCTCAGGAAATATATCGTTCGAACATGTTCGAGCTTTTGATTATTAGAAGGATATGACAATATTTTACTAGTGATAATTGTCAGCTCAATTAACCTCACTTTTTCTACCTAATTAAATTTTAAGATGTACTACTCAAGAAGATAACAAATAAGATCAAACACTCACCTGAATTTAGAAGGAAAAAGTAAGACTTCATCAGATATGAGCGATGTTGTGCTTTTATTTTTACTGAAAAAGCAAGTGACTCTGCCTATTTTGGCCTACATGTTGCTTCTTTTGAAAAAAGATTTATTGGATCACCTCATAAACCCCAAACTATGCTCAACCGAAGTTCGTCTTGACGCACCGGCACAAAATGATAATCCGGTCTCAAAAATTCTAAACGTTGAAGGCAATTCAACTCAGTTCAAGTACAAGTCCAAAACAACCAATGTTTTTAGTGAAAGTACGCCAATTGAAGATGGACAGCCCTATCAATGGGACCAAACAAAAGGATATCCATACAAGCCATTTAAAGCAGGTGAATACAACCTAAACATGAACGTGAAACCTATAGGCAAAGAACTTTGGCTTGTAGTGGAGGACACATACAAAAAAAACATTGATGCAAAATGGGACATCATCAAGAAAAATTACTTTGATGTAATTTTTTTTCTTGACCGCGAATACAAACAAACCTACAATAACGTCATAACAGAAGGCTTAACTTTGAGTGAACCAGATTATGATAAATCGAAAAGAGCTGTTTGCGAGTTTTACGACCATGTCGTGTCTTTTCTATTGAATAGGTATCCCTCTGTTTTTGAAATTGTATCAGCTCCTGTTACAAAGACGGTACAAGATTTATTGCCGTCCAACCCTGGTGTTTTACATAACAAGATCATGAACGAATATCATCCATTAGATCCATGGGTTTACGTTTCTGAACCCGGTGCACATTGGTCCAATTTTATGAAGTTTTTCTGCTATGAAAACAGGTCTATCGTTCCCAACTTGAACAAACTTGAAGAAGCAACTTTGAGATACCATGTGTTGATCTTATCACTAGCAAGACTAATTGAGGAAGACTTCATCATATTGTTTCCCAGCGCAAACAAGCAGTTCAACAACGAATACTGCTTCTTTGGTGGGGTTTTTGCCTTTGCTGCAGGGTTCAATCCAAAGGACAGATATTTAAAACCTTTGAGCTTGGTCCATGAGCCTGTTCCCGAGTACACAACTCGTTTGCAAAATCCCATGAACAAGTTTTTCCACAAGTTCAAACCGGGGAACCCGGTTATGAGAGTGAATTATTCGTTTCAAACTCACAACAGATTGTATGTTCCCGATTACAACAAGGGTAAAGAAACGGAGTTTATCAAACCGAAAACCCCTGATGAACTTAGTGGCACATTGCATTACAGATCGGAAAGGCAATGTGTTGTTAAACTGAGCAGCAATGACGCCGTTGATGGAAATCCAAGTGGGGGTCCTGCCGTGTTCACCATCAAAACTTACTTGTACAATATAGTGGATGATTTTTTCGAAATGGAGTGCTACAATACACCAGACATTTTGCAACAATTGAAACAAGCTATCATGGACATGCAGGAGAACGTAGGACAGTACAAGAGAAAACCTGAATGGGGAGCAGGTTTGGTGGAACTGATAAATCAGAAATTGGTTTCCCAAAATCAATGATTTTTTTTTTGCTCTTTCAACTAGCTTGTATACTGATATTTAAACTCTCACTCTTTACAAGATAAAAATTATGAAAATGTATGACACATCTTTCATTCTTATCTACAACTTGAAACTGTAAATATGAATGAAAGCCAGCTGCTAGAATTTCCTGGTTCATGTCGGCAAGCCAGTGTACGTCATTTCAAAAGAATTGGAAAATGAATACTTAAATCCCCTTCCAAACTTGATTTGGGCCTCGCTTTGAATCGATAAACTACTGAAGAAATAAGTTCACCAATCTTCGAAGAGGCCACGTTGTGAAAAATAGAAAAAACAATGAGTGAATTCGCTCATCTAAACAAAACAACGTCTGTTGTTCTCGTTCAGAGTTGCTTGTTCTGCTATTGTATCCTTTGATTTGCTGGTGTTGGTGCCGGTGCTGGGGCTGCCATTCTTGTTTACCCACAAATCGAATTATAGAGCATATACAAAAGATGTTGCAATGATTAGCCTTTTATGTCGATGTGTTCAATAGGAGTCCTTTGAGCTTGAAGTAAGCTAAGCTTGCAAAAAAAAATCAGTGCCAACGTTACCCGCATAGTCTTGTTATTGAGTTAGGGCTTTTTTTTTTGTTTACGCTTTTGCAAAGATCATCTTGGAATTTGGGGAAAGTCTAATTTTAGGACAATCCGGTGTTCCATTGAGCATCGTTCAGTACAAACCAAAGAACAGTGAACAAAAACCCCAAAAAAGCAGCAAAGCTTTAACTGACAATTATGCCACCACCACCACCTCCTCCACCGCCTCCTCCAATGGGAGGGCCTCCAGCATCAACTACCAAACCATCTATGCCCGTGGTCACTGGAGATAGAAACGCATTGCTGAGCGATATAGTTAAGGGTAAAAATTTGAAAAAAGCTGTCACCAATGACAGAAGTGCTCCGAGTGTTGGAAGTGGAGGCGTTGTTTCTAGCAGTACGTCTAGTCAAGCAATTGGCTCAGGAGCGCCTCCGGTGCCATCATTTACTCCTTCAGCCCCCAAACCCCCTTCTAGTGATACTGTAGGAGGAGCACCGGCTGGTCTTGCAGCCATATTAGCAGGAGGTTTGCCTCAATTACACCATCGCCCTGCAGAGCAAACCAACTCAACAAATGCTTCCAGTGCTTCTGCACCAGTTCCTCCGGTGCAGAGTGCACCAGCTATCCCAACTATGGGCGCACCTCCAATCCCTCACATGGGTGCGCCTCCAATTCCAAATTTTGGTGCTCCTGCAAATACTAAAAATGACTCAAAACCACCTGCAAGCACACCCACCGCTCCCAGAAGACCAACAAACAGGCCACAAAAGAAAGTTTCTGCGCAAGCTTCCGCAGCACCTTCTGCCCCACCTGCGCCTGAAATGAGCGCACCACAAGCACTACCTTTACCAAAGGCTTCCGTACCACAAGCACCACCTGTGCCAAACTTATCTGCACCACCGCTGCCTAATTTTGGAGCCCCTCCACCGGCACCTCCTTTACCAGGAACTGGTCAGAACTCTGAAGCAGTTAGTGCAAATATTCCATCAGCACCTCCCGCACCTCCACTACCTGGTATTTCAGCACCTCCTATTGCTCCACCTTCTCCAGCAACAAGCACGCCTATTTTGGCCCCTCCAGCACCTCCTTTGCCTTCAGTGCCAACACCACCCCCAGCGCCTTCTTTACCAAACGTTGTTGCAAATCATACTTTTACACCTGCAAAAGCCACATCAGCTTCACCGGTACCCCCAGCACCCCCATTGCCTTCGATGACTGCTCCGCCTCCTGCACCTCCTGCACCTCCTGTTCCTAATTTTGCATCCCCGTCAGCTGCACCACCGTTACCTAAAACAAATGCTCCACCATCAGCTCCCGCTTTACCAGGTAGCATGTCTTCTTCTATGTTGAAAACTCCAAGTGCACCTCCACCTCCTCCAATGGCTCCACCAGTCAGTTCAGCCAAACCTTTTTCAGCCTCTACAGCGCCTGTATCGAGTGGCGCCCTTCCATTTTTGGCGGAAATTCAAAAAAAAAGAGATGACAGATATGTTGTGGGAGCTGATACAGGATATAGCACCGCAACCGCGTCTTCTCAAAGTGATACTGTTGGCAAAGCTGATGCTTCTGTTAGTGCACCATCATTGGCAGCCCCACCTTTGCCTGCTACCACGGGAAACTCTTTTCTTGACGAAATTAATTCCAAGATGAAAAGCAAGCACACTCCGGTAACGCCTTCTGTACCTGTCTTCACCAATGAAAATGCGCCAAGTGCTCCGCCTGTTCCATCTCCTTCTGCTCCTCCATTGCCAACAATGGGTGCACCACCAGCACCAGCACTGCCCTCCAGTTTTGCCCCAAAGATTTCTGCCTCTACAACGCATACACAAGAGGCAGAAGCCTCTACACCAGCTCCTCCATCAGCTCCTCCTTTACCTCAATTTCAGGCGCCAGTCGCTGCAGCTCCAAGCGTTCCTGTTGCAGCTGCTCCACCTCTTCCAAGTGTAAGCGCACCGCAAGCACCTCCTATGCCTAGCTTTTCTTCTCCAAAAGAACCAAGCGTCTCCGCTTCCCCATCCATGGCTCCACCACCGCCTGCTTTTGTGCCTCCCGCCCAAAGCACACCACCTTCGACATCATTTCAAAATGACAATCCAGCTGCTTCCCACAAGTCCCCACCTCCACCTCCACCACCTGCTACAAACGCATCTTCTTCTGTTCCGTCTCGCTCATCCACTGTCAATGGGTCTTTCAAGCACAGGTTATTTTCGTCCGGAGACGATGCATCAACAAGTGCAACTGATGAGCAACCTTCTTCTGACGCTTTCAAAAATCCACAGTCCTACACAATTAATGGAAGTGAGAAAACAAGCGGGGTTAAACTGAGCGGTGAGAAAGTTGTGATAGAGGACTCCAAATACAAGTTTGTCAATCAATTCGAGTTACCTGCTCCTAGAAAATTTTCAAACAGAACGAAGCTTTACCCAAGTGGCAGAGGAAGCAGTGTCCCTCTGAATTTGAGCTTATTTTCGTAAACCAGACTTTGGAAATTTTTCAGTTATGTAGTTATGTTGTTCTTAAACAAACCTATAATGAGTGTGTACGAATTGGTTTCTGGTAGTGGGCCCTTTCCTGTGTTATCAGTTCTTATCGGTCAGTGTCACGTGAACAGTGGTCTGCTTAATAAACCGCGGGCACCAAAAAGATTTAGCCACAACATTATCGTTGGGCCCATTACTAAGCAATCGAAGCTGAGCGGCCTCATTTGGACTTTGATAATTAGAGACCTCAGCGTAATGACCCCAGAATATAATGTCAGCGGAAAACACACATGATAAAAACACAACTAAACACAATCAAATTGGTGTAACAGGAAGAAAAATCATATACGATGAAGATGGCAAGCCTTGCAGATCATGCAACACGTTACTTGATTTTCAAATGGTTACTGGCAAAATTTCAAGCACCGCTATCCCCGCTCATACTTCTAATACTTCAGCTGGGCCAGAGCTGAAGTCTGCAAGCTACAAACAGGATCCACCCGACGTTGAAGAGCTAGGAAAGTCTACATGGACATTTTTGCATTCTGTCGCGGCAAAATATCCAAAAGCACCTAACAAAGAACAACAAGGTGATATGAAGAATTTCATCAACATTTTCAGCAAACTATATCCATGCAGCTGGTGTGCTGATGATTTCAAAGATTACATTGCACAGAACGCTCCAAAAGTTGGCTCCCGTGATGAGTTGGGCAAATGGTTTTGCGAGGCACACAATGAAGTGAATGTGAAACTTGGGAAAGAAAAGTTTGATTGCAACCTTTGGGAGAAGAGATGGAAAGATGGCTGGGAATGAAAAAGGCATCTACTGAAAATAAGCTGTAAATAGTTCCAGTGGGCCGTTTTTTGTGGAGAAAAGGGTGTCATTTAAAAAATTTGAATATGTATATATATATATATATATATGTATTTGTACATTTGTACGCTTTATTTACAAAGGGTGTACGACAAATGTAATCACAAACCCTCAATCAAGGTTTTGCTGAGAAAATGTGTATGCTTCATTTGGGAAAAAATCTGACATTTTCAAAGGTCTTAGTTTTTTCGATAAGGATTTATTTTTCGACTGTCTCTTTTCTTTGAAATATTCTCTTGCTGCAGATAAGGCTGCATTTCTGGCCAACTCTTTAAGGTCAGAGCCTGAATAACCCTGAGTTCTATCAAGCAAATGATCAAAATCAAAATCGGCATCAAGCTCAACATCGTTCAAAATGATGTTGCATATCTTGGCCCTGCTGTCTCTATTCGGTAGCTGAACTTGAAATCTTTTCGGAAGTCTTCTTATAAATGCACTGTCAATGTCGGCTATTCTGTTTGTTGCCCCCAAAACCATCACACGCCCGTTACTGACTAAACCATCCCATAAAGTCATGAACTCCGCTTTTAGTGAAGCCGTCACTTCATGATCGGTAGAAGCACGTTCTCTTAAGAAGGAATCAATTTCGTCAATAAAAATGATACAAGGCTGTATTTTGTTTGCTAAGGAAAAAACGGCATCAACGATTTTGTTTGATTCTCCATACCATTTATCCATAATTGAGGACATTCTTAAATTTATAAAGTTGGCACCACTTTCTTTTGCCAAAGCTTTCGCTATCATCGTTTTACCACACCCAGGTGGCCCATACAACAAAACCCCTCTTGGCGCTGTTAGCAAACTATTGTTTTCGAAAATTTCTGGAGACGTTAACGGATAGATGACGCTCTCCACCAACTCTTCAACCGTATCGTCCAAACCGCCAATGTCTTCAAATCCAACGTTTATGTCAAAGGGGGTTATCACGTTTGATAAAACTTGGCGTTCGTACGTATTAAGCTGGTTTGTCAAATTGGAAAGAGCAGGATTCACCCTGCAAAGTTTTTGCCAATTCGCATTTTGCTTCTCAATCGACTCTTTAGTCTGTGTCTTGGGAGAGTCTAGGTCGGACATCCGTGCTATTAAGTAGTAGCACGAGACCCCAGTCCCGATAATGATAGAAAGGTCAGTTAAAAACTTGAAATCAATTGCAAATTTCCCCATTGTTTGAGTATGTGCTATGCCAAAAAAAACTCCAAAGAAAGTAAGGTTGGTTGGTTGGTTGTTGCTGGACTATTTCATCTAACACATGCAAGATTTGGCGGGACATGTGAGACGGCAAAATGTCCAGACGATGCCCGCGTACACCTTTAGCTGGTTACAGAGATTAGATTTGCTGCTTCAACTTTGTCACCAACATGCTCGGACTTTGATAGCCGAGAAAAACATTTATGTCTTTCTCGGTAAACAAGGCAATATTTAATCGGCCCTTGCACATCTTTTCTTTTTCAATGCATACATCTTCAGCTTGAATTTGAGATGAGCTGAATTTTCAAGCCTTTCATATAATATACCAATTTGGTGCCGTTAAGACAACAAAGAATAAGAACCAAACACAACAGTTTTTTAAAGCACGGTAGAACTGCAAATTTTACAAGCTTGATGTCAAGAGAAGATAGACACACTATAAGGATACCTGGTCTTATTTTAGATGAATTGAAAAACCAAGATTCTTCTGACTCAAGATTTGATCAGCGCAATAACAAGAAAAGAAAATATGATAGCCCAAGACTAGGTCGGAAAGAAAAGAGAAAGCAAGAGAGGCTGGCCAAGAAGCAGAAAAAAAGTGGCAAACAAAACAATTTTTCAACCGAAGCAAAATCAAAGTATCAGTCTTCCCTTGTGAAATCACAAGGAGCATTTTCTGAACCTAAGACCAAGAGCCTCAGAGACCAATCCGCAAGACCCAAAATCTCCAAGGTCCAATCTTCTGAAAAATCGACGGACTTACCTTTTTCTTCGGATGATGAGCTTGATTCAGACGATTTTGATAACATTGACGATGAGTTGGACTCTGATGAAAGGGAGCAATTGAGAGAGTTTGAGGAAGAAAACAGTGAGGACGAAGATGAGAGCGGGACTTCTGACAGTACTGAAGGCGAAAACGATGATGGCGTGGACACTTTCGAGGAAAAAGATGGATTTGAAGGCACTCCAGAAATGACTGCGGCTGAAACAATGCAAGCATTGGCGGCACTTAAACAAAAAAAGAAAACGGCATCAGGTCTTCAAACAAAAGACGCCACATCGATTGAAAACACTAAAAACAATAGCTCTGATTATAGTGAAGGATCAGACTACATAGATCAAGAGCAAGATGATATTAATGAAAGCGACTTTGATGAAAATTATCAAGATGATGATGCAGAAAATAATCTTTCTGTTGAAGAAACGTTGGCAGCGTTGAAAGCATTGAAAAACAAGAAAAATGGTAAGAAAACTGTTCATTTTGCTGCTGATATCAAAGAAGATGGAAAAGCAAAAGAAGACAATGATTCAGAAAGTGCTGCTGATTCGTATGACTTAAGTGCAGATGATTTTGAGAGTGCAGGTGAAAGTGCTGAAGAAGATGATGAGATGACGGCAGAAGAAACAATGGCTGCATTGAAGGCTTTGAAAGAACAGAAAAAACTTTCGAAAAGTCTGGACTCCACGTCTGGTGACAAAAAAATTAAGCATCGTTCAAAAAAACAAGAACAATCCGACGAGCCAGCTCTTGAGCCAGTTCTTACTCCTCAAGAGAAAGCTTTGATGGAGCGTGATGAAATGGACATGCAGTATTATGCCAAAAAGTTAGGGCTTAAAGGTAAACACAAAAAAATTAGGGCCAAAGATGAATATGACGCCATTGGTGGTCTACTAGATGGCCTAGACTTTTTTGAAAGCTACGGTGCCAGTGATGAGGATTACGGGGACCTTGCAATGGGCAAAGCAACCAAGACTGATAGCAGTTCAGATCAAGGGTCAAGCGAGTCCTATTCTGAGTCCGGAAGCTCTGATGAAGACGAGGAAGAAGATGAAGCAGATGAAGAAGATGATGAAATGCAGGGCACGCAGTTCTCTTCTGATGATGAGATTGACTCCGACGATTTTGACGAGTTTGATGAAAACGATTTAAATGAGGAAGAATGGAGGCAATTAAGAGAATTGGAAGGTGTTGCTTCAGGAGACAGCGACATATCTGAAGATGAAGATTCATCATCTAAAAAAAAGAAAAAGAAAAGTAAACAGAAGGAAAATCCATATGTTGCACCAGTTAGCTCGGTGGAAGAAGCTGACAGTGGTGCTTATGTTCCTCCTTCCCTCAGAAAGCAGCAAGCGTTGGCCACTGAAGATGCAAAATCGTTGGAAATAAAGAAAAAAATCAAAATTGGTCTTAACAAACTTTCTGAGTCCAACATAGCTAATATTGTGTCAACATTGAGTGATCTATACAATTCGTACCCGCGTCAGTTGGTTTCTGATATATATGCTGACCAGCTAATAGATCTAGTTTCGATGAATAACAAAGTATTGGATAGTTTTGTGTTAAATTATGCAGCGGTGACTTTTTCTTTATGGAAGCGCAAGGGGGTTGAAATGGGTGCCACTTTTGTTCAAAAAGTTGTTGAGGAGTTTTTGAAAAATTACTATTCTGATCTTGCCAAATACGAGGAAGTGAACGCTCAAAATGAGGGTGATGATGAGAAGGCACCATTGTTTTTGTCCAAAAAAGCTAGCAACGTTATCACCTTGTTGGCATATTGTTACAACTTCGGTATGATCTCATGCAGACTAATATATGACATTATTAATTTGCTAGTTTCCTCTCCAAATGAGTACACTACTGAAATTTTGTTAAGAATTATATCTGTTTCGGGGCCAATGATCAGAGGTGATGACCCACTAGCTTTGAAAAATTCTTTGACCAACTTGCTTAATAATGTCAAGACTTTGAAGAATCAAACAAGTAGAATGAAATTTTTGCTAGACACTGTGGCTGATTTGAAAAACAACAGATTGAAAACGTCACTTTTGGCTCCGAACCACAGTAGCATCAAAAAATCAGTTGTTAGCGCCTTGAAGCTGTCCAGTCATGGGGACCCTATTCAAGTTTCTTTATTCGACATTGAAAACGTGGATACCAAGGGTAAATGGTGGTTGGTTGGTGCTTCTTGGAGGGGCAACGACGATTCTGCTTTTGGCTCTATAAACAATGAAAACGGCATGGACGATATGGAAGTTGTTGATATGGAAATCGAAGACGACATTTTGGATGATATTCCTGATTGGGGCAAAATTGCCAAGGAACAAAGAATGAATACAGATTTAAGACGTTCCATTTTTGTTAGTGTAATGAGTGCGCAAGATTTTATGGACGCATTTACAAAAATAGAGAAGTTGAATTTGAAAAACAAGCAGTCTTTGGAAATACCGCGTGTGGTCCTTCATTGTGCTACAATCGATGACAACGGTTTCAATCCGTTTTATAGTGTGTTGAGTAGCAAACTAAGCGAGTACAACCACAATGTTGTAAAAGGTTTACAATTTCAGTTTTGGAATGTAGTGAAACGATTCGAAAACGACAAAAGTGGATACGGAGCGGATGTGGATGGTTTTGATGATGATGAAAATGACGAAGAAACACTGCAACAGGTTTACGGTACCGATGATGTTACAAGATTGAAAAGAATATCAGCACAGGCCTTGTTCTTTGGGTACTTGATTGCTGACGGAACTTTGAAGTTTGATATCTTCAAACATGTTCCTTTGATCGGTGGGCTAAACTCTGATGGTGTTTTTTTCATTGAGTTAGTGTTATATCAGGTTTTGAAGATAATTGCTAAAAAGTCTGAAGTGAAGAAGGGAAAGAAAGTTTTCGAGTACCAGGACAACTTACTAAGACAAACGTTTTTGAAGGGCATTAGAGCAGAGAACGTATCGATGATTCTCAAGTCCTTGGACTGGTTTGTGACAAAAAAATTCAAACCATTGAAACTGATCCAGCACTCTAAAGAAAGCAAAGAGTATGTTAAGGAAGATAGAAGAATTTCTTGGGCTTACACAACATTGAAAAAATTGATCAAAAATGAGCTAGAACATTTGGATTAATTTCTACAGCTTCTAAAAAAAAAGTCTCTGTGTATTCATCGTAAAGCCTTTACGCTTTATAAAAAGTCTTTGCATCATGTTTGCATTCAACTTGCATCTCCACATTATATATAACCAAGATACTTTTCCCATCTTACATAAAAGACCTATAATTTTTCTTGAGCATCTTTGATGGTGTTGATCAATCTACGGCCGTCAGCTTTTTGTTTGACTTTCAAAACATATGTTTTCAGAGAGTTGGAAGATGGATCAACAACTGGAATTTTCACCAAGTTTTCTTGGTCTTGAGACAATGGCCCGTATGTAAATTTTTTCAGAACATATGTGTTCAACAGGATGTTACCCATCCCGTCAGATCTTAGCAAAAATCTCACTTTTGTAGGATCTGACTTGTCTTTTAGCAATTTGATTTCCCCAATACCTTGAGATGAGTACGAAGGAGCCGTTGGTCCATTGTCGTCGGTGGAGGCTGGAACATATAGCATTAATTTGGCTCTATTCTGATACAAAACGTCTTCTGTTTCTTCTTCTGTAGATGGAGCAACTACAACCTTGTTGTTGGTTCCAGTGTGAACTTCATCTGAAGGTTCATTGGTTTCAGCCTCTGGAGCAGCTGGTGCGGTTGGCTCACTTGCAGATGATTCCGCAGCAGGTTTAGAGGCTGGTATTGTGGAACCAAATGTGGAAGAAGATGTTTTAGAGTCGTCTTGCTTAGATCCAAAAGTGGTTTTGCTTTGCTGGAAAGGCAGAGAGAAAGAAAACCCTTGAGAAGGTTTTATCTGGTTTTGATCATTTTTTTCTGTCTTGTTGTTATCTGAAGAGTCGCCCGTTGTCTTGGCTTGCCCGAAGGAAAATGATGGTGCACTTGATGTGAAAGACGATGTTGATCCAAATTTGAAAGGAGCAGGCTTTGCAGATTCGTCATTTGATGGGGCGGAGCTTGTTCCAAAAGAAAATGCAGGCTTAGGGGATGGAGCAGCACCACCAAATGAAATTGGAGTGTCTATTTTGTTGCCGGAGGTTTCAGTTGGACTTGAAGATGATGCACCAAAACTGAATGAAAAAGCTGGTTTAGGCTTAGTTTCTTCGGCGTCTTTGGAAGAACTCAATGGTTTAGCCTCTTTTGTTTTTTCTGGTTGCTTGTTACCGAAAGAGAATGCAAATTTTGGTTTCTCGTTTTCCTTTGTTTCTTCCACGCCGGTTGTTGATTTTTCTTTACTATCTTTAAGAGCTGTTGTGTCGGCAGATGGAAAGTTAAAAGCAGGTTGCGCAGGTTTGACAACTGGTTCTGGAGCTGTAGGCGTTGCACTCGTTCCAAAACCTGTGAAAGCAAAAGCAGGCTTTGCTTTTTCAGCTGGCTCTTCTGGTACAGTGGACTTGTCGTTTGTAGTTGGCAAAGCAGAAGTATCCTTCTTCTTCGTTTTTTCACCAGCATCTTCTTTATTCTGGGGTAAATTAAACACATTACTTTTAACTGAGCCTGCAAAATTGAAGGTTGGACCTTTGATTTCCACTTCACTTTCGCTATCACTGTCTGATTTCACTTTTGGTTTTTTCGCTTTGAAAGAGAAAACAGAATCGCTAGTAATCGGTGGGTTTGAAATCGTAAAAGCTGGTCCCTCCACTTTCACAGGTTTTTTCTCTTCTTCATCGTCATCAGACTCATCCTCAGATGGATCGGCTTGAGCTTTCACTAATGGGATTGATGGTTTAGATGGTTGATTGACTTTGGAAGTGATGGTAGATTCTGAAACGTTATTTGCAGGCTTAAATGAAAATACTGGCTTGGAGGAAGTCTTTGTTTCCACGTCTTTGCTTTTATTATCTGGCGTGGCTCCTAAAAAGCTGAAAGGATTTGGTTTCTGAGTCTCTCCTTTTGTGACATCAGATTCGTTAAAGGAGATTTGTTCTGTGCTCTTTGACTCTGTTGTGGTTGTTTGTGTTGCAGGTTTAGCACCAAATGTAAACCCAAAAGGTTTACTGTTATTTGTGTCAGATTCTTTTTGAAGAGGTTCGGTTCCAAACGGAGTGATAGAAGCAAATGGTTTGCTTTGCGATCCGTTGGTATTTTCCTCATTTTTATTGGTTTCATTGGATGGCAATGGCAACTTGGACCCATTGATTCCATCAGCGGTTGATTTCAATCCATTTATAGATTTGATGTATTCGATATATTTTTCACACAAATTTGAAAAATCAACAACTTTAGGTTGAGATTCGTTCATAGAGTCTTTAATTTTTTGGAAAAATTGCTCATTCAAAGCTTGTATTTTCAAATGCTTTTCATCTGAGTCTGCTTTTGCAATAGAATTAGAAACTGCAGTAAAACCAGAAACTGGCTCATTTTTGGAAAATGCACTGTTTGAGTTCATAGAACCAAAACCCATACTTTTCATTTTTTTAGATCTTGGTTTTAGAATCTTCCGTGTGGCCATGACTTCAGCAGAGGCCAACTGAGGCCCAGAAAGCTGGTCATCGTTGTCATCAAGGTGTGATGCAGAAACTTCGTTTAAATATTTCCCGTCTTTATCAATTTGCACGACGGCTCCACGTTTAGACATTGCTGTTGTTTATTGGCGCACTTGTTGCCGAGCTTTTTTCACTAATAGTGTGGTTAGCAAAGTGTGTGTTCTTATTCGTTAAAATTCGGTTTTCTTTTATCAATAGAAAGGGCTTAAATAACGTAAATTTAACACACATTCCAAATATGAACCCTTTTCAAATTTAAGAAAGCATTTATCAATTGATATGCAATAAAATTTTGAAATTTTCCATCACATGGGGGATCTTTCTCATTTGCTTGAAATCTAGAAAAAAAGTTGTGAAAAAAAATACACGAAGCTTGAAAAACTGAAAAAAGATAAATTGATTGAAGAAAAACCGACAAAAAAATAGTTCTCAAAAATGATGTCGGGTAAACTAACTTTTTTTTTCGATTTTTAAAAATACCAAACTTTATTTGTGACTTTTGTGTAATTTTATTTTTGTGCACCCATACATGTTAGTGACTGTGTTTTTTTTGTTAAAATGGTCAATTGTTTTTTTTTTTTTGTATTCTTGAAATAAAAGAAAATGGAGTGTATTAAAAAAAAACTGTTTTTTTCATACGACTTGCTGGACTACGTTAAGTACAAAATTTATCTGCAACGCTTTCTCAGGCTTTGCCTAAAGCTTTGGGCCTAAACATAAACTTTACGCCTAAAATTTTAGATGGGCTAACATCAATTAATGTCTCAGAAAGACTTGGGATTCTCACTGCTCGCCCAGTTCAATACTTCAGGTATTAAAAAATTGCTGTACAGCTTTACTCAGCAAATCATAGAGAAGCTCGTGATTATTGTTTTTATTTCCACAAGTAGGCATTGTTATCGTATGACATTACAGATTATATATTAGGTGCCTTGATTATGTTTTTTTATTTCTTCAGGAGAATGGTAGTCATTTGTACAGTTCAAGCTGGGTAACCCTTATTGTGTGTTTTTCTTCTCTTTCCTCTTCCACCTTTCATACAACGTTTCTTTTTCATCTCATGCTCAAAGATTTCGTCTAAAGTTGTTTCAAACTTGACCTTTCCAATGGATGTTCAATCAAGTGTTGAAGTTTTTTTTTTTACAGTACACATCTATCCGCTTGCCAAACCTATTTTTCTCTTTGAACAAGGTATTTTGTATTTTCAACCATGCCCTTGATGTTGTAATTTAGAAACGTGATAACTTTTTATTATCCATAGGATGTGTGTGTACTTCGTTCTCATGCATCATAAGGTATCACCTTTTTAACTTCATGATTTATTGTAAAGAAAAAACACGTAAAAAAGCAAGAAACACTTTTGGAAATTAGTATGTTATAAGAGTGAAAGAGAAAAAAGAGGCAATGCAGCAGTCACCAAGACACTGGGATCTCTAGCGGAAGAATACAGAATCACAAAGATATTTGAGCAAGGGAAATTGATGGAGCAGTTACCTATACCTACAGGAAAACGTTGACCTTTTTTTTTCGTGTCAATACTAATAAATGGACCATCCAACGTCGAGTTCAAGTCTTTTAGAGTATACACAGGTAAGGTCAGTAATCAAGAAAATATTCGCACCAACTGGACTGAGCTGCCACAAACATCTATATATTTGAAACAGCAAAATAGATTTTCGAATCAACGAAATGAAATGGGAAACCATATTTGACACCGAGTTGTTATTTCTACAAGGGCTACCTTTCAACACTCGGTTGTGATGCGATCATTGTTTCCATGACGCAGTCAAACTCTACAGATTGTGAAGAGGATGTACCTCCGGTTTTGAGAGAACTAGCTTTAAAAATAGTTGGAAAAGAAATGACCGAATTCCATTCAAAGGATCTCATTGATGAACGACAGGGCATTGTGATCATATGGCGCAAAGCAATTTACTCCACTACGCTCATTTAAATTTGTTGATTCTGCTATAAATTACAAGTGCATTTTTTTTACTAACAATACATTTTTTTTTTGTTTTTTTCAACTTTTCAACCTCACCTCATATTGACATTTGTCAAAATGGCTAGAGAGCTACCTCAATGACACTTCATTATTTGAGCTTCACAAAAGAAAAGAAAAAAATAACAAATACCAAAAATCACAACAGATATACAACATGCCTCCAAAGCAACAAGTCTCCAAAGCCCAAAAAGCTGCTGCAGCTATGGCTGGTGGTAAAAAATCTAAAAAGAAGTGGTCCAAAAAATCCCACAAAGACAGAGCTCAACACGCTGTCATTTTAGATGAAGAAAAATACGAAAGAATCTTGAAAGAAGTTCCAACTTACAGATTCATTTCCGTTTCTGTTTTGGTTGACAGATTAAAGTTGGGTGGTTCTTTGGCTAGAATTGCTTTGAGAGATTTGGAAGGTCAAGGTATTATCAAACCAGTTTCCAAACACTCCAAACAACAAATCTACACCAGAGCTACTGCTTCTGAATAAACAGGTTAGTTATTAAAAAATTAAGTTTTCCCAAACAAGTTTTTATCTAATAGTTTTCCCATCTAGTTTTATTCAAAAAGAAAAAAAAAAACATATATAAAATCCAAATTATTCTTCTTATACATTAAGTCTAATTACGTTTAAAGTTTGGTACATAGTTATGTAAACTTTATAGTGTTTATTATAACAAAACCTTAGTATCTATAGAGCTGATCTATTTTGAGATGAAAGTTTGTAGAACAGAATGTTTATCAATGGGCTTTGTGTATTCTCAAAATGAAATGACAATTAATTGAACAATCTTTCATCGTGCGGCCCAGTAGCTGATTGAAGTTCTTGTTTAAACGGTCTAAACAATGCTCAAATGTGATATGAGCCTCTGAATCATTGTCATTGATTGCTGCTGGCGTTCATTCTCGATCAGCGTGTTTTAGCTACAGATTAGATCACGTGCTTAATCTATGCCAATTCAAGTTTCCAAAGTCACAAAAAAATGCCCTCCTAAACTGATGCCCAGCCTGGAATGGAAGCATACGCTGGAGGAAAAAAGTGAAAAACCCTAGAACCGAACATGGTTTTCGGATAGTGCGATGGGAAAGTAAGTTGGCTTAAGTTGGCATGTTATGAGATCAACTTTTTATTCTTACCCATTCCTTATAGTGTCAACAATTAGACTTCCATAAAGAAAAAAAAAAAACCATCACAACCAAAAGTGATGTGCTATGGTTATCAGACATTCTGGAAGCATAATGTGAGTGGGAGTTGCTTCTCATTGGGCAACGCGCCATTAGTGAGCATCTTTTATCTTTACTCTTTTATATGGTTTTCTGCAATCGGGCTATTGACTAGGTTATTGCATTCAATTGCTGCATGTTTATTTGGTTTTGTTGGTGTTTTCAGCTTTTTTTGAATGATTATAGAACTTTTATTTAGTGAATTTTCTTTTCGGAGGAAATTTGCTATACTTAAACTGAGGAAGTATATGCAGGACACATTGTGAAATTAGGAATTCTTCGTTTATGATTATTAAGTGAACACACCAAACAAAACTGGAAAAGATATGGGACGGCATGCAGTGACTAATTGACTAGTTAGCAATAGCGTTTGTGGAGGATATAGGAGATGTAGGGACTCACATATGCCCAATAATGTCTGTTGACGACATGAGGCCATGTCTCAAAATAATAACAATAACATTCGCAAACCGAATCTGGTAGTTCTGCTAAGATGTGGTTTCACTATCGTCCTTTTTTTTTTTTTTTGGCGCGCTTTACTTTTTGTTTAATAATCATAATGATGAATGACAACCACCTTGTCTTTTCTATCCGACGATGGTTTAACCATAAACATGTGTCACTGGATAACTACATGCATCACCATCTGAATATTTGCATTAAACAAAAAAAAAAGTTTGTCAAAGAGAGAATTAAACACGTTGACCATGAATTAGGTTACTCTGGATTATTTTGATTTGCAGTTGGTGTAACGAGGGATAAGCATCCAGTTACATATTGATATTGTTTTGAAAACATAGCAACAGATTACTTTTTTTTGTCAAGTTTCATTTTTCAGTTTTAAGTAAAGGAAAGTTTTAAATGATGATACCAATAAATTCAGTTCTGCTTCTGATTACCATTTAACTCAGGAAGATAACATTTAATTACCATTTCATTCATAACTTTTCTGAAAACTTTCTTTCTTAAAACTTTAAATCTTGCTTTTTTGTAATTCTTAATCGCTCAAGCTTGTAATTGATATATCTAATCTTGATGAAGTTGCACCTGCTAAAGGAAAATGGGCTAAATAACAAAGTTTAAAGCACAAAAACCCAGTAGTTTTTGTTTATTTTTTGAGTTCAAGATTCTGTTGCTCGTTCATTAAGGTTTGCTAAACTAAATTGTAAAACTGTTTTAAAAAAATAAACAAGATTCTAGTTGAAAATTTGAATTGATTTTTTAATAAAACATAATCATTCTTCTTTCCGCAAATTTGAATAACTTGCTTGTTTTGCTATAGTTCATTCCTTCACGTCCTACAGCTTTTAACTTACTCGATCCAACTGTTCAAATCTGCGAGGCGTTTCTTTTTCGTGTTTTTCAAGCTCATCGCGCATTTGTAGAGTTTCTCCAACAAATGTAAACAAGAGAAGCTACGACCCTCACCAAACTCAGCCTTGCAGCAATGGCCAATTCAAAATTTGAGTACGTAAGAGTTTTTGAAACACACACAACTATTTTACCAGAAACTTATATTGTGGTTCGCATTGATGGGAAGAATTTCCATGAGTTTTCTGCTCATTACAATTTTGACAAACCAAATGACATAAGAGCGTTAGGGTTGATGAACGCAGCAGCTAAAAATCTGGTCTTGAAATATAAAAGTGAGATCATTTGTGCATTTGGTGAGAGCGACGAGTACTCTTTCATCTTAAGAAAAGACACCGCGCTGTATAATAGAAGAAGCGATAAGATTGCTACGCTTTTTGTTTCCTACTTTACGGCTCAGTACATCTTCTTATGGAACAAGTTTTTCCAAACCAAAGAAAACCCTCAAGAATTAGACTTCAAACATCTGCCATGCTTCGATTCAAGATGTGTCACTTATCCAAACCTGAAAACAATAAAAGATTACTTGAGTTGGAGATTTGTCGATACCCATATAAACAATTTGTACAACACTGCGTTTTGGAAACTTATTTTGGTTTGTGGCCTGGATCCCAAGACTGCTGAAGCTGAATTATGTGGTACCTTGAGCAGCGACAAAAACGAAATTTTATGGAAAAGATGTAACGTCAATTATAATGACGAGCCAGAGATTTTCAAAAAAGGGTCTTTGATTAACAAAAAGGGAGAAATATTACACATAGATGTTATAAAGAACATTGACACAATTTTCAAAGGGTTTGAATAATTTTGGTGTTTTGCAACCAGTAAAGTCGTTCATCCGCATTTTGGTGTTTGCTCCTAATGAAACAATGCACGAGAGAACCAGATTTTTTTCCAAGTGAGTATAGTTTTTGGCCTCGATGGGTTTCCGTTTCCCACCGATACAAAGATCCCTTTTCGCTTCCTCTGAGAACAAAACATGTGGAACCATCATGAAAAAAGGACACACCAATTTTAGCCAACGTTTCACACAAGTTTTTTAGCTTGTAAGCTTTGATGATTTGAAAATTCCATTTGGTATCTTGTATTGACAATGATAATAAAACACAACCATAATTGTTGACATTAACTGCTATTTTAAAATTCGGGCCCTGACTTCTCTGCAAAGCGTCCAAGGTTGAGATGATTTGATTTGAAGTATTCAATGGCAAAATTTTGGCTATAATATCATCTTTTCGCATAAATAATAGCCTGTGATTATCTGCACATACTTGGAAGCAATAGACGTTGTTATCGTAGCATGTTGCAATAACGTATGTACTCGTGGAGTCCAAAATTCTCAACTGGCTGAATGAATCATCAGCAATTTTCTTCAACTGTGAAATTAAATTGTCTTGTTTATAAACGTACCTGCCAGTCCTGCAAGAGTTGTTGCATTTTGGTTTTTTGGTCAATCTATGCTTTAATTGTTGTATTGATCTTTTGCTCAATTGTTTATAGAATCTAAAATTCATAATTGAACCTGTGCTTGTGACAACGATGAAAATCATCACATGGGAATTATTGCAAACTTGAAAGTCCATGATTTTCGCGTAAGGATCATTAAGTTTCCATTTGTATTTTAGCTGCTCTTGGAAAGATGATTCTAATTCATTGGAAACTGCGGAATCTAGCAGCAAACGGTCCAATTTTGCCCAACTTATACTGTTCTCGTCAGACCATATCAAATATATCCCATCATTTTCGTACTCATGGTATATCACTTTCTTGATTTGCCTGAAATTATGGAAAGAAAGATCTACTGTTTTGATCAGCTTGCTTTTGCCATCCTCTCGTAGGCTTTGTTCAATATTCATAAAATGAAGCAAATTCGAGTCATCGACATAAACAAGGTATCGATTGTTAATGACAGTGTAAGTGACAATGTTTGAATTCTGCAAACTTTCGTCATTGATTAAGGAATAAACATCGTGAACCATGTCATCTGACAGCACTTTTTTGGGTTTGCCAAGAGTGGGTTCGTTCTCATAACTTGATATGATAGGAGTAGTGCACTTAATCGTCCAACCATTCTATTCACTTTACAATCTTCAATTTATATACTTTAAACGACCAAAAAATGAATATAAAGCATTCCAATTAATCTAATTTTAACAATTATCCGTGATAGTTTAACGGTTAGAATTGGCGTTTGTCGCATGCCAGATCGGGGTTCGATTCCCCGTCGCGGAGAATATTTTTTTGCATTTGCAAAGTGTGTTTCTTTCTTTTTTACACTTGAACAATGCAAGAGCGCAGACAAGAATACGCAATCACCGGCCCATGGAGGGTTTTTTTTGCTGTTGCAAACGTGCAGCGCTGCCTTTGAGGTATGGCTTCAAAAGAGATTTGAGAAACATCCACTCATGGATGCTGCACTACATGAAGAGGGCGACCTCTGGTCCAGTTATTCTCGCAGTGAAGCTTTTGGACATTTGAAATATAATGATCCCATTGTTACCAATTTTGATTTGTTTTATTACTAGGGCACTTTTCTAATAAACTTGGTCAAGAAAAAAGCTTTGTTTCTGCTATATTTGGAACTTCAGCTAATTACCATGCACTCTATAATTTTGAAATAAAAGGGGGTTGTTTTAAAATTAATAAAAAACTTCGCTATTGTGAAACTCCTCCTTAATTTCAAACACGATGAGTCAAGCATACTGAGCGACTTCCCAATCAGAACAAAAAGGCAATAGCAGCTAAATGCAATAAACACAGCTTTCTTTAAATTTTTTGGAATCACACCTTATGAAACAAAAGTAAAGAGGCTTTTCGTTTCTTTCGTTTTTTTTATTTTTATTTTTTTTGTAGTTGCTTGTTTTTGCTATTCACTGTATTAGTTATTTTTGCCAAGACCTTAAAGTGTATCATCAGGAGGACCCTGAATTAATGAAGTCTAAAAATAACAACACTTGTGTCACTTCGTTTTAATTTTAGCAATTACCAGTATTACAGAAACCCAGCAATTTTTTTTTTGTGGCTTGTGAAAGGTTACTGTATTCTTTCTATGGGCCAGTAGTGCATTATTTTTTTGTCTCAGAAAAGCTAGTAGGCGTACAATATGCACAAAAAAAAATCAAAAATGTCTCTAACCCTGCACAGAACATATGTAGATCATCATTTGATGCGTGACTCGAAACTTTCATCAGTTTCATATTGTGCCTGTAGTTGGGTTTCAAACTTTATGAAATCAATATTTTTGAACAATGCTGTGTTGGATCAATTCATTTGGTAATATCCTGCTAAATTTAGACTTGTCAGGTTAAAAAAATGCTGCTAAACTTGTGAATCAGCTAAATGACATGGTGAAGTATGCCATAGATTCAGCATTAATTGATGCGGGGCTAATTTATTGATGAATTTTGAACTTGAACTTGGAAAATCTAGTTGAGTCATGGTTTTGGAAAAAAAAAGTATATAAAGAGAGTGATTTTCTAATGTTCATCTTCAATTTCACTTTTCTTTCTATTCTAAATATAAAAATACAGAACCCCATCCAAACAGAAATCCACATCAGTGAATTACTATTAATAAAACAATTAAAAACAACTAATTCAAAACCACTAAACCTCAAAACATCAAAAAATGCAATTTTCTAAAATCGCTGTCGGTTCCACTCTAGTTGCCACTTCTTTGGCTGCAGGCTACACACCAGGTGACGAATGGTCCACTTTGACTCCAACTGCCACTTACACTGACGGTTTGTCCAGTTTCCCATCCACTTTTGGTATTGCTGTTTCTCCAATCACCACCGGTTCCATCTACGAAAAATACGCTGCAACTGCCACTGCTTCCGCTACTTCTGGTGTCACCACCACTTTGGCTCCATCTTCTTCTTCTTCCACCAACACTGCTACTTCTACTTCTCCAATCAACACTGATCCAATTCAAGCCGCTGCCTGTGTTAACGATGGTACTCTAAAAATCACTTTGGAAGACTCTATTTTGAGAGACGAAAAGGGTAGAATCGGTTCTATTGTTGCTAACAGACAATTCCAATTTGACGGTCCTCCACCTCAAGCCGGTGCCATCTACGCTGCTGGGTGGTCCATTACTCAAGAAGGTAACTTGGCCATTGGTGACGAAGATGTTTTCTTCCAATGTCTATCCGGTGAATTCTACAACTTGTACGACGAACACGTTGGTTCTCAATGTGAACCAATCTACTTGCAAGTTTTGGACTTGGTTGAATGTTAAGTAAGAGATTGAGTTCTCTAAGCATCTTCAGCAGCTGTACATTAGATTTTCACATACGCAATGATTAGCGTAACACCTATAGTGATGATTGCTTAAAATCACGTAACATCACTACGCATCACAAACATGAGTATATATTATTTAGCATATTTACATTATATACAAGGACACTTTTAACAAACAATTAAGAATTATTTGACTTTTTTTTTTTCTTTCTTTTGGTAACTCTTTTTGATAAGTTGATTTTTTTAATGCGCTAAGTATTTTTTCGTTTATATATGCTGTTGATTATTAGAGATTTATGGAAGTATGAAACTATAGATGATATTTAAAAAAATAGTAGGTGATGCAAATGACAAAAACATTTTTGTGAGATTAATAATTTCTTGAGTTGAACCCGTTATTGCCATCTCCATAGGAGGCACTGTCTCCATCACTATCTGCATATGGATCATGATAGTTAGAACTATTCCCGTTGCTGCTGCTTTTGTTGCTCATATCATTGTGGATCTGCTGCGACTGTGTGGTGCTGTCACTGTACCGATTATCAGGTGCGACACCACCGTTATGAGCATTGTTGTATGCCGAAGAAGCACCGTTGGAGCCCCCGCTCACAAAAGGATCGTTCAATGGGTATGGTGTGCCCACAGAAGAACGCGTTTGGCCATGGTACGATTTTCTTCCCGGCACTATATCTCCGTCAATGTTTCTTTGTGTTGGTGAGTGGTTGTTGTTGTTATATGGATTGGCAGGAACTGTTGCAGCCCGCGCAACGTTCATTGCTGCTGCTGCTGCTGCTGTTCCCTGTGAAGTCACCGCATTCCCATTTTCATCCAAATACACATCTCTTTCAAACATATCGTTGTCGACGTTCATATTTGTGATATTTTCCGGGCCGCTATTTCTCAAAGAGTGAGCATACCCTTCGTTATTACTTTTCTCCATCTCTTCCATCCCTGGAGGCGTGCTTGATGGATCATATTTGTCATTTGCGTTCTTACCCAAAAAAATCCTGTACCACAATTTGGTAAACTTGTTTGCCTTGACAGCAGTGACAACTTTCCCATCTGAATCAATAAAATTGACCTTCTTGGATTTAATGAAGAAATAGTAGACCAGAATCCCTAGAACAATCAATAATGGAACACCAATCCCCACAACACACCCAATCACAATCTTCTTGTTCTTAGACGACAATCCACCACTGGATCCACTATTTTGTTTCCCACCAGGCAACACCGAGGCTGTGGCAGTGATGGTGGTGTAGATGTTGGAATAGATGGTTTGTCCATCAACAACAGTGGTAAGTGTTCCAATCGGCTTTGTTGTGATAGAGTTGGAGTGGGAGTTGGAGTGGGAGTTGGTGTTGGAGTGGGAGGAAGACGAAGAGGAAGAAATGGATGAATCGGTAGATGAAGCGGAACTGGAGAAAGAGGTTGATGAGGGGGAGGTGGAAGAAGCTGTGGAGCTTAGGGTAGAAGATCTACTCGATGATCTGCTCGAGGAGGAAGAGGAGGAAGAGGAGGAAGAGGACGATGTGGATGAGCTACGCGCAGACGAAGACAAAAATGTTGAGTTATTGAAGCCTGCATTTGAAGTAATATCACTACTGGTTAAAAATCCACTAGTAGTGCTACTGCTACTGCCACTGCTGAAAGGAGTCGACGAAAAAAAGGAACTCGTCGTACTGCTAGTTGTCGGTGCTTCTGTGTTTGACGTTGCGAATGTATTGTGTGTGCTAGACGAGGAGAAAGAGCTTGTAGATGCTGGTGCGAAAGTGTCAGAAGTCAAAGAGGAAGATAGGGAGCTGGATAATAATGAAGAAGAAGAAAATGAAGAAGAAGAAGATGATGATGTTGACGGCAAAGAGGAAGTGCTCGATGAAAAAGTATTAGTATCAGTATTGAAATCCGAACTTGTGATAGGCAAAGAAGTAAAACTTCCAGTATCAGTTGAAGAAACAGCTGTATCTGCATTTGCCCCACTTGTAAGATTGCTATTGGTGTTGGTATCGGTGACAGTGTTGCCTGTAGCAGCAGCAGAAGAAGCTAATGCTTGTGCCAATGCTGTGTTAACAAACTGAGAACTTATCAGTAGTGCTATGAAGGTGGGTATTAACACCGGTCTTTTCTTGTTGTCTTTCATATGTGTTCTTAGCCTTTGTTTGGTATTAATACTCTGTGTCGCACAGTAAGCTATCTCTTATGATATGTGTGTAATGAGTAATGTTTGCTCTGTACTTATCTTGTCTTTTGAGCTTGAAAAAACAAAAAGTAGTTGACTCAAAAATTTATAGATCTTTTCTCTCTGAACGAATGATTCGATATTCTTATTCTTATTCTTATTTTTATTCTTCTATTTGAATGTCCACTTTTCAATATTTTATTCAAGAATAATACATCGGATCAAGATCATACATTATTTTATTTCCCACGTTAAGAATCATCACCTAATAAGTACAACCCAATATGAAACATTTTCGAATCAATCAATCACTTCCCGTTGTTTGGAACGTTCCCTGATGGTTTTCTTTGTTTCATTCTTTCATGTCTCTCTGTTCCACTGCTGCTACCACACTTTCTATAACAAACTTCTATTTTAAGACTTGAGTCTTTTTTTTTTTTTTTTTCTCTATTCTACTTTCTTTTTTTAGATTTGAGCATCACGGGACTATGAAATAATGGTGCAGTTATTTCTGGTAGTGCTGAAAGTGACTCTTCTTCTCCCAAAATAGGAATAAATAATAAATCTGACACAAAAAACGATCAAGACTTGAACTAAAAAGAAGGTTTAGGCAAGTAGTTTCAAGAGACCAAACAAGTTGAAGTTGAAGATGATGAGTGTTTTGAGAAACGAGGTAAAAAATGTGGAGGGAGGAAAGAAATATGAAGAGAAGGATATAGTACAGTCCTATCACGTATATTCTCATTGCAATACTTTTAATACTTTTAATAACTGTAATACTTGTTATAATGACAACAACAGGAAACATGAGGTTAGCCAAAGATATTTAGTATCAAAGCTGATGTTGTAACTTTGTTTTCTGGTATATTGTTCAAAAAGAGGAATGGATGAATACACAACTGTAATGTCTATCTTCAGAACAGAGACAGGTAAACAAAAAAGGGTAAGATGTACGTTTCAGGTGTCATTTTCAAAATTGCAACATGGTCAGTTTTCTTTGCTTTTCCTGTTGGGTTAAGTGTGCTATTTCTTATGTCATCACTGAAAAGATTACTTAGTGCCAAAGGTAAGAATGTTATTTTTTATGCAAATATCAAAGAAACAAAGGTAAGAACTCTCAACAACCTAGAACTCTTGTTTTTTTGACAATTTGCACAAAAGAGACAAAAAAGAATATCAAATAGTACCTTTTAAATGAAAAAAAATGCTTTTTTAAATGTTTTCAAATTTATGAAAAAAACATAATTTTATTGGCCACAGTACTTTATTTTATTTAAAAATACGTTGACAGAACTATTCCACATAGACGCTCAAATATTCTCTCCCGAAGAGCTGCGTATTACAAGTGATTATTACTTTCTTTTAATCTATTAGCTCATGGTCCCTAAACACACAAAAAGCTTCATTCTTTTTAAACTATGTTTCAAGAGAGAGCGTTCAATAATTCGAAAATATAAATTCACAAAACCCACGACAGTTTTTCATCTCTTGATTCAATTACTACTCACCTTACTACTTAGAGCATCAAAGCTATTAATCAAAACTTTTCATCTTGAAAGCAACTTTTGAGACTAAAGCACGTGCATTGGTAATAATTTATATCACGTGGCAAATTATAGCAGTTGCGTCTTTTCTTTTTTTTTTATTTTCCAGTTTTTCTGTTTTTTTTTTTTTTTCATTCTTGTTCTCACAAGTCCAACTTGATGCAGGCAGGTTTTCCTGTAAGATGCAATACTTTTCTTTTTTCAAGTTACAGCTGATAATAGTTTTGATACAGTGTTAGCTGTTTATATTAACATAATTCACACAACACCTTCTCTTCCTTCATTACTTTATCAAGCTTTAAAAGCACGGCAGAAGAGAAGCATCGCTGTATCACAACAAATAAAAAAAAAACACCCTATCGAGTTGGAACTCTCATCTCCATCTCAGTTATACAATTTGATCGCAATTTTATTAGAAAAATTCTACAACGAGATAACAGAACAGATAGAGAAATACATCAACGATGAGTTCTGTGATATTACCAAGAATTGCCAACAGAACAGCTGATTTCAGAACTGTGGAAAGAGAAGAAAGATTTAAAAATCCTCCAAAGGACAAATCTGCGTTCCCACTGTTGCAAGAAGCCGTTGAGCCTCATGTTGAATCTTTCAACGAATTGTCTGATTCAGCAGCCTCCCTTGGGTTGTTGAACTTGGCCGTAAAAGATTTGGGCTCAAGAACAGTTTACGATGGGTCCAAAATGGTCAACTCCCAAGGTGAAGTCGATGTCACGAATCCTGACTACTTGGGGAACAAAATGTCCATCAAGATCGAACAAGTCTCTTTGAACAAGCCAATGTCTAACGACGGGGTTTCCAACGCTTTGGAAAGAAAAATCTACCCAAGTGAATCAAGACAAAGATTGACTTCATACAAAGGGAAATTGATGTTGAAATTGTCGTGGAGTGTGAACGATGGGGAAGAAACTTTTTCTGAAGTCAGAGAATGTGGTTATGTTCCAATCATGTTGCAAACAAACAGATGCCATTTATACAATCTGTCCCCATACGATTTGGTCCAAAAAAGAGAGGAAAGTGACGAATTGGGTGGGTATTTCATTGTTAATGGGATTGAAAAATTGATCAGAATGTTGATTGTCCAGAGAAGAAACCACCCAATGGCCATCATCAGACCAAGTTTTGCCAACAGAGGGGCGTCGTACTCCCAGTACGGTATTCAAATTAGATGTTGTAGACCAGATCAAACCTCGCAAACAAACGTCTTGCATTATTTGACCGACGGTCAAGTCAATTTGAGATTCTCATGGAGAAAAAACGAATACTTGGTTCCAATTGTGATGATCTTGAAAGCTTTGACCGACTGTTCCGACAAAGAAATCTTTGATGGTATTGTCGGTTCAGATTTGGAAAACTCATTTTTGACTGATAGATTGGAATTGTTGCTGAGATCTTTCAAGAAAAAATACCCAACTCTTCAAAACAGATACCAAATCCTACAATACTTGGGTGACAAATTCAGAATTGTTTTCCAAGCTCCTCAAGGTATGAGTGACCACGATGTTGGTAACATGGTTTTGAACAGAATTGTTTTGGTCCACTTGAACAATTACGACAATTTGGGCAGCTCGGAATATAAACCAGAAAAAGCTTCCGACATCCACAACAAAGACAAGGCAAGAATGATTTTTTTTATGATCAGAAAACTGTACGCATTGTGTGCCGGTGAGTGTTGTCCAGATAATCCTGATGCTACTCAACATCAAGAAGTCTTGTTGGGTGGGTTCTTATACGGTATGATCTTGAAAGAGAAAATGGAAGAATACTTGAACAACATTGTTTTGCAAATTCAATCTGATCTAAACAGAGGGCTTGCTGTGAATTTCAAGAGCAAAAAATACATGTCTAGAGTGTTTATGAGAATTAACGAAAACATTGGGTCCAAAATGCAATACTTTTTATCTACAGGTAACTTGGTTTCTCAATCTGGTTTGGATTTGCAACAAGTTTCCGGTTACACAGTTGTTGCGGAAAAAATTAATTTCTATAGATTTTTGTCCCATTTCAGAATGGTTCATAGAGGGTCGTTTTTTGCTCAATTGAAAACAACAACAGTTAGAAAATTGTTGCCTGAATCATGGGGGTTCCTTTGTCCAGTCCATACTCCTGATGGTTCTCCTTGTGGTTTGTTAAACCATTTTGCCCATAAATGTAAGATTTCTACAAAAGAATCCGATGTTTCTGCAATTCCAGATCTTTTGTTCCAATTGGGAGTTGTTCCCTCAAGTCACATTTTGGCTGCTGGTCCATCAATGAGTTGTGTTCAAGTTAATGGTAAAATCATTGGGTGGACCTCTCACGAACAAGCCAAAATTGTTGCCGACACTTTGAGATATTGGAAAGTTGAAAGTCAAGGAAATGACAAAATCCCACTAGATTTAGAAATCGGGTACGTTCCTCCTTCCACAAGAGGTCAATATCCAGGGTTGTTTATTTTTGGTGGTCGTCAAAGAATGATGAGACCTGTCAAATACTTGCCGTTGGACAAACAGGATATTGTTGGTCCATTTGAACAAGTGTACATGAATGTTGCTGTGACTCCTCAAGAAATTGCCAATAACATCCATTCCCACGTTGAATACTCTCCAACCAACATTTTGTCTATCTTGGCCAACTTGACCCCATTTTCTGATTTCAATCAATCTCCAAGAAATATGTATCAATGTCAGATGGGTAAACAAACTATGGGTACTCCAGGTGTTGCCTTGTGTCACAGAAGTGATAACAAGTTGTACAGATTGCAAAGTGGTCAAACCCCGATTGTAAAAGCCAACTTATACGATGATTACGGTATGGACAATTTCCCTAACGGTACCAATGCCGTTGTTGCCGTTATTTCCTACACCTGTTACGATATGGATGACGCGATGATTATAAATAAATCTGCTGATGAAAGAGGTTTTGGTTACGGTACCATGTACAAAGTTGAGAAAGTTGATTTGTCGCAATCCAGAGGTAGAGGTGACCCAATCACTCAGCACTTTGGTTTTGGTGACGACGAATGGCCTAAAGAATGGTTGAACAAGTTGGACGATGATGGTCTACCATACATCGGTACGTATGTTGAAGAAGGTGATCCGATTGTTGCTTACTTTGACGAAACCACTGGGAAAACTAAGATCAAGACTTATCACCACTCTGAACCTGCTTATATCGAAGAAGTCAATTTGATTGGGGATGAAAGCAACAAATTCCAAGAGCTGCAAAACATTTCCATTAAATACAGAATCAGAAGAACTCCACAAATTGGTGATAAATTTTCTTCGAGACACGGTCAAAAAGGTGTTTGCTCAAGAAAATGGCCAACAATCGATATGCCATTCAGTGAAACAGGGATCCAACCAGATGTCATTATCAACCCGCATGCTTTCCCTTCAAGAATGACTATCGGTATGTTTGTTGAATCTTTAGCCGGTAAAGCCGGTGCCTTGCATGGTATTGCGCAAGATGCCACCCCATGGAACTTTAGCGAAGACGATACCCCAGCTGATTATTTCGGTGACCAATTGGCCAAAGCTGGGTACAACTACCACGGTAACGAACCATTGTATTCTGGTGCCACTGGGGAAGAGTTCAGAGCTGATATCTACATTGGGGTTGTTTACTACCAAAGATTGAGACATATGGTTAACGATAAGTTCCAAGTGAGATCTACTGGTCCAGTGAATAGTTTGACTATGCAACCTGTTAAAGGTAGAAAGAGAGGTGGTGGTATTCGTGTTGGGGAGATGGAAAGGGATGCTTTGATCGGGCACGGTACCGCGTACTTGTTGCAAGACCGTTTGTTGAACTGTTCCGACTACACACAAACTGCAATCTGTAGAGATTGTGGTGCGTTCTTGACCACTCAAGCAAGTGTGCCAAGAATTGGGGCCAAAGCCTCAATGAGATGTAGAAGATGTGCGATCAAATTTGATGACGCCAAAAAAGCCATTTCCAAACAAGGCGACAACATCTATATTGACGACTCAAACATATGGGAAGACGGCCAAGGCAACAAATTTGTTGGTGGTGGTAACACCACGACTGTTGGTATTCCGTTTGTCTTGAAATACTTGGACTCCGAATTGTCTGCCATGGGTATTAGACTGAAATACAACGTTGCTCCTAAATAAACAGCTTGAATTAAATTATAGCACAAATATGTATATTAGTATAAAGAAAGTTAACGCATTATATGAATTAATTGTGAAAGAATCTTTGCATGGGACAGCCAACCTGGCGGTTTTTGTTGTTATTTTTTAGGTAACACGTGCCACAAGCTTTTTAAAAGCCAAGCAAATCTCACCAAAATAGTGACAAAAAAAAAACAACACCAAACGGTAGAAGGCGACGCAACGAAAAAAAAAAAAAAGAAAAAAATGATCAGTGAACAGAAACTAAGCAGAATCAGCATTTTCAAGTCATAAACACACGCCTGATATACGACCGATCAAGAATCGAGCCCTTTTGAAAAACTCTTGCTCTTTGAAACTTTATTTCCCGGGAAATGTGGAGTTCATGTTTCAATCTTCGCTTTGTTTACTCTAAGGTCTGACTCCCTTGTAATTTGAAAACACACTTCATAATGAATCTTGTAATTCGTAGAAGCAGCAAGAACCAACTTTCGACAAACATCTGCCTGTGCAAACAAGTCTTCACCAAGCACAAAAACAGCTTTTTCGAGAATATCAGAGGCAAGTTTAAAGTAAAAAAAAACATAGAGTTGCAGCACAAGCTAGACCAGTATGTCGGACAATCCCTTTGAATCCGTGAGCAACGGCAAACTCAGCAGCTCTGATCTCGCAGAGAAAACAAATGGTGTGAACGAATTTACCAACTTGGATGATCTTTCGAAAAAAAACAGCCCATCTTTGAAATTCTGCTCATACACGGCCGAAGAAACAATTAGAGATTTTCAAACTGATGGTACACATGGGCTTCAGAACAACCACGTTGTTGACCAGAGAAGACAAGAGTTTGGATCGAACGAGTGCAACGATGACGAAGAAGAAGAAAGTTTGCTGATGCAGTTTTTGAAAACTTTTACAGGAGACCCCTTGATTTTGTTGTTGATCGGGTCTGCAGCCATCAGTTTTGTCATGGGCAATTTTGATGATGCCATCAGTATTACACTGGCCATTGTCATCGTTGTTACTGTTGGATTTGTTCAGGAATACAGATCAGAAAAGACTTTGCAAGCATTAAACCAGTTAGTTCCAGCAGAGTGTCATGTCATTAGAAATGGTACTTCCAGCAGTAACATCTTAGCCTCATTACTTGTTCCTGGTGATTTAGTTTGTTTTAAAGTCGGGGATAGAATTCCTGCAGATGTTAGAATCATCGAGTGTGTTGACCTACACATTAACGAGAGTAACTTGACTGGGGAAAACGAGCCTGTTTTCAAAAGCTCTGATCCTGTCAAGACCAAGTCTTTTGGGGAACTGCCAGCTTTAAATCAAAGAACTTCTATTGCTTACATGGGTACTTTGGTCACCGAAGGTCATGGGAAAGGTATTGTTGTTGGTACTGGTAAAAACACTGCGTTTGGTTCTGTTTTTGAAATGATGAATGCAATTGAAAAGCCTAAAACTCCCTTACAACAAGCCATGAACAAATTAGGTCAAGATTTGTCTTATGTTTCCTTTATTTTGATTGGTGGGATTTGTTTGGTTGGGATTTTTCAAGGCAAATCGTGGTTGGACATGTTTCAGATCTCAGTTTCCTTGGCTGTTGCAGCCATTCCTGAGGGGCTACCAATTATTGTTACTGTGACTTTGGCTCTTGGTGTTTTGAGAATGGCAAATAAGAAAGCTATTGTTAGAAGATTGCCTAGTGTTGAAACTTTGGGATCTGTTAATGTTATCTGCACCGATAAAACAGGGACTCTTACGGAAAACCACATGACTGTTTCTAAACTATGGTCTATGGGCTCAATGGTGAACAAATCGCAAATATTGGATATTGATTCGAGTAACGGCAACAGTTCCACTAATTTTGTGTCATCTTCCAAGCAATCGTCTTCAAAAGCATTGCAAAACTACTTGAGTGCTGATGTGAAAGCGTTGCTAACCATTGGGAATATTTGTAACAACGGGGTTTTCTCAAAAGAACAGCACAAATATATCGGTAATCCTACTGATGTTGCTCTTTTGGAAGTTTTGGAAAAATTTGAACTTGAAGATGTTAGAAGCTCTGTGGAAAAAATCAAAGAAATTCCATTCAATTCGGATAGAAAAATGATGGCTACAGGAGTGGCTTCTGGTTCATCTTCTAATAGCAATGGTAAAAAAACGTTCTATATCAAAGGGGCTATTGAAAAAATTTTACAAAAATCCTCTCACCACTTGACAAAAGACGGAAAAACTGAAAAGTTAAACAGCTCAATGCACAATACTGTTTTGGAAGTTAGTGATTCCATGGCTCAAGAAGGGCTTAGAGTTTTGGGTTTTGCACAGGTTGAGGTTTCTAACAAAACAAATGTTGAAACTGACAAAGATTTGGAAAACATCACATTTGTTGGTCTGATTGGTATGAAAGATCCTCCAAGAGCAACTGTCCCTAGCGCTGTGGAAAAGTTGTTGGAAGGTTCTGTCCATATTATTATGATCACTGGGGATGCTCCAACCACTGCTCTGTCGATTGCGAGACAAGTTGGGATTCCAGTTTTCAACGAACAAGACTGTATTTTGACTGGTGAAAAATTGGATAGCATGAGTGAGGACGAATTGGCTGGCTGTATTGACCATGTGAATATTTTTGCAAGAGCCACTCCACAACACAAGTTGAACATTGTCAAAGCTTTGCAGAAAAGAGGAGACATTGTGGCAATGACTGGTGATGGTGTCAACGATGCTCCTGCTTTGAAATTGGCTGACATTGGTATTTCTATGGGTAAATTGGGGACTGATGTGGCCAAGGAAGCCTCGGACATGGTGTTAACTGATGATGATTTCAGCACAATTTTGAATGCTATTGAAGAAGGGAAAGGTATTTTCAACAATATTCAAAATTTCTTGACTTTCCAATTGTCCACTTCTGTTGCTGCATTATCCTTAGTTGCGCTTTCCACTATTTTCAACTTGCCAAACCCATTGAACGCCATGCAAATTCTTTGGATCAATATTTTGATGGATGGTCCACCAGCACAGAGTTTAGGGGTTGAGCCAGTTGACCATGAAGTTATGAAAAAACCACCAAGAAGAAGAGATGACAAGATTTTGACTAGCGCTGTTTTCAAAAGACTTTTGCTGAGTGCGTTTTGGATTATTATTGGTACCATTTACGTTTTCATTAAAGAGATGACCCAAGACGGCGTTGTTACCAAAAGAGACACAACAATGACTTTCACGTGTTTTGTGTTTTTCGATATGTTTAATGCCATTGCATGTAGACACACGACGAAATCTATTTTTGAAATCGGGTTGTTCAACAACAAGATGTTCAATTATGCCGTTGGTTTATCGTTGCTTGGTCAAATGTGTGCCATCTACTTGCCATTTGTGCAATCTATCTTTGATACAGAAGCTTTGAGTCTTGGAGATTTGATCTTCCTACTATGTTTGGGTAGTACCGTACTAATTTCAGACGAAATCCGCAAATTTTTGCTGAAAAGGAAGAGAACTGGTAGAAGTGAGTCCAGTTTACCATATGCATACTCTCAGGTATAGTACTTTTCAGTCTAAATATCTGTCTGTTTTTTTATTTTTTTCTGTATATAAATACTTTGATTTATAAACTTGGAAAATTTTTTTCTTTCTAGCAAATGTCATACAGGGATTGCGTTAAAAAAAGTCACAACAGTGTTTTTTGCTGTTTGGTAGTAATCCAACACATGAAATTTATATTTTGCTTGCAAGTTTTGGAAAAATTTGGTGAATTGGGAGTCAAAGTTGTTGCAGATAATTTTCAATTTTTGATCTGGATTTTTCAATCTCATCTTGAAAAACCAAATGTATGAGACTGACAAGATGAATTCCAGGTAAATAGATCCCAAAGATTCGGATAAAGAATAGTTTGAGTGAAATAGTTTGGAATTGCAACTCCAAACGATTTTCAATGGCAAATACCATAGTCTGATCAAAAATTGAAATAGAGTTGTGCATTCTAATATCTGGGCCAAACGCACACTTTTGGCATTGTAATTTGCAATGAATTTTTCAAAATGAGCCAAAATGTTCGGTGGACACTTGTAGGTGAAACTCGAGTTGTTTTTGCAAATATAATTCAAACAATGAAACAATGAGTAGATTGTTGGAGATAAAAGCACACTGTTTGGAATCAGTTTCAAAGCGTTGTTTCTGTTGAAAGCAATCGATATCAAAAACATAGTCAATGTTGAAAAAAAATATTGAAAGTTGTCCAACTGTATGATATTGTGGAAAAATTGAAGGCTCAATGTCACATCAAAGTTTGAGTTTTTCTTGATTTTTTGATATTTGAAAAATTGTAAAATTACAATACCATATGTGACCAAAATACTCAATAAGCACGCGACTTGATGGTAGTGGGGACCTATGAGATAGAGCACGTTAAATGGAATTGAGTAGAAAGTAAAGTGTATCACGGTCAATGCGTGACCCAAAAACCAGTAAAACTGTAGGCTTTTATACAAATGTGTCTGTTTTTTTGCAGAGGATTGTGCCGTTGAAGATTGTGCGTTGGCCGTTTTGCCTTCCGACTTGGCAGTCCTGTTAGAAACGTTAGCCATTTTATTTTAGTTTTTTTTTTTTTTTTTGAGTGTACCTGAATTGCTCGAGTTGTTTGTTCAGCTCTTTGAAAATTTCAAAAAAATTGTACGGTAAATATTCTCGTCGTTAAAACCTGTTCAACAGTGTGATAGCTCGAGGAAGTGCTTTGTGGAATGTCAAAGGAATTAGAAAAAGTTGCTTGGCCTTTCTGTGCAAACGCTTTGCTTTTGTATGTACTAAAAGTTTTTCGGTATCAAAGATCAGTGGGGTAAATAGCGCGTGAAACTCTGTTACGTGGAGTAGTCAACTGAAGAATTGTGATTCATGCATTCACAATTCACAAATAACAAGTGCAAGATATGTATAAATATATTATCTAGTGCCTACAATTCAAGGGGGGGGGGGGGCGGTAGAAAATGTTTGATCAAATTCGGTTGTAAAGTTTTATTTTCTACTTGATCCCATATGACGAGTATGCGAATTTTCCAAATGTTTTTTTTTTTTTTTTTTTCATTTTTTCATTTTTGCAAAAATACAATTTTACAGTTTTGCTTGCCTCTGAAATGCCTTACGTCATTGCTTAAAAAAATAAGATTTTTGAAAAAAACAGCATGTTACACGTGATTCTAGCTTGAAGAGAAGAAGCAGAAAGACAAGATGAGTAGCCTGGTTTGGCCAACTGTACGAGGGCCATTTTCTTTATTACCTTATGCTAGTAATCAGGCAGATTTATTCAAAAGAACAGTCACGCATTGGTTTCATTATACAAGTTGTTGTTTGTTGAAGCCCAGTTGATCAACCAGTGTTAGCTCTATGCTTTTGTAAAGCTCTTGATTAGTATTATTCTGCTGGTCCTTCTTGGTCGACACTAGCGAAACGATAAAAATAGGAACATTGACCGTTTTGTACAATTTGAGCAACTCATTGGTTTCAATTTGCTGTTTGTATGTGGTAAAAGTGTTGAATTGAGTATAGAGTGTTTCGGTTTGTTGTTCACTTTGATATCTTTCAACCAAACTGATCAGACGTGTTATGTCTGCACCATTGTAAGCATAAAACATTAGAAGATTGTTATCGTCTTGTTTTTCTTTATTGAGGAACTCAACAAAATACGCATATTGCAGTTTGGATACCTTGCTACTAGTGGAAGTGATTTGTTCTATATGCAAATTGTTGTTTCCAGTTGCAAATTTGGACTGAAGAAACCCGAAATATTTAGCTTCCAACTGGTTTATTATTTTCTGATGCAATCCGTTTTGTTTGTTTTCTAGCATTTCCATTTCTACAAACTCAGCATAAGTTGTGACATTTTTGGCATCAACGGAATCGTTTTTCTCTACCGCATTGGTAGAGTCGTTTCTGTTCATTGAGATCGTGTATTAACTACTTGTTTGCAGTGACTCAAACTTTTCAGAATTCTTTGATCTTGTATACGCTATGCTATCTTTACTGACTGTAGTATTTCTGATTTGTTCAAAGCCCAATTTCTTGAATAAAATTTCAAAGCTCATCGGTTGCTATTACAAAAGAGTCGAGACGGCCGCTTGTGTAATGGTTAGGCCGATGACACACTGAGGGGCTCGCTATACCGAAAGTAATTATTTAGATCAACAGAGTCGGCTTTTTTGCAAGTGTTTTGTCCGAGAAGCTTGAGGCTTTGATCAAAAAAAGGGCGTTGATAATAAACTAATTGAACAAATTAAAGCCACCTAATAGTCAAGCTGACTCTGGGGGGGTTCTACTTTCTATGATAAGAGGCTTGAGTGTTAAATTTAAGAATCCCCGTGTTTTTGGATACCATTTTGCTAAAACTGGACTCTCCGGAAGGTAATAATTAAAAGCAAACATACTAAAGCATGTTATGAAACGTGTTAGTGCTTAAACCTTGTGGCAAGCGTGCTTAATACATGCCAGCAGAGCTAATATGCCCATGCGCATATTAGCTCGAGTGGTATTGGTGTGCTTCAGGTACTGTACTGTACTGAAAAACATAATTTTATCGTCAACGATTCAAATAGACGGTACCCGACTTTTCCGCATATCCAAGACCTGTCAAAACTTGGTAACCCCTTTTTTTTTTTTTTTTTGACAATATTCGTGTGTAAGTTTTGCCGATAAGATATTTGAGATGAGATGATAAATGTCTAATTTTATTTTTATATATTTTTTTCTTGAACACAGTGTATATAAGACGAACATTGCTGCAATAATCTTTTGGGTTTTTTTAACCTCCCTTTTTTGCTCTATGAAAGATAAACTAGGCAATAAAGAACAGAAAAAGCATTATTCAAAACAGTACGATCCAAAATGTCTAAATTTTATGCTTTAAAAGCACAAACTAAAACCGGTGCTGATTTCCCATTCAGCGAATTGAAGGGGAAAGTGGTCATCATTGTCAACACAGCCACGAAATGTGGTCTTACACAAAGCGGACTTAGCGGGTTGGAAGAATTGTACAAGAAGTATCATGCGGATGGTTTAGAAATCATTGGGTTCCCATGCAACCAATTTTTAAACCAAAATCCTGAAAGTGATGAAGAGGGTGAAAATTTTTGTAAACTAAACTATGGAGTGACTTTCCCCTTTATGAAAAAATGCGACGTCAACGGCCCAAACACACATCCTGTTTACGATTATTTGAAGAATGAAAAACCTGGGATCTTTGGTCTTACAAGAATCAAATGGAATTTCACCAAATTCTTGATTGATAAAGAAGGGAATGTTGTGGAGAGATACAGTCCATCAACAAATCCTGCGAAATTGGAACCAAAGATTAAAGAGTTGTTAAAAGCGTGATTTGTGGGGGTTTATCTTTGAGCTTTGTTTTTGAATGTCAAACGTTGCTTATGAATATACAACTATGTAGTGATAATGAATTTTCTTTTTGAGTCTAAATGTCATAGAAAGTCTTGATTCATCTTGGAGCTTGCCTTAGCACCGGTCAAATAACCTTGAACTACAATCATCATCACGAAAAAAACACAAAGTTTTACCCGCCTCATTTTATCAGCGTTCCACATAACAACAAACTGTATACTTTTAATTCTCAGTCTTTGCAGTTTACCCAGCCTTGAAATTATAGAACATATACTAAAAATTGAAAGTTTGTGTGTAATCTACGATTGATTAGTTTTTTTTTTTTTTTGTTTTTTTTTTTGGCTTTGTAACACATTTCAACATTATCTCTTTCATCTAGAAGGATACCTCTACCCCATTGGAAGAACTTATAAGTTGAACTTATCTAAATGATGGTAGTTCTTTCTTATCTATGGAGATATAGGTCTCGCATTTATTTTATTATTGTTCTTATTATTCTTATTATTCTCATAACATATTTGATGCACTCAGTTTGTCTTTTTGCTCTATTTTTTTTTAAGCAGGTAACAAGGACCCTGAAAGACCAAGGTTTAAACAGATTCTAAGAAAGTACATTACACCTTAACAAAGCATATACACAAGAATGAGTGGAGATTACGATTATTTATTCAAATTGTTGTTGATTGGGGATTCCGGTGTTGGGAAGTCGTGTTTGTTGTTGAGATTTGCCGATGACACATACACACAAGATTATATCAGTACGATTGGTGTTGATTTCAAAATCAAAACCATAGAGTTGGAGAATAATAAGATTGTGAAATTGCAAATCTGGGACACTGCAGGCCAGGAAAGATTCAGAACCATTACGTCATCGTATTACAGAGGTGCACACGGGATCATTATTGTGTATGATGTGACCAGTTTGGAAAGTTTCCAAAACGTTAAAACATGGTTACAAGAGATTGACCGGTACGGGAACACTGGTGTGTTGAAATTATTGGTGGGGAACAAGAACGATTTGGTTTCGCAAAAACAAGTGGACCATGAAACAGCGTTAAATTTTGCCAACAGTTTGGGTTTGACCTTGATTGAAACAAGTGCTTTGAACAGTGAAAACGTTGAAGAAGCTTTTGTCACTATGGCCAAACAGATTAAAGAAAATATGGATCAAAATGCAGCAAATAATGGTGCCAACGGTTCAGGAGATCAACAAAATAACGGTGGTAGCAATGTCAATTTGAACAATGGGAAATCTTTGACCAATGCTGGTGCCAGCAATTGTTGTTAATGTTGTTGTGTGTTAAATATTGGCTTTTTTTTTTATTTCATCTATATGACATACTTATTATGAGTTTTTATATATATATATTAGCATAGTATTTTTTTTTTTTTTTTTATTAATAATATATTATAATATAATTAACGGTATTGATATTTTTGTTGTTTTTTTTGTAATTTTTGTTGTCTTTTAGATAAACCATCTTTATTTGTGGCACTGCCATCTGCATTATTATTGTTATTTTGTCCCATTGAGTTTCTTTTTGATGGGAAAAATTGTTGTTTTAATGCAAATAATTTATAACCAATATAAATCACCATTACTGTAATAACAATAATCCATAAACTTGAATTCCCAAAAATCAAATATCCTAAATTCCCCAAACAACTCAAATATATGTAATCGATCATAAATTCATAATGAGTATTTTTATAAGTTTCTGTTCTTAGCAAATCAATCCCACTGTTTGTTAATGATTCGATATCGAGCAACTTAAGTAAGATATATGATGGCAAAAAATTCAAAAAATAAAACATAATCAAATTGTATCTTAGCAGTAGAGTGCAACCTAAGATTACAAAATAAACTATTTTTAAATTGGATTGAAATTTGTGATTATTGTTGTATATTTTTTTCGCAGATTTTCCAGCCATGGCGGGGGAGAGGGGGTGAAGTTGGTGCTTTAGTTCTTTGGTTGTTGTATACCCTTATTTTGCAAAACTATGAAGCATCACAAAAAAAAATAAAATAACATACTCTTAAATTTTAATGTCTAACAACCCTTTTAAATTTTATTATTCACACTTTTTTTCTGTAAATCCAATATCGACATGGCCTTATCCTCTATTGCTCATCAGATTGCTTTCATCATTGGAAATTTTTCCAGACCTTATTGTGATTGTGGGAGGGTCAAAATGACTGGACTATAATGTGTATTACACGTGACACCTAGACTTTATGTTTCCACGTGATATATATATATGTATGCTACCCAGCCACTGGAGGGGTAAATCATTTTATTGCCCACTCAATTTTCCGTTCCTTGATTGTTGCTGTGCCGTGCTTTCTGCGTAAACTACAACATCTTTTTTTAAGATGTCCCAATTAGGTTATAATAAATAACATTCAATAATAGTAAGAATTGAATCACATATACAAAATCAAAGTGGCGTCCTTTTTCTTCTTATTTTTGATCTGTGTTTTGTTGTTATAATTAGAATTTTTTTTTACGTTGTATACTTAAGCTTATTATTACTATTATTATTATTATTACTATTATTATTACTATTATTATACAACAAAACTACTAGAAAATTCCTCTTTAATATTTAAATACTTTGAGAATATTTTTTTTTTTTTATTTTTTTTTCTATAAATATTTTTGTATAATTAATTATTTTATTTTCAAGATCAATCAACTTTGTTACTTTGTTGTTTTAAAGGTTGTTTTTTTTTTCATTTCGAATTCCATTTTTTTATTTTTCTATTTTTCATTGAAATTTTAATATTTGATTCAAACTTGTCTTGTTGATCTTGAATTATTATTAGGCTTTGGATAATCAATTGACTTGAGTTTTGAGGCTATGGGTTGTCAGGTTGTCAGGTTGTCAATTGATGTTAATCTTGCAACTCTAATTAGTAATCTCTCTTTTCCTGGATTAACGTTGGGTATTTAATATTGAGTGGCAAATCTATTTTTTTTACCTTCTTTTCGGTTCTATGATCTTTTTTACATGTAGAAAAACTCACGAAAACCAAGTTCGATCTCCAAAAGGACATACAAACACAACACACTTTAATAAACAAAATACATAAACACAATGGATTCTGGTATGTTGAATATGATAAAATAGAACGAACAACACAATTTTTAAGCAGTCATTGTTATTGTTATGGTTGTTGTTGTTCAGCTTTCTTTTTGGTACCTTTTTTTATTTTTATTTTTATTTTATTTTGTTATAAAATGGAAACAGGAACGCCAAAGAAATTATACATTGAAGCGGGAGCGAGTGATTGAGAAATGAAAGTGAAGAAAAAGGAATAAGCGAATTGAGACTTACAGGCAAGGGTATGCAAGAATTGGGTTTGAAGTTTGAAGTTCAAAGTTTGAAGTTTGAAGTTCAAAGTTTTTTGGTTCTTTTTATTATTATTATTATTGTTATTAGCATTAGGTTACTTGGAACAATTCATATGATCAACATTGAAGTCATACCACTTAAAAGCACACTGAAAAAAAAAAGAATCAGCTTCCAGTTAATATTTTTGACTTGAATCAATTAAAATAAGCCAAGGAAAAGGAAAATAAAGACACACACACACACACACACACACTGCGAAGAAAAAACATTGATGAAATTTTTTTCCTCTCAAAAATCGGATTTTTTTTTCCTGCAAATTTATATGACGTAGGTGTCACGTGGAAAAAGAACATGATCTCTACAAAAGATTATAACTCAAAAAAACATCAAACAATGTTAAACAATTCAGACTACCCATGTTCTAAGACTCCTTTTTTCCAAATTCTTACCAATCTCACTTCTCAACTGTCAACCACTTTAAAAACCACTACCCCCTCCAAAAAAAAAAAAAAACAACAAAACAAAACAATTCTTACTAACAAATTCACATGTTTTTATGATTTCACTTTTCACTATGCTGATACACTGATCAGTTTTTTTTTTTTGTAAAATGAAACCACAAAATCAATAAAATTTTTCTACAGAAGTTGCTGCTTTAGTTATTGATAACGGTTCTGGTATGTGTAAAGCCGGTTTTGCCGGTGATGACGCACCAAGAGCTGTTTTCCCAAGTATTGTTGGGAGACCAAGACACCAAGGGATCATGGTTGGTATGGGTCAAAAAGATTCTTATGTTGGTGATGAAGCTCAATCTAAAAGAGGTATTTTGACTTTGAGATATCCAATTGAACACGGTATTGTTACCAACTGGGACGATATGGAAAAAATCTGGCATCATACTTTTTACAACGAATTGAGAGTTGCTCCAGAAGAACACCCAGTTTTGTTGACCGAAGCTCCAATGAACCCAAAATCTAACAGAGAAAAAATGACCCAAATTATGTTTGAAACTTTCAACGTTCCAGCTTTCTACGTTTCTATTCAAGCCGTTTTGTCTTTATACTCTTCTGGTAGAACAACTGGTATTGTTTTGGATTCTGGTGATGGTGTTACCCACATTGTTCCAATCTATGCTGGTTTCTCTTTGCCTCACGGTATTTCCAGAATCGATTTGGCTGGTAGAGATTTGACTGATTACTTGATGAAAATCTTGTCTGAAAGAGGTTACTCTTTTACCACCACTGCTGAAAGAGAAATTGTTAGAGATATTAAAGAAAAACTTTGTTACGTTGCTTTGGATTTCGACCAAGAAATGCAAACTGCTGCTCAATCCGCTTCTATTGAAAAATCTTACGAATTGCCAGATGGTCAAGTTATTACCATTGGTAACGAAAGATTCAGAGCTCCAGAAGCTTTGTTCAACCCATCTTTGGTTGGTTTGGAATCCTCTGGTATTGATCAAACCACTTATAACAGTATTATCAAATGTGATGTTGATGTTAGAAAAGAATTGTACGGTAACATTGTCATGTCCGGTGGTACCACCATGTTCCCAGGTATTGCTGAAAGAATGCAAAAAGAAATCACCTCTTTGGCTCCATCTTCTATGAAAGTTAAAATCATTGCTCCTCCAGAAAGAAAATACTCTGTCTGGATCGGTGGTTCCATTTTGGCTTCTTTGACCACTTTCCAACAAATGTGGATCTCAAAACAAGAATACGACGAAAGTGGTCCATCCATTGTTCACCACAAATGTTTCTAATCTGGATAATAATTTTTTGGAGGGAGTAAAAAAAAAAAAAGATCTTATTCGATGTTGCAGCTGCTTTCTTATTTTTTGGTTTGCTCTTTCTACATTGAAAGTTCAAAGCGCTGCATATGGTTGAATGAGTTTTTTTTTTTTTTTTTTCACCTCTCCCTGGTTTATTTTTCCTACTTTAGATGACAAGTAAAGTATATCACACATGTGTTAGCTTGACTAAGGGTCAGCCCACGGTTCGGGCGGACTATTTTTTTTCAGCTAATAATGTTGTCGGTATATGTACCTTTTTATGTAATTGTTTTTAAATATTAAAAAGTTTAACAATTCTCACGAGCTTACATGAATAAAATTTTTTTTTTTAGAGTAGAAAGCTTGAGCTTCGGTTTAGTCAAATTGTACCAGACAATCATTACTTCAATTTGCTGTTTAGATCTTGTTTTCGCATGCTAAATATCACATGACTAGAAAATGCTGACGCCCGACTTTTTTATCATTTCTTTTTTTTGGTTTTTTTTGGTTTTTTTTTTTTTCTGGCAAGACTCACAGTTTTCCAGCTCGGCATTCACCCAAACGTTGCTGATTAAGCACCTTAAAAATTGGGTTTTGCAAGTTGAGTCAAAAACTGCACCTGCATAAGGTCATTATGATACGCGGTTAATTCATTAATTCCGTCTTCCATGGCTTTAGTTTCCCCAAAAACGTCACTCCTTTTGAATATGAACTTTGTCAAGAAACAAGTACGAAAGCTCATCACGATGGCTTCTTCTTCAAACGCACCAACATCCATTGTCTTTGACACAAAAGTGCTGAAAGTTGATCCTGCAAGCATTCATTTTGCCAAAGATGCACACATCACCGGTGCACTACCCACTTTCAGCGATCCACAGACAGAAATAAACTTGAAAGAAGCTGTGAGAATTCTACAAGAAACCAATTACAACGTGGCATTCCCCACGGAAACCGTGTACGGGTTGGGTGGGTCTTCTTTGAACGACGAGGCGATTTTAAATATTTACAGGTCAAAAAACAGACCAAGCGACAATCCATTGATCACACACATATCCTCTTTGAACCAGCTGAACAGAGTCATCTATCACTCTGCAGCAACCACACACGCAACCAACTGGAACAACATCCCAGTGCAGTACCATAAACTAATCGAAAACTTATGGCCGGGCCCACTAACAATTTTGCTTCCAGTACCACAGCCTTCCTCCTCGACTCCCTCTGCGAAAAGCCTATCTGCGTTGACTACAGCCGGACAGCCCACTTTTGCTGTGAGACTTCCTAGCCATCCTGTAGCCAGGGCATTGATCGCGATGAGCGATTTGCCCATTGCCGCACCGAGTGCAAACACGTCGACGAAACCGAGTCCTACGTGTGCTTCGCACGTCTACCATGATTTGCACGGGAAAATTCCGTTAATCTTGGACGGGGGCGAGTGTTCCGTTGGCGTGGAGAGCAGTGTGATTGACTGTGTTACTTCTGCGAAGCGGAACGACGTACATGGGGAAGAAGCGAAACCGAAGAACGAGTTGATATTGTTGAGACCTGGTGGGTTTACTTTGGAAGAGATTAGCAAGATGAGCGAGATACCGTTGAGCGACATCAAAGTGGAGTGCGTTTTGAAAAACGAGAATAGCAATGTTCGGACTCCCGGCATGAAATACAAGCACTACTCTCCTAGTTGCAAAGTTTACTTGTTTGTGCCAATGGCTCAACCTGGGAACCAGACCATTTCCAGCAATAAATTAATACAACAGATCAAAGAGCTAAGCGCACTACATGATTCTGTGAAAAAAATAGCGATTTTGACCACCTATCATTTCGATGACTTGCTAAAACAGGAGCCTTGTCAGATTGAAGGCGTTCAGGTAATTATAAAAAGTTTAGGCTCTGATGGCGGATCAATTCAGAGAAACATTTTCAAATACTTGAGGGACCTCGACGAGACGGACAATGTTGATGTGATTTTCATTGAAGGTGTTCCAGAAGAAAACGAAGGGTTGGCTATCATGAACAGACTAAACAAGTCGTCTGGTGGGAACACCATTTCATTTAGCATGTGAACTTGTGTAATTGTATAGGTGTAATTTCATAAAACTCCACCACGAAATATATCTTGGAAATATTGTTTTGACCTACAAAAAAATATTTAGATTACATACAAAAAAAAGATTTGATATCTCTAACTCATAAATTAATGTACAATTTTTTTAGGCTGCGATAATAACAAAAATTAAAATTCATGATATTCAGCTTTTTAAATTGGCAATGGGAAAGAACCGGCCCATTCGCTGATTTCTTTTTTCATGGTTTCCAATTCTTCGTGACCTTCGTCGACTTTGTTTTTAAAGTCTTTCAATTTGTTGGCATCTTGAGGCAAAGATTTTTGCAAATCAATGGCAAAGTTAACAGCTCTGTCAATGTAGGCAGCAACTTTTTTGAAATCTTCTTCAGACATACCTCTGGTGGTCATGGATGGAGTCCCGACTCTGATACCACCTGGAACAATAGCAGATTTGTTTTTGTCGTGGGCAACAGAGTTTTTGTTCAAAGTGATGTTGGCCTTTTCACAAACATATTCGACTCTAGCACCATCGGTACCCTTTTCTCTCAAGGCAACCAAGACCATGTGGGAGTCAGTACCGTCGGAAACCAATCTGTAACCTTTAGCTTTGAATTCGTTTTCCAAAATTTTAGCGTTTTTCAAAACTTGGGTTTGGTATTCTTTGAATTCTGGAGTGGCAGCTTGTTTCAAAGCAGTGGCCAAAGCAGAAATGGTGTGGTTAGCTGGACCACCTTGGTGACCTGGGAAAACAGAGAAATTGATTGGACCTTCCAAATCGTAGTAGACTGGATCCCCGTTTTTCTTGTAAGATCTGATACCTCTTCTGAAAAAGATCATAGCACCTCTTGGACCTCTCAAAGATTTGTGGGAAGTGGTGGTGACAATATCAGCGTATTCAAATGGAGATGGAATGACACCAGCAGCAATCAAACCAGAGATGTGGGCCATATCGACCATCAAGTAAGCACCAACTTTGTCAGCAATTTCTCTCATTCTTTTGTAGTCAATCAATCTACAGTAAGCAGAAGTACCGGCAACAAGAACTTTTGGTCTGTACAAGATGGCATTGGCTTCCAAAGTGTCGTAATCAATTAAACCGGTTTCTGGATCAACTCTGTATGGCAAAGATTCGAAATAAGTGGAAACAGCAGAGATTTTTTTGTTTTCAGTTTGGTACCCGTGAGACAAATGACCACCATCTGGCAAGTACAAACCCATCAATCTTTCGTGAGGTTTCATAATGGCTTGGTAAACTTCCAAGTTGGCTGGAGAACCGGCCAAAGGTTGAACATTGACCCCCCAGTTTTCTGGAGTGACGTTGAAAGCTTTCAAAGCTCTTTCTTGACACAAAGTTTCCATTTTGTCGATCCATTGACAAGAACCGTAGTATCTGGCCCCTGGGTAACCTTCAGAGTATTTGTTACACATTGGTGTACCCAAACAGTCCAAAACAGCAGAAGAAGTGGCATTTTCAGAAGCAATCAAGTTGATAGAGTGTTTTTGTCTGTCAACTTCACCTTGGATAATAGCTTCAACTTCTGGATCGGTTTCGTGAAGAGACCCAGTAGTCATTTTCAAATGAGTTTCAGATAAACCGTAGTGAGACATTGTGTTTGTGTTTGTGTTTGTGTTTGTGTTTGTGTTTTTTGGGTTGGTTTTTTTTTTGTTTTTTGTTTTTTTTTGAGTGAGTTGAGAGAGGAAAAATATAGGGATACACTTTCAAGACACACAAGGTTTATATATGATTTCAGGAGATATATAGAACAATGGTGCGAGGGTATTAAAGGAGAGTCAGAATTATTATCAATTAAGTTCAAGAGTTAGCTCATGAAAAAGTCAAAGCAAGTAATAGAGGTCAGATATTAGTTTGGTGATTACTGGATGACCTTGATAACGCATCGTGTTCGATCATCGATTTCTCGACCTTGAAAAATTAAAGCCTGTATTATTATGATTATTAGTATTGTTATTATTATTAGAATTAGAATTACCAGATGCGTAAAAGCGTGGGCCTGACTGACTAACTGACTAACAGAGTAACAGACTGACTGACTGAATCGGTAGAAGAGAAGAGAAGAGGAGAACAAAAAAAAAAGAGTTTTGTGTGCCGGGATTAATTCTGTGCCGTGCATCAGCCGTAGATCATTATCATCGAAGTCAGAAATTTGAAAAAAAAAAGAAAAAAGAAAATTTCATTTTATGTTCGGATGGGAATTTGGAAGGAGTAAAAAGTTACTTTTTTCTGACTGCGGTTCTTGAAGACTTTAAAGCACACAACGCAGACTCATGGAAATGACTTCAGTGCTCATAAATTCTGACTTCCACATAAAAAAAAAGACACAAAAGATTGAAATCGGTAATGAAATTTGTAGAAGTCAAAAAAAATATTTCAAGTTGAAAAAAAAATTAAAGTCAGAAAATTGTTTAAGTAAAAGTGGTCAGGTGACTCTCTTTTAGTTTTGTGACAAAATATAACTTCTACAAGTGAAAAAAAAAAACGTCTTTGAGCTCATAGAATGCTGAGCCCATTGCTAAAGCCGGTTCAAATACAGCAGGATTTCCAAATATTTGGAGAAAGAGAAATACCATCGCTTGAAAAAGATTAATTGCAAAGCCGATTGTACTAGCTAAACTGTTTGTACAAGTGAAGCGGCTGAAATGAAAAAAGGCATATGTTTTCGACTAAGGAGGGTTACATTTAATTTAAATTAGAAACTCGGTATAGGGTACACGTTATTTCTTTTGCAATTAAAAATTTGCATGCCAAGATTTGGATAATTAATTAAACTAATGAACCAATTGATTATATTGCAAATTAATCTATACAACAAGAGTCATGTGACATATCCTTTAATCAACGTAAGTGCTCCTGCTTTTTTACTCTCTCACTCGTAGAAGCTTTTTTGTATTCACTCGCAAAGCTTCACTCGCTAAGCTTCAAAGAAAAGTATTCATGGCTTGTATTATGCATTCTTTCATTATAAATTCTATTTATCATTATTATATATAAACTTTTGTGTGTGGAATTGGTGAGGATAGTAAGACGTGATACTAACAAAAAAAACAAGGACTTAATGCTTTTGCTCGTATTTATTCTTTTGTATTCAATCACTCGCTTCACTTTGATCATTGCTCCATATTAACCAAACTGATTGAACTATAACCTTTTCTATTTTCATTCAAATCCACTGTTTCCGTTGCTTTATTCAAAATCTTCAAAAAAATATCCAAATTCTTGTGCTCATTTTCCACAAAATCTTTCAACAACGCTTCACTCATATGCCCAATTCTAAAATACTCAATTTTGAAAATGTTTGAATTTTTCAATTTGATGTTTCTCAACAATGGGCCTGCCAAATCAATCTTAAACGTATCGTGCACGTACTTGACCAATGAGTTACTGTTCTTGTATAAAACACACGTCAAACCATGTGCAGCCTGCTGAGTGTCCGCATGCTCTGTCAACAACTCCAACCCGAACAATTCATGAACCTGCGCTTTCACATAGTCCGACATCTCAGCAAAGGCTTTACATCTCTTGTCAATTCCAAAGTGCAAGATCCCCTTTAGTGAAACATTCAATGCGTGAATCAATTGAGTTGGAGGTGTACCGAAATATTTTGGTTTTTCCGTGTTGAACTCAGGCAGCATGGCCGAGGTCCCTGGGATTTGCAACTTGTAGTATTCATAAGATTCCCACACTGGAACCCATTTGTGCAAGTTTGTGTAAAACCCTTTGATATGTTTGTTGATATCCGGATTGGCCAAGTACTCTAGGACCCTTGAACCCAAGTATCCCACAGTCAACCCTGCTGGACAACCCAACCCCTTTTGCGAGGCACTAAACATAAAATCCACTTGTGACAACACATTCAAATCAATAGATTCCACACCTAATGAACACACTGCATCCACACAAATAAACGCGTTTGGAGCGTGTTCTCTGATAAAAGGCAGCAATTTGTACAAGTCTACTAGTACACCTGTAGAAGTGTCAACATGGGTGACCGTGATGACCTGATAGTTGTTTGATGATAGCAAAAATTTCAATTCATGCAAGTTGAACTTCGATGTCCCTGTTGGACAGTACAAAATGTCCACATTGCTTGTGACCATGTTGTAATTTTTTTTGTCGTGTGTGTCAGGATAATACTGTTTCAAGCATTTGTACATGTTTTCACTGAAATAACCAGAGGACAATACAAGTGCTTTTTGTTGGGTTTTGGTGATGGATGGTTTGTTCACCATTAGATTAGTGGCAATAAGGTCAAACCCAAGGGTACCACTCCCACTTAATACAAATGACTGGTATGGTTTGTGTTTTGATTGGGGCACGGGAGTACTTTCTTTGTCTGTTTTCTTCATCTTATGTGGACTTGGTGGAACATTTGATGAAACACTTGGTGGAACAGAGCGGCCACTTGGGGTACGATCCATTGCGTGGCCAAGAAGACTGGCGGAGTGGCCGATACCATGGCCTGAAGGATGTCCTGGGGAGCCAGGGTGACTATTGTTGGAGGCAGTAGCACTTGAATCGCCAGTGCTCATATACTCCTCGGACTTGACGTCAAGCTTCACAACTTTGTACAAATCCCTTAGTACATCTCTATAAATCAGCCCAAACTCATCACCCAAATGCGATTGAGACTGAACCCCCAATGCTTTTAGCACATCCTCACTTAGAGAAACAGGTCCTGGAATGTACACGTGCTCTGTGAACTGCGGAGTTTCCTGAGTGTTTGAAGTTGCACTATTGTGTTCTCTTTCCAATTGTTCCTGTAATTCTTTTGGAACATCAACCATTTGGTTTTCTTGATTTGATGATTCTTTGTGTTTGTTGATATATTCTTCGATAGACATTGTTTGGTTTTTTAATTTTTTTTTTGGTTCTCTCTCTCTCTCTCTCTGTCTCTCTTTTCTATAGGAAGTTCGTGTGTACATAGAGAAAGTCTACTGTTTATATATGAATCATGGAAGAGCGCAATAATCAGGAAAGAACGTCATGCAATAATCAAATCAATGACTACAACATTCTATCACCTTCCAAAATGCATGACTTAGATTACGTAGTGTATAATTAATCAATCATTTATATAAACAATCACATCAATGGATTATCTTATCTATCCCAAAAAATAAAAAGAAAAAAAAAAAAAACAATAACAAAACGCCTTACAAGCAGGCTGTTCAGTAATCATCACTTGCTCTTAAATATCATAAATTATCTGATTGGTTTAGAGTGAGTATCTTGAGTATCTTGAGTATCTTGAGTATTTTGAGTATCTTGAGTATCTCACGTTTCTTGAGAACAAGTTCAATAATCGGAGTTCAACTTCCCCCATCTCCTCTTCCTCCTCCTCCTCCTCCCATGGTCACAATAATAATAATCATAATAATAATCATAATCATAATAATCATAATAATCATAATTATTTACTTGAATGGCATGACAAATAGGACATTTTCAAGATTAGTATCATTAATATCCGAGTGAGTGTGAGTGAGAGAGAGAGAGAGAGTGTGTGTGTGTGTGTGACGTATGTAATAATATTAGACACATGGCATAGTACACATTTTTAAAGTCAATCAAATATGACTATCTAT
>JFAV03000034.1:292145-332105 GCA_000585475.3 Hanseniaspora vineae
AAAAAAAAAAAAAACAATAACAAAACGCCTTACAAGCAGGCTGTTCAGTAATCATCACTTGCTCTTAAATATCATAAATTATCTGATTGGTTTAGAGTGAGTATCTTGAGTATCTCACGTTTCTTGAGAACAAGTTCAATAATCGGAGTTCAACTTCCCCCATCTTCTCTTCCTCCTCCTCCTCCTCCCATGGTCACAATAATAATAATCATAATAATAATAATAATAATAATTATTTACTTGAATGGCATGACAATTAGGACATTTTCAAGATTAGTATCATTAATATCCGAGAGAGAGAGAGAGTGTGTGTGTGTGTGTGTCTGTGTGTCTGTGTGTGACGTATGTAATAATATTAGACACATGGCATAGTACACATTTTTAAAGTCAATCAAATATGACTATCTATTATCTTCAATGTATATTAGATTGGACATACTCATCTTTCCTTCTCTTCTCCCCGCCCCCTTGATTTTTTGATTGAATGACACTATCAGATAAAGAATAAGGCAGTGGACATTTTAGGGGAGTGTGTATATTTGTGTATATTTGTGTATATTGATATTGATCTATTATTAGCATGATAATTGGAGTAAAAGAGTGGGGGAAGAAGGGAGAGCGGAACGAGTGCGGAAAAGCAGTGGACAGACAAGGCAGAAGATATAAATTGTTGAAATAAAAAAAAGGGATTATTTTTTTCATTCTTTCTTTGTTTCTTTGTTTCTTAGAGAAAAGTGTAGTAGAGTTAGTAGTGTAAGGGTGTCTGCAAAGAAACAGAAAAGAAAAGACATAAAAAAGACAAGAAAAAACCAGGGGGGAATAAGGGAATCACGCGAAATGTGCAGAACAGTATGCTCCCTCTTTTCCCTCACCTTTCCCTCACCTTTCCTCCCTCTGCAAATAGTCAACTCACAGTGACTAACACACGTAAAGTCATGTCATGTCACTTTGATTTGTATTGGTTGTTCAGTTATTTAGTATCAGGTATTCCACAAACCATGTAAGAATCGGCACCGTATATCGGAGCATACTTCACACTTTACAGAGCGGGAAGAAAGTGAGTATTATGGAAAAGACTAAATCACGTGAAGATTGTAAGTTGACAAGACAGAAGTCAATAGAACTGCATGTGATAAAAGTGGATGAGAAAAGTCACTCAGTAAGAAGTACTTTGTTGGAAGTCATTGATGAGAAGTCATACACTGGCTATTGTTCGTGCACTAGCAGTTGAAAGAAAAAAAAAAATTTTAAAGTATATACCATATATATATATATATATATGTATGACAATAGTAACATATAAACGAACCTAGGTGGGAATAATCATAGTAATAATAAAAGTAATAATAAAAGTAATAGTAGTAGGAATAGTAGTAGTAATAGTAGTAATAGGAGTAGAACACAAAGAACCTATCAAATCTTTTCTGAAAAAATTTCCATTAAACAAACCCATCTTCATTTCCAAAGCATCAATTTATCAGTCGCAATAACAATGATGCGCCACAATTTATAAACATAATGCATTGGAAAATTGATTATATCAGTTTAGTAAAACTCTTTTCAAAAAAAAGAAAATGGAGATGTAGGCAATGTAGTATTAGTATTAGTATTAGTATTAGTAGTAGTAGTAGTAGTAATATTAGTCATCAGTGGATAATTGTCTGTTTGTGATATTTGCGCTGCAGGCAAAAAAAAGTTTGTGCTAATGGAGTAGAGAAAGAGAGAAATGTCGATAGAAGAAAGATATTGCATAGGATTACCAAACACTGACCAAACTAAAAACCATTAAACCAAACACTTGTATTTCTCTCTATTCTTTGAAACTCTCCATAAAACACACTTCTTAAAAGTTATCACTGCTGGATAACGCTCAATATCAGACACCTGATTGTATGTATTACTACTATAGCAACCACTACTTTGACTTAGTTCATCCAAACCACTCAAAAATAAATTATCATCTGTAAAAAACAAATTGTCTTTGTCATCCTGTTGAAAGTCGAATGTAAATTCGGATTTGATACTCCCACTATTATTATTACTATTACACTATTATTAGTATCATCATTATTATTATTATTACTATTATCATCATATCCCATAATCATATTGTCATCCATAAGTAGGTTATTATTGCCACTATTCAAAACAAAATTATCGAAAACTGTATTATTATCATCATCATCATCATTGCATTCAATTTTGATATCAGGTGACAGAGAAGTAGAAGACAGAGAAGTGGAGGAAGAACAGGTGTTGAATACAGCATCCATGTCGATGGAATCTGGTGTGGTGGAATTGACTAAAGTGGAGGTGACAGAGTGGGTTGGAGTATTTGTGATAGGAGGAGGAGGAGGAGTAGTAGTAGTAGTGGTAGGAGGAGTAGTGGTGGTGGCACTCACTCCGTTCAAACTCACTTCGCTCGTTTGAACTTCGCTCGTTTGAACTTCGCTCGTAAACTGTTCATACTCCCTTCTCAACTTAACATACTCTTCACAATCATCCAACTCCCTCAACCCCATCCCATCAACACACCCCAACATCTTCACTAACAAATCACATTTAACACTCAAATATTTCAGTTGATTTCTCTTTTTTTCTCTGGATTTATGTGCTGCTCTTCTATTTCTCAATATTCTTTCTATTCTTCTCTGTTCTTTTTCTTCATCTGTTTTGGCCTTTTTTCTTGGTGGTAATGATGTTTTGAAATCATTTGGAATCTGGGTTATATTTAGTGACATTTTTTTTTTTTTTTTTTTTTTTCTGGTTTCAAGTAGTTATAGTTTGGTCAGTGTTTTTTTTTTTTTCCTATAAGGTAATCCTATAAGGTAATCCTATATATGATTAGTTGGTATCTTTCTTGGGTTTCATGTACCTGCTCTTTCACTAACAAGTATGCCAAGAGATAGAGAGACAAGATACATTAATCAAACAAGAACAGATTCACAATTCAATGTCGTGTCAACTCATGGGGTATATATACCATTTCTCTATGATTTCAATACATATCACCAGACTCCTTCTATATATAGTTGCTCTACAAATACGTAGAATAAGAGTAATAAAACAAAGAAAAAATTGGCTTTTTTTTTTTTTGATTTTATTTTGTTTTCCTCGTTTGGTCATTAGAAATATTTTTTTTTAGTATGATACACTGTATTATCACGTAGTAAGTGCTACAGAATACACCCATACACACACACACACAAAGTACTCATACGTAGTGAAAAGTCTATGTTTTGAACAGCTCATCAATGTCAGATGTCAGATGAGCTAATTGATCGATTTGTTTGATTGCAATGTGTAAAGACTATTTTGTAAAAACTACTTTGTAAAGACTATTTTGTAAAGACTACTTTGTAAAGACTATTTTGTAAAGACTATTTTGTAAAGACTACTTTGTAAAGACTATTTCTACTATAGTATCTAGCGCCAAGCAACTACACTACACTTTATCCTACTGTAGAAGAAAGGTTAGGAATCCAAATAACATCTTGTAACCGATATTGGTATGCTTTGCTTTTGTGACACCTGTTAAGATACTACATAGAATACATAGTATACAGTGTGTGTGTGTGTGTATGTGTATACTTCTGATTGACAGGTGGATCTGTATGAATCATACAAACCTATATAAATCTATCTGTATATATTCGGAAAGTATGGAGAAACTCAACAGCATTTCAGAAATAAGATAGATAATGTTATCATTATATACGAAACTAAGGTGTGGGTGTAGTAGCTCGTAATATGCAACGTGTCAGTACACCCATACACATACATACATTATCCCCCTCTTTAAATTCCATTTCTTTAAATTCCAAATTTCAAATTCCATAAAATGGAGTTTAAACGAAACAAAACGAAGCCGAAAGAAAGAAAAAAAAAAAATAACTTGGAAAAGTTACTTACTTACTCTTATTACTTACTTACTTACTTACGATCAGAATCGAGTTTAATAAGGGTTCTTTTAGTGTAGATGTATGTGTGAGTAAGGGCAGTCTTAGTAGTGACACTTCAGATTATTAGTAGATTGATGGATTGATAGATTAATAAATCCATAGATTGATGGTACCTTATTTGATCGCATTGTTATTGGGTGATAGTATTCGGTAAAGTGGTTCAACTGATTTGCTAAACTACTCTTGATTTTGAATGATGAGGTGTTAATGATCTATAAATAGATTCTAAAGTCAAACATCAAGACAAACACACAAGAAAGACTAAGTGGATAAGAACAACTCTCTTCATTATCATCAACTACATAGATATATATATATACACACACACACACACACACACACACAAGACCAAACATAAAAGAATCAACAGAACACAACAAACATAAAAGAATTAACAGAACACAACAAACAAAAAAGAATCAACAGAACACAACAAACAAAAAAAAACCAAATTCAAAATGAACGATATAACAATGAATATCACAGAAATAGAAGAAATTCCATTCCCATCTTCCGAAAAAACCGAGTCTTCCACAAACGATGCCTTCCATAACTTGTCCACAAACGATATTCAGATCGAACCAGTAAAAGACCACAGAAGAAGAAGAACATCCTCAATAATATCCCATGTGGAACCTGAAACAATCGAAGATGAAAACGACCAAACAATGAGCATGAACATGAATGTGTTGTGGATCAATCAAAGAGGTGCATGGTTGATTCATTTCCTTATTGTGATTTTCTTAAAGATTTTTTTCACATTGGTACCATTTACTCAAAAGACTAATCAAAACGAATTGAGTTGGACATTGACCAATTCGACTTATTGTATTGGATCGTATATCATGTTTCATTTGATCAAGGGGACTCCGTTTGATTTAAATGGCGGGTGTTTTGATAATTTGACCATGTGGGAACAGATTGATAATGGATTGCAATTTACTCCTGCTAGGAAATTTTTGATTGGATTCCCAATCTGTTTGTTTTTGGTTGCTACCCATTATTCAAGATTTAATTTACAATATTTTGTCTTCAATTTGTTGATGACCATTTGTATTGCTGTGGTGCCTAAGTTACCATGGACCCATAGATTAAGGATTACTATTCCAGGGATTACTTCTCCTGCGCAGATTAGCTAATTATCAGGAGTGAAATACTAAGAACTCAATACAACGAACTCAATACAGCGAGCGATAGCAGCGAGTCGTATTGAGTGTTTGAGTATTTGAGTGAGTTTTTGACTATGAAAAACTCAATCACATGAAATTAATACTGCATGTATTACAAAAAGACAATATCACGAGTACTCATATGCACAATATACTCATAACCCCTGAAAAAATACACATATTCATTCTAATTTACTTTTTCACTTAAACGACATCAATCAATCAATCAAAAATTTCAACCCACCCTCAGCATCACACTCGCTTGATTCATACCTAAAAGCTTTATTGCTCAAAAACGCGCATCACGCGCTGGAAAACTACATTTTCATACGTAAAGCACACTATTTATGCAAGAACATATACTAATAATTTCATATAATAACAAACACATTTTCAAATATATATACAAAAATCTTACCCAAAAGTAATCATCACTCAGCAACATTCTTGTAAACATCAAATCTTCTTTGGAAGTTGATTGGAATGCTCATTCTGATAGTGTCAATCACTTCACCATCTAACTCGCAGTTCAAAATCTCTTCAGATTCCCCAGCCTCAACCAAGATCTCCCCCTTTGGAGAACACACCAAGGAGTGCCCGTAGGCCTGGTACACAGATGGGTCCTTGGATCTGGCAGGAGAACACAAGATCGTGTAGATCTCGTTATCAATGGATCTCGCACGCGCCAACATGTGCCAGTGCATTGGACCCGTAACGGTGTTGAACGCACTAGGATAGATCATGCAGCATGCGCCTTTACGCGCACTGATCATCGCCAACTCGGGGAACCGCATGTCGTAGCAGATCCCAACCCCGAATTTGAACTGTGTTGCAGGTGTGGATGGCAGCTTGGTGTCCAAAATCGTGACGTCGCTCCCGCCAGTCAAAGTGATGCTCTCTTTGAAAGTGATCCCGTTTGGAATGTCTACATCGAAAAGGTGCATTTTCCGGTGCTTGCCCAAAATCTCACCTTCCGGACTGAAAATGATCGAAGTGTTGTACACTTTGTTGTCCTTTGGGTCCAGCTCAGGAATAGACCCACCGATCAACAAAATCTTGTGTTCGCGCGCCCACTGAGACATGCTGTGCACACTGATAGATTTCGGTTCATCAAGAGAAATGATCTCACTGTACTCTCTGAATTTGTCAACAGAGTACGGAGAATTAAAACATTCTGGAAGAACAACAACTTGGGTCTTAGGGTACTGCAAAATACATTTGTCAATCAGTTTTTTAGCATTTTGCAAATTGGTCAGTTTGTCAGGCAAACCTCCTGCTAATTGGATCAAACTTAGGTTAACTTTTCCTTTTAAAACGTTCATCAGAGAATCACCAGCGCAGCAAATATTTTCTTTTGGTTGGTTCCTTCTTCTGATTGAGAAACACCTATATAATTCGTTGTAAATGGTTTAGACACATTTCAGAAGGTGCTTACACAACAGTTGTATTTATCAGGTACACTTGGTTGTTAGAAAGTGAAAGATTACAGATAAGATCAGTCATCAAAGATTAAAAATTGCGCGGGTATTCCAGCCACAGTAAAAATTCCAGCCGGGTTGTCATTTTTTTATCCGCACGTGAGTGCAACTGTTTTTTTCAGAAAAGTTACTCTCAACTGTTAGCTTCTCCTCCTCTTGTTCTTGATATGGGATGAGACCTTATCCTCAACTTTAATGTCATTCTTGATCAAGTTTGGTCCCTTTTTTTTTTTTTCTCATTTTAGCAACCTTCTCCAAGCACAGAGGCTTATATTCACCGCATCATTAGGCCCAAAATCATGTCACACAGTGCAACGCAAATAACCGCTAAGCCAAAAAAAAAATTATGAAACAAAAAAAAAATCTGAAAAACCGAGTTTTTATGAAACAAAAGCCACACGAAAAGAATTAGTGATGAAACAAATGAAAACATTGTTGGCTACAACTTGTGCGGTGTGTTATGATTTGAATGATGAAAACCACGATTATACAGCTCAAAGGACAAAAAAAAATAAGGACGTTCTAGATTATAACCTTGAGAGCTTGTAAAGCCTTGCCTCCCCTGCTTACCGAAAACCGTTTAAATAACCGCAGCTAGCAAATTCCTTTGCGTGCAGGTCTCCATATTAAATGAAACATGTATGTGTTGTCTTCTTGCAGATCTGAACTAATATGTACAGATGGGTTTCTTTACGTATTTCACACGTACCTGCAAACATAACTCATCTCTAAGAAGAAACGCCAGAAGTAAAAAAATTGATCCACTAAGTAAAACAGTTTGGTAAATCAAAGTCAGATCATCACATGTTTGATACCTGACTTTTTTTTTTTGATCCAGCATACTTTAGTCACTCCTTCTGGCATAAGGAACATTTAACGGAAAGATCAACCACTGTTTTAGTATCTTACCTGAAACAAATGCCACTTGTTTTTCTTTTGTAGCATTTTGACCTTATATATAAACTAATCCTCATGCACTTTCTCCTAAAATGCACCGCCCATCGCTTGTTATCCGTGTTCTTTTTTTAGCACACTAACAAAAGCGACACGTCCATGAGGCCACATCACGGCGAAAAAAAAAAAAAAAACCCGAAAAAGCTAGTTGACATTCGATCAAGCCCCCCAAAGATACTTTAAATCGAACAAAATAAGGTCAAGCTTGTTGTAAAACTACCCATAAATTAGAACACTGAAAGGCAACCAGTCCAAAATACAATAACTCCTCTTTTCCTATGTCAAATCAGCCTACCGTGAAAACCAAGAAAATCAAATTCAATATTCCGCCTTACTACCAGTTGAAAGAATTGATTGGAGAAGGGGCTTACGGGATCGTTGTGAGTGCTGTTCACAACTACCTGGTTCCTGAAACCAATGAGCAGATATTGACCAATGTGGCAATTAAGAAAATTCTTCCTATGGGCAAACCGCTTCTTTTGACAAGAACGCTAAGAGAACTTAAGTTGTTGAAATTGTTCAACGATCACGAAAACATCATAACGGTTTTGGACATTGTGAAACCGAACAACTACGAATCTTTCAACGAAATATACCTTGTGCAAGAGCTTATGGACACCGATTTGTCCAAAATCATCAACAGCGCAAGAAGCTCAAATAACCCGGTGGAAATCACCAATGATCATATGCAGTATTTCACATATCAGATACTTAGAGCGTTAAAGGCAATTCACAGTGCCAGAGTGATACACAGAGATTTGAAGCCTTCCAATATTTTATTGAACTCCAACTGCGATTTGAAGATCTGTGATTTCGGGTTGAGCAGGTGTCTATTGTCTTCCTCATCTTCAAAAGAGAGTCTTGTAGGATTCATGACAGAGTACGTTGCCACAAGATGGTACAGAGCGCCAGAAATCATGTTGTCTTTCCAAGAGTACTCCACTGCAATGGACATCTGGTCGTGTGGATGTATTTTAGGGGAAATGCTAAATAACGGGAAACCTTTGTTCCCCGGCAGAGACTACCACCATCAATTGTGGTTGATTTTAGACGTATTGGGCACTCCGTCTGAAGAAGACTACGACACGATCAAGTCCACAAGAGCCAAATCATATGTCAAATCTTTACCATCCACGCAAAGGAAAAACTGGGCCGATTTGTTGCCTCCTGGCAGAGATCCTTTGGCTATTGATTTGCTTGAAAAATTGTTAACATTTAATCCATACAAGAGAATCAGTGCCAAAGAAGCATTGAAACATCCCTACTTGCAGTTATACCATGATCCACAAGACGAACCAGAATATCAACCTATAGATGTCTTGGAGGATCAATTTTGGAAGTTGGACTCTGATATCAATTTCCAATCATGGGAGGAAAACGAAGAAAACTCAGAATTGATGGAACTCTTGAAAAAACTACTTTACGAGGAGGTTGTGAAGCCCTTGTGAGGTTGCGAAGCGCTCTTAGAAGTTCTAACTGTATAGTGTTTTATGTAGTTTGAACAAATCATCGCAGTGTTGTAATCTTCTTGCTTATTTGTATGTACATATCAGGACTTCTTTACGGTTAGTATGGAAATTTGATGCTGGGCTTATGGAATAGTCAAGATCACTTTTTGGCTGGAGAAAGTGACTAGGTTCTTAGAAAACTTTGCACAAAGCTCATAATATATCAAGAAATAACTGTAAAAAAATCAAGTTACCGTCCGTCAAAAAAAATAAATAAAATGTTACAACAAGTGTGTTCGGCAGGAAGCACGTGAAGGAGATCAAACTAAATGAATTTGATTTTCCAAATATGGATGGTCGCAACTTGCTTTATGGTTTGAATATATACCGACAAGAATGCAATAAATCAGGAACATTTTGGATAATAGTCAATACCTTATTGCAACGACACAACAAGAAAGCATACAAGGTGTGCACACATCAAAAACAAAATATGTCATACTCGTATCTACCCCATCAAAAAGACGATGAAGAAGAAACAGAAACACAATGGCAGTACCAGTACCAAAAACGGTTTTCACCAGGTCAGCCGGCTTTCCCTAGTCGCACACATCCGCACTCAGTGAATGACAGTCCAAACACGACTGCGAGCGCGAACATTTTTGGGGCCTCCACAATCCCATCAGCAAGAACAAACCCTAGTACTCTGGATAGCGCACAGGGCATGGAAATGATTAAAGAGGCCGAGATTGCATTTCGTTATTCTTTCAACCCACAACAACAAGAACAGCTTGAGCAGCAACAGCGGCAAAATTTCCAAGAGTACACAAACTACACTCCTTCGCCAAAGTTACCACCTGCGCAATCTTCGTCTACACAACTCGCGTCCCAAAATTCAACAAGAACTTTGCAGAACAAGGGGCATCCTCTGAGTAACACAATAGCCCAAACAGGTTATGCTACACGGAACGACTCGTTTTTTTCTGCTTCTTCAGGAAACACTGAGTATTTTGAGAAAAACTATGGAACTAAAAGCAAAGAAACATTGAAGAACAACATGGCTAGTTTGTCTCTAAAAGAGACACCAGGCGCTGCAGAAAACCAACAAAATACCATGAGCAAACATATATCTTCATTTTTGAGACCTGGAGAAGAGCTGGATATACCTACGGTAGACCCTGTACGAAGTCTGATGAATCGTGCCAGTCAAATGACAGAAAATGTAAGTTCTGCATCCAACAATGAGACGGTAAATACTTCCATCTTGTTCAGTTCAGCATCATCCAATGCCAATATCAGAAACTCCGTGCCTTTGAGTGCCAACTCTCTTCAGCTCAATATTTTGCAACCAGACTCCGCCCGTGTTTCCTACAGTAATGCCATCGCAGATACGCTTAACAACAACAACAACAATCCTGAGCTTTTTAATTACAACACTACAGCAGCCATTCCACCAAGTGATAGTGAAAATGGGAGTCGTGGTTTTTACGCAAACAACAACTCATCTGTCATGATGCATGGGTACCCTCAACAACCTAAACCACCGTTTTCCCAGTCTGCTTTGAGCTTCCCACATAATCGTGTTTTTTCAAATCAGTCTACCAGCAGTGCATCGCAAGAGATGCTGACTAGGTCTATCCAACTGAGCCGGAAAACGAAAAAAACCAATCACGATTATCATGGGAAAAAAACCATTATGGGTGAGCATCGTTTAATCACTCCGAGTAGCCATTCAAATCCAAACTCGCATGAAAACACGCAATCTGAATCTAATAACCTTGACGAGAACAAGTATGGGACCATGTGGCAGCAAAACCAAGGCTTACGTAATACAGCGTTCCCAGACGAAAGCAATTTTGCAGAAAAACTCGACATCGCAACGCAGCCAAACATTGCTGTTATCAACACAAGAACCATGTTGCTTTTTTGTCTTGGCTTTGTGATTCCATGTCTGTTTGTTTATTTGAGTTTCCTGTTGTCTGATGAAAAACTGCTGGCTTTGATGTATCACACGGATTCTGCGGCACATGCTTACATTCAGCACTACGATAATCACGATTTGAAGCTTCACAAACTCAAGACTTTTAGGCTAATTTCCTTGGGGCTTTTCACTGTTGAAAGTTGTGTTATCATACTAGCAATAGTGTTATTGTTGGTGCTCGCAAGAGGCTGATGTTTTGTGTTAGTCGTAACGGATATGTAAACAAGTAGGATTTATGTACTGTTTTAGTTTTACTCTAGGTGTTTTCAAACTCTCTTTACCCTTGGCATTAGAGCCGAGCATGATGTTGTGAGTTTTGTTTACGCATTATGGCTTCTTCGGCCGTAAGCTTATGTTTGTTGTTTACAAATTTTTTAAATAGCCTTTAAGCGTTTACTGTGCAGCTGGGCAGACGGGATGCTAGAAAAACCGCAGTTTTGACTTTGATTTGTTTTTTCTGCCTACAGCCGTCTTCGGAAGGAACTTGTCTAAGGGAGACTTAATTTTTCTTCTGCACCGCTCAGTGAAAGCAGAAAAATGTACCCCCAGGAGCCGTGGGGTTTCAAAGTGTCAACACGAAATCAACAACACCCGAAAACGTAATACCAAGACTTCCCAAAGACGGTTTAGAATAAAGGGAAGTGTCAGTGATCAATCTAGGTGGCGTCAAATAAGAGTTTACAATTACTAAATAAGAGATGTCTTAACGAAAAAGATTTAAAAGATTTGAATCTGGAAATGCAAGATATGTTTTCTATATAAAGGGAGCTGTTTTGGGTGAAATTAGTGTTGCAGTTTGTGAGATATAAAATCTAGTTTTAGTGTTACTAAAGAAGCCCACAAAAACAACCAAAACACTAATCACCAATCCTTTACTAACAAGAAAATGTCCACTGCTAAAGTTATCAAAGAAAACTTATTGAAATCCTCCACTTTAGGTTACGGCTTAATGAGTCTTACCTGGAGAGCCAAACCTGTTCCTTTGGAACAAGCTGTTGCCACCATGGGTACTGTTATGAAAACTATTCCACCGGAATCCCACATCATGTTCAATGTTGGTGAATTTTACGGTGAACCTTTACAAAACTTGAAATACTGTCAAACTTACTTGGACTCTTTGTCTAAAGAAGAGAGAGCTCGTATTTATGTTTCCGTGAAAGGTGGTGTTGATCTGAAAACTTTTGCCCCAAGAGGGTCCCGTGCTGATGTGCGCAAATCTTTGGACCATTGTCTAAGCGTTATGCCATACATTGATATTTTTGAAGTTGCTCGGTTAGATGAAGCTCATTGGGAAGAAACTTTTGAAACCATTATTGAAGACTACATCAAGAAGGGTAAAGTCGGTGCATGCTCATTGAGTGAGGTCACCAAGGAGCAAATTCAGAAAATCTATGAAAAGTTTGGTGAATACGTTGTTGCTGCTGAATTGGAGTTGTCCATGTTTTCTCAAAACATTTTGCAAAACGGGACTGCTGAGTACTGTAACAAAATTGGGTTGCCAATCATCTGTTATTCTCCATTGGGTAGAGGTTTGCTAACGGGTCAAGTTAAAAGCACCAAAGACGTTCCTGAGGGGGATTTCCGTAAAATGTTGGCTAGATTCAGTGACGAAAACATGAAACACAACTCTATCTTGTTGCGTTTCTTGGAAAAATTTGTTATCCCCGGAGAAAGAAGCTTGCCACAAATTGCTTTAGCATGGATCCACCAATTTCCAAGATCAAAGTTTACAAACACAAATTTCATTGCTATCCCAAGTGGTACTACTAAGGAAAGAGTTGTTGAAAATTTCACTCAAAAAACATTGTCTCCTGCTGAATTTGACGAAATTAATGAATTTTTGAGCAGTTTTGTTACCAAAGGTGACAGATATGAATTTGCTTCTAAGAAATAGAGCTTTTGAAAAGTCTTTACAAGTTGTTTTTTTGTTTATTTTATCTAAGTTTTTCTGATTTATAGTTGATGCCGGTATTTCCTTTTATATGTTAACTTTTCACATAGTTTGTTATAATTTACAGGTGTCTAACACTGTTCAATATTGAAAATTTCATTATTCAGTCTTAAGTATATATCCTATATGTTTATCTATATGTTTCCAATTTATCGGTCATCAAGTCATAATTTCCACACGCCAAAGCCTCAGCTAGTTACTTTGCAAACCATTGGTCAAAGAAGGCTGGGCTGATGCATCTGTGGAACTATTCTGCGAGGTGTTGTTTGCCAGTGGGAAAACCATCTTGGGTAAAAAATGTGGCGGATTATTACCTGATGATGGTGAAACTGAGCCCGAGTTTTCTGTTTTCTTGCTTAGAGCGTTTGTGGTAGTTGCCGAGTAAAACCCGTTAGACGGGCCGCTCATTGTTCCACTTGGATTCAACAGTCCGTTGTTTAGCAAGTTAGAGGTACTCGGTGTTGGAGTCATTGTTGAGGGCAAAAGCGGCATAGAAGGAATGTGATTGTTGTTATTGTTTGGCCCACCCATGAGGTTTCCGAAATGCAGAGAATTTGTGCTTCCATACGAGCTTGGAGTGTTGGTGCCCAAATGCATCTTTGAGTCCAAAACGTTTGGAAAACTAGAAGACGGGGTGTACGACATTGTTGATGGAAGAGAGCTCATTTTTGGCTGATTTTTCGAGAGCTGAGACTGCTGTTGTGCAAACAATGGTCCCGGCTGCAGATGAGGCAAACTCATGTATGTGTGTGGAGAAGACAGCTCTTGATGAGGTGGGATCAGGTTGTTGCCACTACTGCCGCTGCTATTGTGACTGAAATGAGTATTTAGTGGTTGCAAGATTGGGTTACCATTTGCAAAATTGAGATGGGGCGAAGTCAGCGAGTCATCATTATTTGTTGGTGTTATGCTTCTCGTGCTCATCGACCCACTGTTTGGATTGGCTAAGAAGGGCAAGGTGATGGATGAACCCCCATGCAAAGGCCCTCCAAAACCATTGCTCATCGATGATGTAGACCCGTTTCCAGTTGTTGGATGGGGAAGATTGTGAATAGTGGTTCTTCTTCTTTTTCTTTGCGGTTTGTTCGAATTTGCTGTTTTGTTTGGTTGTTCAATGACTGGCTTGTGCAGGTCGTTCTGGAAAAAGTTGTGCTTATTAACATACCCGTCGTTCAAGTGATCCAGGTTCATATTTGAAGTGGTTTTGGTGTTGAAAATCAAATTGGCGTCTCTATGCTCATCAGCAATATAATTGACGCACTTGACTGCAAGATCCATATTTTGGGGCAGAATCAAATAAATAAGTTGGTTGATGTTAACGTTTGATGGATGCTGGGTCAGCACATTGTTAGTGGTTTTGATAATTTCACTTGAACAAAACTCGTCTTTGTTGTTGAAGAGTTTGTTCCAAATTTCAAGCGACTCATCTAGCATTTTTGCTTGATCATAATCGGCAGCAGAGTCTTGAGAGTTTTTGATACTATTTTTAGCATGTGGAATGTTTTCTTTGTGCATTTGCAACACGTTGGAGCCAATCAAATTGTTGAAATTGTTGAAAATTTGTTTTGTGAAAAGCTCATAGATGGCGACTTTATTTTCCAGCAGATTAATGTATTCTTGATTATAAAGTTTTTTAATTTTCCCCTGTTGATATGATTCTTTTAGAGACTTCTTGTTAGAATGCGAGGTTGAAGAAGGGTTTGGTGGTTTCGAATAAATACACAATTCGTTTTCGTTAATACATCTCTCACAGACACCCCCATTGATGTTGATGCACCTTGTTTTCGATTGTCTACACCTATAACACGCTTTACTGACTCTTTTTTTAGGACTGCTGTGGATGTGCAATTCATGATCGTGTGCATGAGTTGATGAAGAATCGCTGAGATTGTAGTTTACCGTATGGTTGTCGAGTGCGGAATTATCCTGGTTGTGACTATCGTTGTTTGTTTTAGAGGCGGTGGCAGAAGTTGGCGAATTTATTGGGGATTTCAAAAGATCTCCTGAACCAGTCAAGTTTTTGGAAGAATTTTTACTATATGTTACATTAGTGTTTTCCGTGGATATTCCAGACATTGCACCAGAGTTATGGATGTGTTGTTGCAGTGGTGGCAACATTGGAGACGTAATCATTGCAAGTTTCGTTTGACTTTTAGCTGTTTTGTTTTTTTTTATTTTTTTGTTTTATCAATGGCTTTTGGCACAATTTTTTTTCTTCTCTAATGATGTGTAGTTTTTTTTTTTTTTTGTTGTTACACTTTTTTCAGAAAAAACTATTATCGGAAACCGGGATGTCTAAAAAAGGCATGAGGTTGATGACGATCGGCCGTGATTTTATATAGAAGAAAGGTTGATTACAAATGCAAGGTATATCCCGCTTCCCAACGAAGAAGTGTTCCCGATCTTCTTGCATATGGTCCTTGTTGTTTATATATTGCTTTAGTGTAACACTAAACATCAGAATCATATTTCATTAATAAGCATATGGAATTAACAAAAAATGAACGCAAATTAGCGTGTCATTAAAAGATTTAAAGTTTTGTTTTTTTTCTTCTTCCCGCTTCTCATCTCTCAGAGTTTCTAACTGTTCCGACCGTACTCTCTTTTGTTGTTTGTTGTTCCCCCAGGTCTTTCTTCTCCATGGAATTTGCTTTTTTTGCCCTTTGAGTGATTATTTGTGTAATTAGGTAAAAAACTCTTTGTTAGATATATGCAACAAGCAGACTCCAAGTAATTCCTCCCAGAACAATCATTAGACAAGACAAGATAGGCAAGGAAGTGTATACAGCAGTACATCCATGCTTTCCCCCTTCCTCCTTCCCTCTTCCCTCTTCCCTCTTCCCTCTTCCCTCTTCCCGAAAACAGTCTATTGTGTAAGATGTTCTAGTAATCGGAAAGAACAAAACTGCCTATTATTATCTCCTCCAAAAGACGAGTAGGCAAAGGAGACAAGCATGCAACACTTAAACAAAAACAACCGGATGTGATAGTCAACCTCCTGTCATTTCAGTAATGACGATCTCCTGTTTTGAGTGGTTTTTTTTTTCATATTTTTTTCAATAAAGGAAGCAAACAATTTTTTTTACAAACCACTGTACTAATAATGGTATATTCGGGTTCTTTTTTTTTTTTTTTTTTCCTGTATTTAGTTGATCCGCTTCTTTAGCATGACAAAAAAAAAAAAAAAAACTCAAATTTACCCTCGGTTCCGCCGTTTATTGTTTTGAAAGGTCCCACCTGATGATGCTAATCGTACAACGTGTGCAGAGCGTATGACCTGGGTAGCTGTCTGTGTCTGTGTCTGTGTCTGTGTTTTTGTTAGAATAAGGTGCTTAAATCTTTCCCCTCTCAGAAACATACTAACAAGAACCAAAAAAACAGATTCATAAACGCAATATCAAGATGTCAATTCGCGCACACATTAAAATCTTTTGTTCCTTGCCTTTTTTTCTTGTTTTGCCTTTTTTTTCCTCAATATTTTCTGTGTGTCTCGTATGTCTGCTGCCTTTTGTATAAAATTGAGTGATTTTTGTGAATAATTTTCTGTTTTTGTGTTGTGTTTTTGTGCACACACGCACAAACACTCAAACTCTTGGGATTTTGCCTGATTTAATCAATTGTCGTTTTATTTCCTAATATGTTATACTCCATTTTTTCAATGATATATCCCGTAATTATAAGCTGAGTTAAGAGGATTAAATGATGAACTTTTAACCTGTTTTAGTCTTTACCCATTGGCTTAATGATTAGATGTTCCGGTAGGTGTACTGTCTTTCTGGTGTCTGGAACGATTAGTAACCATCTGATACTGCCATGCAAGCATATACAGACGAATTTCTTGGTAAAACAAAACTTTCCGGGAATGCCTTGTAGATTTTACCCTTAATGGAAAAGACGTTATGGTGACTAAGATTATTGCTTGCCTGCTAAATTTTTCAATAAAAAATAAGACAGATGTCACGGGGTTAGATTTATACTGGGGGCTAACTCATGGAAAAATTAATTGCTATAAAGCTCATTTTTTAAAGTATGCAACGCCAAGAAGGCAGAACACTAGCCCCTCCCCCCCCATTAGAAGTCACAAGAAATCAACGAGTATCAAAATGGAGTTTAAACCGGTCCAAGTGTTATGGATCAAAACATCTTGGTGTTTATAATTTGTAGATTTGAATAGTGCATATTTTATTCATTGGACACGGGAAGAACGTAAGCAGGAACACACTGGACTTTTGAACGGAATGCTACATAGAAGTTCAATTCCAAATGATAGAATCAACTCTCACGTCAAGAGCATTTCGAATGGTGTACAGCACGTCTAATGAGGGTGGGTAAAAGGATTCTACAACTTGTTGCTATCAGGTGATGTGACTTTTGTGGTTCATTATTAAAACAAGCCCTTGAAAGAAGGCTACTGAACGCCAATCTCACAAAAAAAATAAAAAAAAAATGAGGTCAGTTGATATTAATTTTGGCACTAAAAAGTAGACTCTTACAACTCTAAATTACTCGTAAACAAACATTATAATTTTTATACTCAAAGATATATAGGCTATACAGTGAACTTTCTCTTTTTGATAAGCACGAATCATGAAAAAAACCTAACACATCAAAGAGTGATGTTAACAAATTGATCAATTTCTTGAAATATTTACTTGATGGAAAAGGGTTGTGGAAATCATTAACATATACTAACACAAAAACATACTCACTTGCAATAACTCGTTTGCAATAACTCACTCGCTATCGCCCGTTCATTATTGCTCGTTCGTTGTTGATGGTTTAAGCAGTAACTTTATCTTCAACCAATTTAAACAAAGTAACAATATCAGCTGAGAATTTTCTGATACCTTCACTCAATTTTTCAGTAGCCATAGCATCTTCATTCAAAGCAAATCTGAATTTTGGTTCGTCATTAACAAAGGAAACTTTTGGAATATCCAATTTGGCAGCAGATTCAGCATTCAAAACGGCAGGAACTTTGTCTTGAGATTCGTACAATTCATCCAACAAGTTTGGAGAAATGGTCAAATAATCAACACCGGCCAAAGCTTTAATTTCCCCAACGTTTCTGAAACTGGCACCCATAACAATGGTTTTGTAACCGTATTTTTTGTAATAGTTGAAGATTTCAGTGACACTGGTGACACCTGGATCGTTTTCAACTTTAGAGTAATCTTTAGAAGTGTCGTTTTTCTTGTAGTAATCCAAGATTCTACCAACAAATGGAGAAATCAAAGTAACGTTGGCTTCAGCAGCAGCAACGGCTTGAGCAAAATTGAACAACAGAGTCAAGTTGACGTGAACACCGTGTTCGGATTCCAATTCTTTGGCAGCTTGAATACCTTCCCAAGTGGAAGCGATTTTGATCAAAACTCTTTCTTTGGAAATACCTTCATCTTCATACAATTTGATGATTTCCAAAGCTTTGGCAACAGTGGCGTCTTTGTCAAAGGACAATCTGGCATCGACTTCAGTGGAAACTCTACCTGGAACAATTTTCAAAATAGAAGTACCGAATTCAACCAACAATTTGTCAACAGCAAATTCCACCTGTTCTGCAACAGATTTGTCAGAGTATTTTTCTTTGGCATAGGCAACAGCGTTATCGATCAATTTAGAATACTTTTCACTTTTAGAAGCAGCCAAAATCAAAGATGGATTAGTGGTGGAATCTTGTGGAGTAAATTTAGCAATACTTTCGAAATCACCGGTATCAGCAACAACAACAGTACCAGATTGTTTCAATTGTTCTAGAGAGTTGGAAAGTTTTTGTTTTTTGTTAACGGACATTTTTGTGTATGGAGGGAGGAGGTGTATGTATTTAAAGAAATGTTTCTTTGGTGTTTTTCTTGAGATTTTCTGCTTGAACAAATTCTTGAAGACCTATTCAACACCCAGGGCGTAACCAATCTTGCAAGAGATCAAGTTTACATTACAAAATCAAGGAATCCAAATATAAAATCTTTCAAACATTCAGCTTGTATTTATATAATTTGACAAAAAAACTTACAACTTCAAGCAAGAATCACAGAGTTGTATTACAAATAATAGATCAAAAAACATGGCCAGAAAGTGTGTGCAAAATTTACTAACCCTTTTACCAAAACCCTATAGACGGTCTTCGAAATGGTTCTACAAATTTCTTCATTTTGAATTGTTAGTGTATAGGCAAAATATACAAGAGGCTCCAAAGAACTCTTGGAGTGAAAAAATCATATAGTCGAGCTCAAAAAAAAAATATACACTATTGATTCGCAGAGTGTATTAGAAGCACGTGAGTAAACTTTAGACGTGTGAAAGACGCGCATTGCAATGTCACAGATAAACACACACACACACATAGACAGAACAAAAAGAACACCCACACTTTTTTTCCCAAGTCAGTCGTTCTTGAACCTCTAATTTATCCTGTCCCCTTTCCAAAATGGGGGGAAGAAGGGAAAAAGGAAAAACGGAATTCATCGGTCCGTGTGATTAAATCCAATGAATTTCTTTTTTTTTTTAATTCATTTTAAGTCATGTGGATGTAACTTCTGAAAAAAAAAAAACAAAAACACGGGCAACAGTGCTCCGTTAACTGGCTGCCCGCACTATCAGTTGCCCGACTTATTTTTTAAACTAGTCAGGTGACTATGCAGTTTGACTAACAGCTACTTTCAAATTCGGGTAACCTGATTCCATCAATTTTTACACCCAGGAAACTCATTTTTCCAAAGACTCCGTGACCAGATGACTTACCTAGATCTTAAAATCGAAGTCAGAAAAAAAAAAAAAAAAAAAAAAAGCGTGCAAAAAGTGCGAGACAGAGAAGGAGAAGCTCAAACGTCTGCTATAAGTGTTCATTTAAGCTAACAATATTGAAAAAGATAAGTTCAGTAGCACAACGTCCTGAAAAAAACAAATAATCGATCATCAAAGCCCCATTACAATGATTAGAAACTGTGCCAGAAACTCTACCAATGGATTCAAAACTCTGTTATCCCAACGTTCTTCTTTCCTATCAAGAAGCACAAAACTAAACCAGTCAACTCTGGCTTTCATTGAAACCAGTTCAGAGGGTAGTATATTAAAACACTCACAATCTGCCTTGGAAGCCTCAAAGAAACTGAACGCCTCAGAGGGTGTTGTTGCTGTTTTGGTTGGTTCCTCCAGTGAAAAAGCTGTTCCAAACTTGTCCAAATTGGCTCAAACTTATAATATTCAAAAAATCTTGTACAATGACAACTCTGCCCTAGACCACTACTCTCCAGAACTAGTTACTCCATTTTTGCAACAGATTTTGTCCAACACGGAGAATTCCGGCATTTCGCACGTTTTGTTTTCTGCATCGGCAGTGGGCAAAAACATCTTGCCTAGACTAAGTGCATCATTGAATGTTCAGTGTGTCAACGATATTGTTGATATCAAAGACAACAAAACATATATCAGACCAATCTACGCCGGGAACTTGTTGAGCACTATCGAAAACAATCAAGACACTCAACTGATCAGTATCAGAAGTTCTGCATTCCCAGTACAAGAATCTGCAGCTCAAGCAGAAGCAGCAGCCACCGCACCACAAGTGGTGAAAATAGAATACACTGCCCCACAAGAAGTGCATGCTGCAGAGTATGTAGGGTCGAAGTTGTTGGAAAGTGAAAGACCGGATTTGGGGTCTGCTCAAGTGATTGTTTCTGGTGGGAGAGGGTTGAAAAATAAAGAAAATTTCGATAAATTGATGATTCCATTGGCTGATGCTTTTGCCAAATTGCCTAAATTCAAAAACGTGCCTGCTGCCATTGGGGCCACCAGAGCTGCTGTCGATTCTGGATTCTGTGACAACTCATTGCAAATTGGTCAAACAGGGAAAGTCGTTGCTCCAGAACTGTATGTGGCATGTGGTGTTTCCGGGGCCATCCAGCATTTGGCAGGGATGAAGAACTCTAAAATCATTGTCAACATCAATAAAGAAGAAGATCAACCTTTGCAGGAAATTGCAGATTACACTTTGATCGGGGATGTCAATGCGGTTTTGCCGGAATTGACCGAAAAGCTGGTTCAATGATTGGTTTACGTGTATTTACATGAACATTTGTACTGTACGAAAAGGTTTTGCCATTTTTAAATTATAAAATCAAAATGTAAAGTTAGTTTTTTTTTAGTCTTGGCTTCATAGCCTTAACCTTTTTATCCGTTTTTCTTGTTTTTTTCTTCTTGTTTGAGCACGCGTTTATGGCTGCTAACTCATACACAAGCAAAAAACAAGAAAAAGTTGAAATTAAACTTTTTAACAATAAATAAACGAGCATATGCAAGGGACAACCATATCAGACTCGGAAACAAGCTCACAAGCATAAGCCCGCTCTCCCGACACAGCAATCTCCCTTAAGATCATGACCAGGTCCAGCACACGGGAAACAACACCGCTTCTTCATGGACAGCGCACCAAACAGTCCCCCACTCCGCCTTCTTTTACCAAGTCGCAAAGTTACAGTGCACTTCCTGGATCACAGAAAACCACTACTTGCAAACCGAATAATATTGTCAGATCCTCAACGGTGTTCCCGCAAAATGAGAAACTTTCCATACGGCAAAGACTGCCCTACTACATCCCAATCCTTCATTGGGCACCTCAGTACAATGCTTTGAAATTTTCAAAAGATTTGCTAGCAGGTATCTCGTTAGCCTCATTCCAAATTCCACTAGCCATCTCTTTTGCAACAACCATGGCCCATGTCAGTCCGCTGTCTGGGCTTTTAAGCTTGAGTTTCACCCCTATAGTCTATTGTATCATCGGGTCCATAAACCAAATGATTGTGGGTCCCGAAAGTGCCATCTCGTTGATTGTAGGGCAGACCATTGACCACATGGTGAAAACTCATCCAAAGGACGCAAAACATATGCTTAATCCGCTGCTGATTACCGCAGCTTTAACTTTCATCAGTGGGTTGACTTTGTTCATCAGTGGGATCTTTAGATTAGGGTTCCTAGATAACATTCTATCGCGTGTTTTACTCATGGGATTTATCAGTGGTGTTGGCTCCACAATGATCATCACAGCCTTTATCACACAGTGTAAAATGGACCAATGGTATGCGGACTGTCCAGAGCACTATCACTCTACGTTTGACAAAATCTTATTTCTAATCAAGTACTGCAAATTAGACACCATCCATTATCCAACATTTATTTTTTCAGCAGCATCATGTTTCCTGTTGTTCTTTATCAAATTCTGGAAAAAAAGACATTCACACAAAAACCACTCCAACTGGATTTTTTTTGTTCCAGAGATTTTACTCGTCACTATACTCGCAACGGTAATCTCTCGCTATTTTAACCTTCCCGAAAAGTACGACATACTCTTGGTGTCGTCCATGTTTTCTCCTAATGAAAAAGCCGTTTTTGCGAGTAGCAGCACGACAGGCAAGTCAACTCCCGTTCACATAATGAAACACCTAAAAAACAGCCTATGGATGCCACCTTTCAAAACAATGCTCAAATACAGATATGAGTTGTTGCACCCTGGGATGACATTGGCTATGCTTGGGTTTTTTGAGAGTTCAACAGCATCAAAGGCTTTGGGGTCTACTTATGATTTGGAGTTGTCCTCTTCAAACAGAGAGCTGATTGCTTTGGGGTCTATGAATTTGGTCGGATCCGTGTTTGGAGGTTCATTGCCTAGTTTTGGTGGGTACGGAAGGTCCAGAATTAATGCCATGAGTGGTGCACAAACCACAGTTTCCGGTTTGATTATGGGATTGACCACTTTCTTGATCACCACTTTTGGGTTTCAGCTTATAGGCTACATCCCGTTGTGTTTGTTGTCATGCGTTTCAACACTGATTGGATACACTTTACTAGAAGAGTGTCCCTCGTTACTATCATTTCATTTCAGATGTGGAGGATACATGGAATTGTTCTTGTTTTTCGTTGTGTCTTTAACAACAATTTTCCACTCTTTGGAAACAGGTATAACTGTTGGAATAGTTTTTTCTTTGATCATTGTTGTCAAAAACTCCACGAAATCTAGAATTCAAATATTGGGAAGACTGTCTGGCTCAAACGTTTTTGTGAACGCCAATGATATCAAAAACACAAGACCTACAGATATGGCCTCTACAAGTGAGTCTCTAGGCCACTGGGATGCTGAAGCAAATCGGATAGAAGAAGAAACAGGAGAGGATGGAGAAGCGGATGAGGCTGATTTTTTCCCCGTGTCCTACTCTCATTCTCACACCGTTGAAGAAATTGAAGGTTGCTTGATTGTTAAGATTAGTGAGCCTTTGGTATTCACAAATACTTCCGACATGAAGTCAAGGTTGAAAAGACTCGAGAAATTTGGCTCGTCAAATCAGCATCCGGCAGCCCCAAGGTCTAGGGAAGCCAGTATGACTCGTTTTATAATTTTTGATGTCAATGGAATGACGGCCATCGACTCATCAGCGGCACTTGTTTTTCATGATTTGATTGAAATGTATGTGAAAAGTGGGACCAAAATTTTACTAGTTGCACATTTTGTTCCAATAAAAGTGAAAAACATCTTATCAAATTCTAGGATTTTGGAACTAGTTGAGTACGACGAACTAAACAAACAACAGGGTGACGTTTTTTTCAAAACAATACAAGACGCACTTCACTTGGTGGACTTCATTGAGGCTTGTGGAGAAGCTGAACCTATGCGTAGGAGAAGCACTGAAGAATCCATACCGCCATCAATTTTGAACAATTTTGTATGAGAAAGAACCATGCAAAGACTTTATTTATTCACTTATTTATTTATTTATTTATTCATCTATTTATTCGTTTATTTAAAGACTATTCAATAGAAATGCTTGTTGAAAAATTACAAAAAAATTGGTCAAAAGAGCTCAGGCAATGTTGTGAAAATGTGATCTTCCCTTGGCAATACCATTGGACACAATTTGCTCAATTTCGTCTGGATCTGAAGTAATCCCAGTTAAGTTTTCATAACCGTCCTTGGTGACCAAAACATCGTCTTCAATTCTGACTCCACCAATGTATTTGTATTTTTCCATAACTTCAACATCAACAACTTCCAATCTTTCAGGATGTTTTTTCAAAAAATTTTCAATCAAAAACTCATTAAAGTAGATACCTGGCTCGTTGGTAATAACCATTCCTGCAGCCAAAGGCTTTCTCAATCTCAAATAGCTCAAAAATGGATCAGGATCGGAGTAGTTTGGTTCCCCACCTACATCATGGGTGTCCAACCCTAATAAATGACCCAACCCATGTGGGAAAAAACAGGTAGAAGCTCTTCTTTTGAAAATTTCCTCCTCTGAAAACTCTTTTTTGAAAATACCCAGTTTTTTGAAATTGGAAATCAAAACTTTGTGAGCCAAAAAATGCATTTCGTCCCAATTGGTCCCTGGCTTGATATTTTCCATCACCTGAGTTTGCATGTCCAGCACGGCTTCATATATTTCTCTGTGCTCCTTTGTAAATTTCCCTTGAATCGGGAAGCATCTGGTCACATCCGCAGTGTAGCATTCCCACTCAGCTCCTGCATCAATCAAAACAGTTTTCTTATGTTCCATATCGTCGTCGTTGTGAACGTAATGCAACGTGCTACAGTTTGGACCAGAACAACAAATTGGGTCGTATCCTTGAAATTTGGCACCTTGTCTCAAAGCGTGGTAAGTGAACTCTGCATGCATGTGCATTTCGTTGGTTTCAATCGGTAAAGCACTCATAACGGCCAAATGGCATTTATCGGTGATTTCACAAGCTTTTTTGATCAAAGCAACTTCGTAAGCATCTTTGATTGATCTTGCTTCATCCAAAGCGTAAAAAAACTCAGGAGCCCCAACGTTCAACTTATCAGCGACCGTTTGGTCACTGATGTTCTTTGTATCTGTCGTGTAAATGTTTTCAAAAGACTCTAATTTTTTAAAAAATTCAGACAATTCAGAAGAGTACAAAACTTCATCAACATCGTACTTGTCCTGAGCCTCTTTCAAACTCATAGGCAACCCACTCCACATCACGTCATCTTCATCCACTGGGGGCAAAAACAATGTTAGTTTTTCGGTTTTCATATTGAAAAACACATAGCAACTTGGCAAATTACATCCAGTCAAGTAAAAAAAATATCTGTTTTGTCTAAAAGGTTTGGTACCATCAGAGTACTCGACACCTTCAATTTGATTACTCGCCAAAAAAATAGCAGAGCTTTCAGTAAGTGTGGCTGCGGATAGTTGAGATTTGGTATTGATACAATGTTTTTTCGCAGGATATTTTTGAGTTTCCAAAATGGCATAAGGACTTTTTTCGCTATTTGAAACAGGTCTCTTGATAGCGTCAAATGGGAACTCGTCTTTGACATCTTTGGTTTGTTGCGTAATTTTGGATGTTGACATGTACTTTTTGGCTGCACTGATAGACAGTGCTGACGTAGCGACTAGTAAAGAACCAACACTTAATGCGTCCATAGTTCTGTTTGTATTGCTTGAGTGTGTGTGTGTTTGTTTGCCTTCTTTTAGAGTGATGTAACCCGAAGGGTTGTATCACTAAAAGAAGACAAATATACAACAGTTCACTAAATCTCAAAGATTTACTTAATGAACTTTGAAATGATAAATTTTGAAATATATCAAAGTTGATAGTGTTTTTCTCGGAAGTAATCAATTTTGACACATTCGGTAAAATCTTATCAATGCCGTTCACGTCTTTTCATGAAAAAAAATCTCCGGCAAAAAGAGACGCTTGTGCGGATTATTAACTTCGAATGGCTCTATTTTTATGGGTTTTTTCAAGAAATGCTTAAACAATTGCAAAGAAAGTTTGAATGAAAACGTGTAGCTGTGAATCTGTTCAAAAAATTGTGTCACCTTGTGAAGTGATTAATTGGTATGCGTCGGAGTTTTTTACAAAAAAAAAAAAATAACTTAGCCCTTGAAGTCATGTACAATGCCCACTTGCAGAATAAACCAATATTATATTTGAACCAACCTCTAAAAGTCAAAGTCGGTCTACCAAGATAATCACACAAAAAACTTGAGGTAGTGTAAACTGCAACGTTAGCTTCAATTTAGTGATCTACTTCAAACACAAGCTTGTTGAAAGTTGCACATGATGCGTTAAAAACATAACTAGCGGTCACATGACCGCATTTTTGACCAAACCACTGCTAGACGTGGTTTGTGTTTTTGCAAAAATGAGGTCACCCAAGTCATCGATCTTGAAACAAAGGCTCTTCCTATTTCAGGAATGAACTACTCAATAAGTCAAGTAAGAACCCAGAGTTGCATCACATATTAAATGGCAGTTAAACAATTGCAGAATTCCAAAATATCAACAAAAGGCCCATCCAAAAAAAAAGGGAAAAATGCTTTGAAACGAGCAAAACTTCGAGAAGCATTGCTTAATAATGGATCAGCAAAACCCAAACAACCACCGTTCAAAGAAGTTCACGGTGCAATAAATCTTAAAAACTTAAATTTTGACCGTGAACGGATTTGCTCAGTGACTCTATCTTTTGCCAATCTTTTCATGTGCTTAACTTGTGGTGAAATTTTTCATGGGCATACTAACAACACCCCAGCTTTCAATCATTCTGTAGAATTTACCTCAGAAAGTGGTGATCTCAGTGTTTCAACATCGAATTTTTATATCTTTAGACGATTCTCGCGTTTATCAAATGCCTGAGTTTCAAGAGGTGGATCAAAACAATACAGACTTTTTGCTGAACCTTGTAAAAGCAAATTGCAACACAACTGTCACGGACGTTTCAGTCAGAAAATATCAAAGCTATTCAAACCACAATGATTATTATACCGGATATGTACCTTTGATTTCTGGTTCTTCAGGCGACACTCATATAAGCACAGTTTTACACATGCTCAACCACGTAAGACCTTTTCTTCAAAGCATATTACTGAAAAATAATCAGCCTGCTGAAAGAACACCATTTGAGCAGGCTTTCGTAACCATTTTGAAAAAATTATGGAACCCAAACATGATAAGGCCTTGCGTTTCGCTTATTGAATTTAAAGATCAGCTACAAATGGCATATCCAGATTTTGCACAATTGCCACAAGACCCCAAGTTCGTATATTTATGGATGATTAACCATTTTTCGGACCACAATGTCCTTGAAACAATAGGACGCGTTATGAAGGGGAAAATTGAAGTGCGTAGAACACCTATTGATGCACAAACTTTGTTACCCAATGGACCATCATCAAAAGTTGAAAATTTATTCAGCTTGTTATCATTAGATTTGCCCACTGTTTCTGTATTCAAGCAAAGAAACTTGGTCTCAATACATGACTCAAATACGTTACAGGACACCATTTCTCTTAAGAGTTTGATAGATTCCAAGCTACGTAAACCTCATGTATCCAAAGACGGCAGGTTTCAGCTAGAATATACTGTGGCGACTCCTCCTAAACACATGGTACTTCATTTCAACAGATTTGCTGACTCTTCGCATCTGGAAAAAACAAGAAACAAGGCAATTGTGGAGTATCAACCTGAAAAATTTGAGTTTTTCCCGGGCTATTCTTACTCTCTCAAATACAATCTGACTTATGACAACGGCTCTTTCAAATCTCAGTTTGCAATAGGTGATAACAAATTCGTTGAGTTGGATGGGATCAAGCTCAAAGAAAAAGACCCTAATTTATTGTTTTTAGGTGAGTCTTACATGCAACTATGGGAACTTCTAGAAAACTAGATTGGTCCTTCAAATTCACAGAAAAAAAATAAAAAAATTCATTTTATTGGTACGTTATATATATTGCACATTCAAACAAATCATTTAATGGCGGCTGCGTTTACTCCTGCAGTCAAACTAGACACAATGTTGGCTTCCAAAGCAGTTTCAGCGGTATCAGCCAAATGCTTTTTAGGATCTTGTTTCCCAACATATCTAGTTTTCAATTCTTGTTCCGAAAGAGTTTTCTCTTCTTCAATTCTCTTTGAGTATAATTCAGCAATTTTCACCATTTTCTTGGTGGCTTCTAAGTTATGCTGTTCTTTCACATTGTAGTCGTTTAATTTCAAACCACTTTGCCATTGTTCTTTATGAAGATTCATCATTAGATCAATTTCATTTTTGTTTTTATGGTAATCTATATTTAACGAATAGTAATGCTTGTTTAGACCGTGAATCAAAGCTTGAATATTTGGTTTGTTTAAAAATCCAATGTTAGACGTGGTTTGTCTCACTTCGTTATTTCTCATCACGGCCATTGTGTCAATCAATCTGAATGCGTCTATAACAACTTTACCTTTAACAGACTGAATAGGATCAACAACCACGGCAACGGCCCTTGGACTCAATTGTTCAAACATCTTCTGTGTGTTAACATCTACAGACGACAACCAACATCCAAAACCAGGATGTGAATGGTACCATCCAACAACAATCTGGTCTCTACCGGTCTGCTTCAACATATCCATCATCTTTGTCTGGAAAACATCATCAACGGCTTCAACGGAAACCCCAGTCCCCGACTGAGGCATGGCAAACACATCAACCACATTGATCGTGTACTCGTCAATAAACTCTCCCAACATCAACCCCATAACTTCCATCGGAACACCTGCTCTCCCATGTTTCAACATTTTTAGCAATGCTAAAGATGAGATGTAAACAGTTTCTTTGGTGTCATCCACTTTTTGTTCAGTGGCACCCATTGCCCCTCCTCTTTGATTCATAAATCCACTTAGTGCGTCCATCTTCCAATTTGTTTGTGTGTAGTTGGGTGTCTTTGGTCTGCTATCTCAAGTAATTTAATATTGATCAGCGCAAGACAGTATTTTTTTTAAGAGAGTCTGGTGGCAAAGTCTCTTGATGATATTTCCCAAAGTTATCCTTAATCGGTTATCCGAGCGCTGGAATACAAACGAAAAAAAAAAAAAATTTGGAATCAAGTACTTTATTCGGACAACTCTTTACTTGTAAATTGCCGAGCTTTCGAAAATATGACCCCAGTTTTAGCTTCCTGTGTAACCCTTTTACTAAATGGCACTGCCTAGTGCCCTTCTGAAGAAAGGATAGGCGATAAACCATCAACATTCAAAAACCCCAACTAACTAATTTGCTAAAAACATGAGCAGTCCTTCTGCAGAAACAAATCAAACAAGCAGCGGCAGTGCTACAATCACTCTGAATGGTCCTACTCCAGTAATAAAACTAAGAGCATCAGCCAATAAGAAAAATGATCAAAAAACTGCAGACAAAAAGCCTCAGGTAACATGGAAGGAAGATGTGGTGGATAACGAAAATATGAACAAGAAAAAGTCGAAAATTTGTTGCATCTTCCACCCACAACAAGATTTTAGCGATGAGGAAGAACAAGAAGAAGAAAAATCACATTCAGAAACATGCCCTCATCATGATCACAAACACGAAGAGAGCGATGGGTCGTCCTCGTCTAGTGATGACGATGGTGGTGACGATGGGCTAGATTTTCATGCAAGAAGACAAAAACGTATAGAGAGAAGAATGCGGAAACTTAAAGAAAATGCTTCCAAGCCATACGAGCCTGCAAACGCATATGAAATACAGCCGGATTATTCTCATCTTAGAGGAACAAAGTAATGGCTTTTTATTCTTGTAGAACTTAACATATTTATAAATTTTACTTTGCTATGATATTAGGTAAAAAAAAAAAAAAGTACTTGTACTTAACAATATACACATATGAACAGTTGCTATATGAGAATCTGTTTAAAATCAAAAGATCAAAGCTCTGACTCCATGTTCAGCAATATGCTGTAAGTTTCCCTTGACATTTTGTAGTATGTCATACCAACGTATGTCATGCAGTTTTTAGCAACATTTCTAAGCGGAGCGATGGTTGTTTTTTTCTGATCTTCTGTCTGGTATGGAGATTGTTTTGTTTGCTTGATCAAATGGGAAATGCAAGACATTGTCAAAATTAATAAATTTGGAATGTTTTTGCTGACGACTTCATTTGTGTCGCTACTTATGGTTGAGCCATGTGATAGGCCTCTTCTAGCAACGCTTTCGGATGCAAAGATTGGCAACAAATCAAGGCTTTTGATCATGTCCGCACACGCTAAATAATCATCGTTTGTGTAAAGTCTCCACACATCAACAATCTTCAACAAAACTAATAGAGCTTCTTTCTTCTTCGATCCAATTTTTGATGAAATCTCTAAATTGTTACTCTGTTTCAAGTACAAATTAGCCAATCTTGAAGCAAGAACAATGACATTTGTGTCATCAGTCTCATTCCAAAGTATGTCTTGCAACTGCTTCTTCTGCAAGTAATCAAAACTGCTTAGTAAGTCACTTAAGGATTTGTTGACAATTGAAAAGACGATGTCATATTCTTCGCTCAATTGGTACAACAACAAAGAATCATCAATTCTGCCGTCTTCATCAGCTTTTCTTGCAGCCCGCTCAGTGATTGTGTGTAAAAACTCGCTTTTATCATCGATAAACATCAATTTGTAACGCTCTTCCAACACACCTGGAATTCTTGTTCCATCGACAGAGTTTATTCTTCCTAGCAAAACGCTAAACTCTTTGGTGCTCAAAACCAATTCTCTGATCATTGTGTGACATATTTCAATTAAATCAGCGTTACCGTGAATTGGTAATAATAAAATATATTCAACTGCGATTTTAGGATCTGTTTTCACAAAACTGTTGATGTATGTTGCAAAAATTTTGTCTAGGGTGACAAATTTTTGCAATTGAGTCAGATTCAACAAGTCAAAAATATGCAAGCAAAAAATCAAATGGAAGGAATCCAGCTCATTGCTGACTTTCACATCACCTAAAATGTATTCAACCACTGAATTGTACAATCCACTCAATAGCAGAATTTGAATGTAGTTATTCGAACCAAAGTGAGAAACCCCGTAAGCTGTGACAGTGGCTTGAAAATCGGCCAAGCTGTAATGTTCCAAAGAGTCGGAAGAACCAATTCCATTGTCAGAAGAAGTGATTAGTGACAAATGGAACCACATCCAATCTTCAACACTCAACACCACCTCGTTGATGACTTTTTTCGAAAGATCACACTTGCCAATGATTTTGTACACAGCTAACCTGTATGGATCGCCGTCAACAGCGTTTTTCAAATGTTGATTGTACTCGGTGTGAATTTTAGACTGGAACTCCAACGGTAGAGCGTTGTTTTTGGTTGTGCAATAGTGTTTCAAGTAAGTAAGGAAAGAAGATTCCACTTTTTTGAAACTGCTTTTGTTTTCAACAGCAACTTGCAAAGCTTCATCTGGACAACCTGCTCTAAGCAAATAAAAAATGAGCGCCCAAATTGGGATGTTGTTGACAATTGTCAAATTTTTATTTTTCCATTGATTGGTGGTTGAAGACTTTAATTTGTATTGAACAAACGCCTGCACTTTATTCAAAGTGGATGGCAGTCCTTCGTTTCTCAAGTTTTTCAAATACAATTCGTCGATGTAGTTCAAAAATTGTTTTTCCAAATACTGTTTACTGTTTTCGGTTGTGTTTTTGTTTTTGGAAACTGATTGCAGAATGTTGAAACGTTCCACAACGGTTTTGACTCCAACAGCATTGTTGCTTGCGTTGACAGCGTCTTCGCTTAGCAAGACATTGCCAATAATTTCCTGACACAAGTGGAAATTTTCAATCATTGCATTGCTTTGATTCTGTCTGTAATTATTAAATTTGTGAATTATTTTCGCATAATTTTCAAATTTTTCTCTAATCAAAACATTTTCGTTCACATTCAATCTAGAGTTTTCCATGATTTTAGACAATAGTCCCTTGTTTTGAGTGTTCCATGGGGTGGAAGACGAAAAAGATGACATAGATGTAACGCCATCTGCAATGTCCTTTCCATTTGAAACATTGTTCAATTTTCTTTTCTTCATCAAAATCCCAAAAGATTCTCTGACTTCTTGTTTTCTCTTTTCCCAGGATTCCAAGGTAAAATTAGAGCTCACAAAAGTATCAAAGTCTTTAGCAGCAGAATTCAAAGATTGTTCAATGCTTAGTAAAATGTTTTCATCTTTTTTAGTTTTCAAATACAAATCCAAATCGGTGCTTGATACTAGGACCTTTGATTTGCTTTTATCCAAATTGTGGTGGCTTCTAGACTTGTAATGATACAAATCTCTTGATCTGCAAACTTTGTTTAAATGCTCTAAAGTGCTTTCGGCGTCCTGGATAGGCAACCCGCTTCCAGCCAGCAAATAATGCGCTCTGGTCAAATCTTTGGCAGCTTGGGTTTTAGTGGATAGTTCTTTGGCCCTTCTAGACAACTCGTCCAAGCTCAATTGAACAGAATCACCCAAGAGGTCAATGGTACCAATAACATTAGACATGTCCGCTGAGTCTCTAAGCGAAGGCAAGTTCTTGGATGCATCTACCAGATCGTTCAAAGCTGTTTTTTTCTTGTTTTTGGTCAAGTCTTTTTGCAACTCAATAACGGGTTTGTTTGAAGGAATTTGTTGAGTAGAAGCGGTGTTCAATGGATTTGTGTTTTGAGTTTGTTGTGTGTTGCCAAACAAAGAAGTTGAAGCAGTAGGATTAGAGGGTGGTGGTTGTTGCGATGGTTGTGCTTGAGTGTTACCAAACAAGGACGTGGTTGGTGCAGGTGTTGTTTGTTTGTTGCCGAAGAGCGATGTAGGCGGTGTTGGTGCTGGTTTTTTTTCACCAAAGGAAAACGAAGATTGACCTGGCGTAGCACTCTTGTTGCCAAACAGTGTTGATTGTGGTGCAGCAGCGGGTTGCGATTGTTGAGTAGTAGACCCCAACGCAGGTGTAGTTGCACCAGTTAATGTGGACCCAAACTTAAACATGCTTGTGCAGTGAGGAAAAAAAATCGCCTAAACTTGGTTGGTTTGAGATGTTTTTTTTTTGGTTGGGTGATTCAGCTTTGCAAAAAGAGGCTATTTGGAAGAGTGTATCTTTAGAATTGGCATTGCGCGCAATAACTGAAAAATTATTCAATTGAGGCCATAAGTTGCTGGTGAAAACTTAGGAATATGACATTGCAAGAGGAAAAAGAAAAATAAAATTCAGAAAAACATTGAAACTTGACGCTGGTTACCCGACAAGTCTCTGGTTTAAGATGCGAAAAGTCGATCGGCTCAAATTAATAAAGAGCATCCGCTAGCTACCGTGACTTTGCCGCGAAAATATACATATCACGCATTGGAGACATTTTATTAGTGTACATACAGAGACTACATACTCAGCTTATATTCAGTATTGAAATGGTTGTGTAGGGCGGTCTTCATCCATGCTTGAAGAAAAGTCAAAAAGACCACCCTCAGACTCTCTCATCCCGCGCATATCAAGCAAAACTAACGCTCTTTTTGGCCTTCTTAGCAGCTGTTTTTTCCAATTTGCTCTTTTGCAACTCCTCTTCTTCTTTTTTAGCTTCTCTTTCTGCAACTCTCTTGTTCTTTCTTCTCATCGTTCTTGCCACACTTGAGGTTTTCTTCAATTCATTTTTTTTATCATCCAACTTGTTCTGTTTTTCCTGTTCTTTTCTTTCCAATTCTTGTCTTTTCAAATCTCTAATTTCTTCCAACCTTCTTGATTTTTCCAATTTGCTCTCATCAACTTGATCTTGTTTATCACCCACGGTTTTCACCAATCTTTGCAGAATGATATTATCGTGATCCGCAACAAACTTCTTCCCCTTCTTACCTCTTTTCAATTTCAACCCAGGCACAATAGCTCTATTTAGACTAGGCAGATCCTTTTCGATTTGTTTCCTTAGGAGTTCCTGCTTGTGTTTGTTTTTTCTTTGGGATCCATACAGCAATGCTCTTCTCTGTTCTTTCTTTGTTGGTGCTGCGTCTTTTGGATTTTTTTTGGCAGTTTTTCTGCCAGTGCTGAAGGATAGTTGGTTTGCGGCGGTTTGATCCTGGGTCATTTCAGGACGAACCTCCCTCATAAGCGTCTGTCTTTTCACTCTCTTCGCGGTACCCATTTTGCTGGTGTGTTGGTGTGTTTTGTTGGTGTGATGCCTTTTTGGTTGTACCGGATTGGTACGAGTCGTTCAAAAGATTAAACAAGTTCTAAGAGAAAGCGTGTATGCATGTCTCAGTTCCATCTCAAGTACTCACATCGCTTTTATGTAAACTCACAAAAGAAAAGAAAAAGAAATGTTGTGTGTACAAAAAAAAAAAAAACTGCTCACGTGATACAAACCTTGGAAGGTTAAGGTATCTGGTGGTAGGAACAACTCCATTTTGCATTTGCAAAGCGGAGGCTAAGTTTTTGTAGAGTAAACCTGATGGCAGCAGTATCTAGTGAGAGTGAGCTCGCAAACTCAATACTGGTAATGCATTTACTCAAGGAGTTGGAACCAATGGGGTCTTTGAAGAGCAGTGAGTACTTCTGTAATTTGAATGCACGTGATTTACACTATTTTTTACTTTCAATAGACATTACAAAATTAATTAAATATGTAAGTTGTGCAGTTCAAAAACCAGTATTCATGCTGAACAGGTGGTTGACGGTGGATCAAAAATTAGAGCTTTGAGTTATTATACTTTTACTTGTTCTGTTCGTGAAGTAGAACAAGGAGTATAGTATACTCACGCGCTTTGCTAGTATGGTAGAGTTTTGGTGTGTGTAATGCCAGAATGTGTTTTGGTGACAGGAACGATTCAGATTGAGCTTCATGTCTCTGTGCCTCAATGAAAGACATTAAATTTTTCATCTCATTACTTTGATGAAAAACAGTGTGAAATAGCGACAACTTCTTTCAGGCTCCCGGTAGATGATAACAAATAGTATTGTCGCATCAGTGAACTAAAGATTATGTATTAGCTAAGAGTAAAGTAATTAAACGGATTAGTCGATGAAAAATAATACAATTTTAAAAAAATATTAGTACTAGTAGTAATAGTACTAGTGATAGTAATAATAATAATAATAATAATAATAATAATAGGATAATATAACATAGTAAAATTAATCGGTTTTAACACTAACCTTTCAGTATGGAAATATGACTAATGGAAAAATATAAACAAATAACGGCATAAACACTTTGTTTGCTCGTGTAGTATAGCTTAATGTTTAGACTTTTGGTTGAGTAGTCGTAGTCGTAGTCGTAGTTTCTGTGGTTTGCACAGGAACTGTTTGTGTTGTTTCACCTTCGACTTCATCTACAGCCTCAGCAATATCTGGGTTTTCTTCAACGTGTTCGTAGTAATCACCTTCAGCTTCGTGTTCGTGTTCGTGTTCATGTTCGTGTTCATACTCTTCTTCATCGTCTTCTTCTTCTTCTTCTTCAGATGAAGCATAAACATCTTCTGCAGTATGATGGAAACTCAAAGTTGGTTTAACAGCAGCGTTATCCAAAGTCCATGCATCCAATGCAGCTTCAGCATCAATAATGATTTGTTTTGAAGCTTCATAACCATCGTAACCTGGTCTTGTTTCACCAGGGGTCACTGGAGCATCATCCAATAATTCCAAAAGAGCTTTCCCATACCCTGCAATCAATGCATTTTTTTCAGCCAATTCTCTGTATGCATCAAACAAATAGAAATAAGCAGCTTTCAATTTTTCTCTAGTAATATTTGACAATTGTGCTTCAGCAACCAAACTTTCGGCTTCTGCTCTAACCAATTCTTGTTCCAAAACAGGAATTTTAGGAGATTCAGGACTTTTGTATTTCATTGCAGCAATATCATCAGCAATTTTCTGTTTTCTGTCTCTTGATGGTTGTACCGAGGCTTCCAAATTTCTAATGGATTTCAAAGTCAATCTGTATTGATCATATTTGTCAATAAATTGATCATCCAAATCACCCAATTCATAAATCAAAACCCCCAATTTATCAGAAACATCAGAAACATCATCATCGTTTTCAGCACCCCAAACACTCAATTGTCTTGCAGCATCTTTTTTCTCCAATGAAACGATTTCCCAGTTTTTCAAAACTCCTCTTTCAATCTTAATCAATTGTCCCAATTTTCTACTCAATTCTGGACCAAAAGATCCAGCACTCTTGGATCTAATAGTGGAACTGATTGAAGATTTACCAAAGAATTTTCTAGTGGTACTTGGTGGAGGTGGAGGATTTTGGATATCGCTTTGAGTTGGAACTCTAGAGTTTCTTAGAGAGTATGTTTTGTGCATTGTGTTTGTGTTTGTGTTTGTTTCTTTTTTACTGTCTTTAAGATGTAAAAGGAGAATTTATAAGAAAGATATACCTAATAGAAGAAAGAGAGAGATGATCAAATTGATATATTCAAGAAAAGAAAGTCAATATGAGGTCGGATAAATACCAAGACTAACTATTTATCCCTAAGTTCTCCTCCAGGCAATGTAAATTGGTCAAAACCCCTTGTAAGTATTTATATACTCCTTAATAATAAGAATAATGTGTGTATGTGTGTGTATATACACTATCAATAATTATTAGCCAATACAATTACGAACTAATACTTTTTTTTTTTTTTTGAATAAACAAGAACGACAAACACCCACATTAATCTACTAATCTACTAATCTAATAATCTAATAATATAATAATCTAATAATTTAATAATTTATCTATTCCTAATATGAATAAGTAATAATAAAAAATATTTGACAATCTCAATAATAAAAGCTCTGAATCATTTGCAGTATATTATTGAAATTCTCGTGGGTTAATATGAACTTCATTATGAACTTCATTAGCTTCTATTTATACATTGTATGTACTCGTAGCACAGTCTAGTTATTAGCTAAATAATCACATTGTGCGCCCTTATTTATTTGTCATTATTATTTTCATTGTTATTAGTCTACATGGTTGATATTTTTGATTGTTTTGTTTGTTTGTATAAAATATAGGGGACAAAACAATAAAATGAAAAAAACAAAAGAAAAAAAAATACTTCTTAAAGACCCATACCTCTATAATCATGCAGAGTATGTTGATTGCTTAATAATAATACTACCATAAAGAGACAAAAAACACAACAATAAGTAATAATGTATTCTCATCTGAGTCAGTACCGTAGACTAAACTACTAGTACGGAGTATTTTCATTTGTTGTGTTCCTGATTTTTATTGATTTGTAAAGCAGGGTAACACAGGCAAAGAGATAGATTAAATTGCTTGGTTTGTAATTTCAAAGCTACACACAGAGAGAAAGAAAGAGAGAGAGAGAGAGAGTGAGAGATATGATTGATTGCTTGAATGAAAGTAGAAAGCAAGATACTCAACTATGTAGGTAGTTTTCTCTGTTAGTAAGCGGTTGTATCGGATTTACTCTTATTAATAATAACCTAAAAGTTTTCTGTGTTTTTTTTTTTTTCCCTCTAGGAAAGTATTTCACTCATTAGATTATCCTCTAAGAATAAAATGGACAAATGGGAAAATCTCTGTTTCTTTATCTAAGTCTATCTGCTTATCTTTTTAGTTTGTCTTTCTCTTTCAGTGAAGATATGGCACAGTAGTATGACATAATTATGAAACAGACAATGAAAAAAAAACCCCCATTGAAAAACAGAGTTGAAGAAACTGAACTGTACAAAAAAAAAAAAAGAAAAAGAAAAAGAAAAAAAAAAAAAACAAACAGAGGAAAAAGAGAGAATAAAAGGAACAAATACAAACAAAAGGTACCTATTGTTTGAATTTGGAACTGTATGTTCACTTATATCTGCATGGAAGGTTGCAGAGAAAACCAAAGGAGAAAAGGAACAAACCGGTGCTAAAACAATCACGTGAGTATTGCAAAAAAGGGTTAAATAAGTAGGCTTTGTCACATGATATAGACACATTCTACTGTATTTATAACAGTCATCCAAAAGATATGGGCACATTAACTCTATTAAGAGCCAAAAAAGTTCACCACATAGATTCAATAAAAATAAAAATAAAAAAAAAAAACCAAAAAACCAAAAAACCAAAAAACGTACACTACAAATCGTCAAAAGAACCTTGCACCGAAGAGTCTTGTTTCCGTTTCTTATTAGCTCTCACCAAATCTTTCCAATCTGTTTCTTGTTCTTCGTCTTCCGAGTCTTTGCCATTTTCTTGTTCTTCCTGTTTCAATTTCTCTTCAATAGCTTTCCTCTTCAATGACATCTTCTCTCTTCTTTCCAATTTTTTCTCCTTTGTGTCTGTATTATTAGACCATGCCATGTTTTTCTTCTTCAGTTCTTGTTTCAATTTATTCTTGTCTTTGATTTTTTGTAAATCTTGTAAATCTTTCAATCTTTTCTCTTCTTTTTGTTTGTTTAAATACTTGAACTCTTTCATATCAATTGGTTCTGGAACTAACCATCCATTAAATGGAGTACTGTCGTCACTATCAGATTTTAAGCTCTTACAATACTTGTCAATTTCTGGCATTTTCGGTAGTCTGATCAATCCATACAATTTAGCCAAACCAATATAATCCAAAGATTGCAATCTGAAAATAGATGTAGCCGAATGTTTAGAGTAGTATCTGATAAAAGAAACAAAAGCCTTAATCGCATCATCGAATCTCGCCCTGTCTTGCAAACTCCATTGCAAAACATCCTTTTGTAAATCATAAATTCCATCCAACTCCCCTTCATCAAACTTGTTAGGCAAAAGCGTGATTTCAATGTTTTTCACACGCAAAAACTCAATGTAGTCTTCCTCCCTGCCCTCATTCAAAAAAACAATTGCGTGCCCACTCTGATTGGCTCTACCTGTTCTCCCACATCTATGCAGAAAAATATCCGAATCCGTTGGAGGATCCACTTGTAAAACCATGTCTATACCTGGAATATCAATACCTCTCGCGGCAACATCAGTTGTTAATAAAATGCATGGATTCAACTCTGCAGAAAAATTGTCTAAAGTTTTCTGTCTAGCATTGGTGTTCAACTTCCCGTGTAATGAATAAATTCGTAAATCCGGTTTCAAATGGGAAATCATTTTGTAAAAAAACATAACAGAAAGGCATGTTGGGAAGTACGTAATAATTTTCTTATACTTGAAATCTTGGAAGATCTTGAGCAACAATTTCAATTTGTACTCTGGCTTCACAACAACATAGTTGATCTCCAATTTGTTTGGATTTTTCATAGACATTGGACCCGCTGTAGAAGAAGCACTCTTCACAAGAGAAGGTTTCACGCTCACTTTAACCGGATTTCTCATCCCAGTTTTGAAAATGGCCAAACCTGCTGAACTAATTGTCGCAGAGAAAAGACCTGTTCTTCTTTGTTTTGGAAGCATTTGCAAGATCTTCTCAGTGTCTTTCAAAAAAGACTCATCCAATAATCTGTCTGCTTCGTCCAATACCACACAATTGCACGATTTCGTAGAGATGTACTGGATCTTCAAAAAATCAAGCACTCTTCCAGGAGTACCAATCAGTATCTGCGGTTTGTTCTCCATAAAAGTCTGATAGTCTTCTCTAATGGTTTTCTTGCTGTCTCCACCAACAAGCAGCATGGAGGAGATATCGCCAATATACTTCTTTTCCCCTTTTGTCCCGCTTTCTTCTTCCCCATCCTCCACCGGCACCTCACTCTCGTAAAACTCAAGAAAGTACTCCAACACGGAGTGGATCTGGTTCGATAGTTCTCTTGTTGGTGCAATTACTAAAGTGTGAAAATGGCCCTTTGGCAACGTGTCAAGTTTCCCGGTCTTGGCATTTGTCAGCTCGTTCAGCAATCTTTCCAAGATCGGAATCACAAAGGCAACAGTCTTTCCAGACCCAGTGTAACTCTCAACAACAACGTCCTTGTTCCCGCTAAACAATGGGATCGTGCTCGCCTGTACGGGAGTCATTGTTTCATAGCCAAGACTGGCAATGGCATTCTTGATAAATGGCCTTAATGGGTACTTCAACTGATCCCATGATAAAGAAGACATATTGGTTTTTGGGTTTGTCTTGGTTGTTGAACAGCATATCTATTTGACTGTTTTAAAGCTCGATCAAGCGATGAGATAAGTTCATTTCCGCTGGTGCCGAGTGCAAAAAAAAAAAAAAAAAAAAAAAAAAAAAAAAAAAAGAAAAGAAGATGGGAGAAAAAGTTGGCGTGTGAAAAGGCTAAAGTTCACCAATCAAGGCTATTCTCAAGCAACTTCGAAAACCCCCCCCCC
>JFAV03000035.1:0-61166 GCA_000585475.3 Hanseniaspora vineae
TATATGGTATATAATATAGTCACACACACTCTTATCTTATCCTTAACCTTTAGTGCTTCATCAGGAAACACGTTTACCTAATTTGGTTAAAATTGTATCAAAATACGACACGATAAGCCTCAGTAGTGTACTCAGATAAGCACACAGACTTTTGCTGATTAATTAGTCAGCTCTTGCGTGATTGTGCCTCTCCCTTAAAAAAAATAAAAAAAAAAACCATTAACAATAAACTTGAGATAAAAATTAGATTGTCCAGCGTTTAATATGCGGAGTATGGGTGTATTATTGCTGTGCGTGTGGCTCAGACTCACTGCAGACCATGTTTATGTGTAGCACGATCCCTACACACATTTATAGCACGTGGTGCCTGGGTTGTTCTACAGGTTTCTATCCTTTTCCAAAATGTTCTGTTACTGCAATAAAGCAAAACAAAGTTATACTGCAAAGGAAGACAGAAAGAGAAAGTGGTAAAAAAAAAAAAAAAAAAAAAAAGAAAAACGTTGCGACTTTAGCATTATCTGTGTTCACCTGCAGGAGTGTTAATGTGTGTGTGTGTGTGTGTGTTTTCTTGCGCGATAGTTTTCAAGGAACAAAAACGTTATTATCACATGACGTCCTCTGTATTGTCTACAAATCTCTTGGCTCACAAAAACGTTTCAATGATTACGAGGTGTTCATACCGTGCTTATATTATCTTTTATTAATTAATTTGTTAGTGTATAGATCTTGTATTAATTAAACTGCTATTCTACCTTCTATTAATTGTCTCTATTATTGATGAAAATATGTGTCAATGTATCTTCTATTACTGGGATTGTGACTGTATTTCTCAGTTTTATCCACCAATTGACTGTGCAAAAAGCTCAAAGTTATTGACACGTGGCACACTAGCATGAAAAGGAGCACGTTTCTTCCCAAAAAACATGCAAAAAAAAATTGAGACCCCACTTTGCATCATCTTTGTTTTTTTTTTTTTTCAACTAAATTACAGATGTTACAGGCTCGAAAGAGGCTCGAAAGAAGCTCTCATTCTTCTGCAACGGGTGCTAAGTGGTTATTTCCCGCACTCAATGGACTACTGGTGTAACTTCTATAACTGGTTGTAGGAGAACTGTTCGTGTTGTACGTGTTGTTCGTGTTGTACGTGTTGTTTTGAAAATTGTTGATTCCCTGTGTGTTCAAAGACTGAAGCCCATGTGTTCGCATATGCCCTAGAGTCTCGCTGCTTGAATGAAAGTCCAGACTGCGTCTTGCGTAATTCCTATTATCAGTATTCGTATTGCCGTCCAGAGTATAATCATTTCTCTGTAAAAACGGATTATGACTTCTCACAGAATCACTATTTCCAGATTGTTGAACGTTGATGTGTTCTCCGCGCTGTTTATAGTTGGTGTACAAAGTCTTTGACCTTTTCGGCTGTGCCCCAGTTCCCGTGTTTTTTCCAATCGTTGCTGATCCAAAATATCTATTAGAAAAATCAAGTGAGGTTGATCTTGTTGTACCGTCGTACTGAAATTTTTTTTTCAACGGCGAGTTGTCCGTGGAAGTCCGTCCAGGCACAGATATGCTGTTTCTAAAGGTCATGATCTCTTCCCTTTGCTTGTCAATGCTCCGTGTGTCACTGATCATCTTGTGTAATTTGTGACTATGTTTTTGTAAAAGAAGTAAAAGTAAAAGTGATGGATTATTATTATTATTATTATTGAGACTCACATCTACAGTGGAACTTCCGGGCACGCTAATTTTCAAAAGTGGAGCAATGTAGTACACCAAGTACCGCTTGGTCCAACTGACAAAATCATCAGACCCATTTGTCAACAAGTATTCCATCAAAGTCAACGCGTTCAACACTTGCAAACTCTGGTGGGTCAACTGCGTATTGACACCACGAGCACTACTTCCTCGACTGTTCTTGGCTCCATTGAAATCACTACGGCCTCCACTGCGCTTGTTTTTATCAAGTTTATTAATGATGTCTTGATACTGGATCATGATGTTCGCAATGAGTTGCAATCTTTTCCTAAACACTCCAATAATCTCTTTCAACGTTTTGGGACTAAATGTCAAGATAGCAATTTCTTGCATTAACGTGTTTGACTTTTTGGTACCCTTGGTGTCATCTATAAAAGTTTTAATTTTTTGCTCTGTGGAAGAGGAAAACTGGAAAAAAGATTTGAGCATGTGCACAAGACCCTTGTGAATTATGATCAATATATTTGTTTGTGTGTTCTTGGATATTTCGGTTTTAAACCAATAAGTTTTATCAAAGCTGGAGTTTCTAAATTACAACTTACCGGTATATATCAGATCTGATTAAGATCAATCTTATCACTTATCAGATCAAGAAAATCTATAAATCCTCAATGAATCAAAAATAAACTCTTACTAGCACGAAACTTAAAATCTCTCATAGAAAGAAATAAAATAAAAAAAAAAAGAAGACAATGAAGATGACCAAATCAGTAACAAGAAGAGCAAATTAGTCAGCCGCTAGCCGAAAGAAACAGCTCGGTGCAGGCCAAAAAAAGAGCGAAAAAGAACAAAAAAAAAAAAAAAAGAATGAAATCTATATTGAGAAATTCCGCCAGAAGAGAAGAAGAAAAAAAAAAAAAAAAAAAAAAAAAAAAAAAAAAAAGTGATCCGAAATTCCCAGTTTACAAGTCTCTCTCATACACTAGACAAAAAGGTGGTTCTTGAATGGAAAATGCCGCGGATATAACAAAGGGTTACCACCTCAAAAGATTCTTGCTTATCAACAAAATCACCTATCAATAACTGTTTTGCTCTAGCTCCGACCAAAGCCATTTCCGCCAGATATCCCCTGCAGTAATCAAAATTTCATTGAATGACAATAACAACTTGTCGTCTGTCCCCATCTCGATCCTGTTTTTCGAAGGACCAGAGGTTGTGGCGGCTGTGCCCGATCTGGTCAGATTGCTTGTGGTTGCAGTCAGTGGGAGCGTGGCAACTGACGACACGGGAGACAAGGGCAAAGTTTGTGGAGAAGATGGCAGGGTTGGTGGTGGGGAAAAAAACATATTTGATTGGTGGAAGTGATGATGTTGCATACTCACAGCTTCCTCATCTTCTTTACTAACATCTTTATAACTTGCATTTTCTTCAGGTATGATCGAATCCTCCGTATTGCTTTTCTTGCTGTTATCACTACTGCTGTTTGCATTGTGGTTAGGGGTATTCTTAGGCAGACACAAACTGTGGTCCCCGAAATGTTGCTGACTCTGAGATTGCGACTTCAAAGCCGACAGAGTCGGTAGCCCAGTGGGGGTCCCTGTAGATGCAGAGTAGAACGACGCTTCGGTAGTGTTTGGGAAATCAATTGAGTCCACATCTGATAACTCGCCAAAATAATCATCGGTGCTGCTTGCCTTTGAATGACTGGATGAAGGATGCAGTTGCCGTCCTAGCACAGAAGATAACGTGGTTGGAAAATAGTTGGATGACAGTGCTTCTGCTGCGGGCGGAGATGAGAATGGGTTTCCGTGAGGTGATGCAGTCAAGTGCTCAGACTCAGACCCTCTGGAATGATGTGACGAGGTAAACAAGTTTTTGTACATTGAGTCGTCATTTTTCCCCAGTATTGGCACATTGTTCAAAAATTCTACAATTTCAGCTTCTTCAAACTCCAAAAGCTTGAACTCATTTTTCTGCAATATGGATAAATAAATGAAGAGTTGTTGCGTGTGGATGTCTAAAATAGAGTACGGGAACTTTAAAGAGTTTTTCTCATGATGAGGTTCACTTCCTTTCACATTGTGCAATTTTGAAACATTGTCCTTGTTCTCTCCGTTTTCCTCCAAATTCAAACTGTTTTTCTTCATCAATTCTTGGAAAATCTTGATATCAGGATCGTCTTTATTCAACTTCATATTTGCTAGATCTGGGAACCAGAAATAGTCTTCGTTGTTGTTGCAGTACTTGAATAGTTTATCCAAAAAGGACATTCCTTTTTGTGGTGGGTCTTTCCCGTTTGTCTGACTTTTTTTGACATGTTCCTGTTCTGAGGAAGCTTCATTGTCTGCGTCTCTTCCCTGTTGATCAATTTTCTCTTCTTGCTTGACCAAATCGGCTGTGTTCTCATTTTTTACAGTCCAACTGGCAGGAACATTACTAGAGTAAAAATGACCATATGAGTACTTATTGTTGTATTTCAAATAAAACAACAAATTGTCTGGATTTGGCCTCCAACCAAGCAACATATCCCAAAAACGACCCCGATCAACTTTATGGAAACTTCTCACTGAAGAAAATTTTAACCAATAGTAAAGCCATTTGTTCCGTGTGTTAATTAACTGGTCAGTAAAAGGCTGGTACAACTCGTTCAAACACGCTTCAAAAATTTTATAAAAAACAGAGTGGTTGTAATTGAAATCACCACCACTGATCAATGGGGTGTACAAAGTGTTGTGTTTGGATTTTTTGTTTTCCACAATGGTTTTTATATCTGGAGAATGCAAAATCACCAACATCAATCTTTCGTAGAGATCAGAAAATTTCAAATGACAAGTTCTTTCGCTATGAAGATTTCTTATTTTCTGCACCCTTTCTTGAAGCTCTTTGGACAGTGGGTACTCCTTCAATAAATCAATATAAATGTCATTGTTTTGTATAGTGTGATGTCTGTGATTATGTTTATGGTGATGGTGGTGATGATGCTTTTGATGGTGATCAGCTTCATCTGATTTACCATTTTGATTAAAAGCTGTGTTTGCACTTGGAGTAGAGGCTTTATGTGCCTGTGGATCAGAGATTGCACTTGCGTTAGTCTCCAATGAGTGCCCTGTATGTACATTGTTTCTGTGGAAAGATCTTCCTGGTAAGACCAAAACCTCGTTTGATTCTGGATCAAAAACAGGAGACACCCATTCACAAAGACTTAAACATGCCCATGTCAACCCATTTTCATATTTGAATATCTTCCCCCATTTGTGTAAAAATTTTAAAATACTGCTGGTGATGACATTTTCATCAAATTCCAAATTGTCGTACTTGACCATGAAATATTTTGCCACATCCAATTTGATCAGTTCTTTAATCTCGTCGTCTGTTTTCTCTTCTTTATGGTATTCCCATGTGATATCTTCAGTCTCTTCGTCTGAGGTATAGCATCCCTCTTCTACGTTTTTAGCACTTACTTTATGTTTTTTTTTTGTATTCTTATTCGTTGACTTGGAGTTTTCCTTTGTAGATTTGCTTGAGCTTGTTGTATTGCTCTCCTCATAGTTTATATTAAATTGTAGTGTATTACTCATGATATTTGGTGCAATGACCAATGGGTGATATTTTAAAAGAATGGGCCACACAATAAATCTTAAATTTGGCGGAATCCCACACGTTCTTGCAAGGTATGCCAATGCATTATGGTCATTTTGCTCAATCAAATCAAGGCATTGCTCCACCAATTCTTTTTTGAACTCTACAGAGTTTTGATAGTGTTTGAGCCTCTGATGGTGATGGTGGTGATTCTTGCTCGAATGCAAACTGTGTCTTGTTCCCGTGTGAGAGTGTGCACCTGCATGGTACGGCAGACTGCTGCTGCTGCTGTTGTTCTTGGAATAGTACGGTTTTGACATGTGTGAGTGGTGAGGGTGTGTGTGATCGGCTATAGTTAAGGTGTCTTGAGTGTGCTGCGTTCTATGGTTGGTGTTTTTTTTTTTTCAAAGGATCAAAGACAAAACATATATGTTAAGCAATTGAGCAAGATAAGGAGAAGTAATAATACTTTTTATTTAGTTTGTTTCTTTAAAAGTTAGACAGGTTAGTGATCTTACAACAATAAGCAAGAACTCAGAAAAAGAAAATGTGGGTGTTGGCCATTTCCAACATTGCATGATTCTTGTTCTGGTTTACCTTAACTATTGAGTAAATTTATCAACGTTTTGTTTTCCTCTGTAATTTTCCAGCCCTAGCTTCTATGTAAGTTCACCGGCAAAGTCAAAAAAAAAAAAAAAAAAAAAAAAAAAAAATTTATATATATATAAATATGTTGATGGTAATTTGCCCACCACGTGCTCTTTCACTTTAAGAAAAGAATCGAAAAAAAAAAAAACATGATTTTTCGACGCTGACTAAGAATCGCGACGCATTTTTTTTTTTTTTTTGACTCTCACTCGACATTTCCAAATAGAATCAAGCATAGGACAGGGCCTAAAAGATGCGTCTTCTCATGGGATTTAGTTGTGCTTCAATGAAACATTTCCTAATATTGCTAGCCGCGGAGTAATGGAAACTTTGCATGAAATCATGAATCAAGGAAAAAAAGTTTTTGAAAGGTACCGTATTTTAATGACTGAATGGGATGTTTATGTTCAGTCAGGTTCATCGACTTTTAGTCGGTGTTTTGCTTCCGGCAACAACAGTTGATAAATCTCTGTTTTATTACAACATTAGCATAGTACAAGATAAACAGAGTAAAAGCGAAGGCTTCCATTTTTATCCTCATTGTTCACAAATTTTTTATATATCTTCCCAACATCTGCATATACAACAAGCCTTGTTAATGTTCCAGATCCGGACAAACGATGAATATCATTGCCTATTAGAAATTATTGTTTCAAGAAGCTCCTTAATCCACTGTGAATTAACCCTTTTTTAGCATTGCCTTCAGACATGTTTTCTTATCTCTGATATACCTATAATGATATAAGAGGGGAGGGAAAGGGAGTGGGGAAAGGGACGCTCATGCAGGATAACTCTATGCACAGTTAACCTTGTTTACAAAAGGGGTTAACTTGCTTTTTATTGTTCACACAAACCAAAAGATTGCATGGATAAGTTGATTATGGTGATGCCAATACACCTGACATAAAAATAAGATGTAGACGGATTGCTCCCTTATCTCTTCCATCTGGAACTCCTTGTTTGTGTTTCCTTGCGTCATAGTCAAAAATTGTCCGATGCTTCCTTTGGAAAAAAAAAAGTAATCAAATAACTACCAAACAAGCAATCAACAACAATAGAGAAATACATTTTTAGACAATAGAATAAACAAACCAAACAATAAAAATTAACAACAACAACAACAAGCAAGTAGGAACTTTAAGAAAGGGATAAAAGTTTTGTGGTGCAAAAAGTACAATGGTGAGTAAAGTTGCAGTGCAAAAACTATGCACAGCGGCATTGTTCTGTTGTACTAATTAGGCCACAAATAACAATAAAACTCAGCTCAAAAAGCAAAGCAATAACTCTAAAGAAGTCTTACCAGCAGAAAGTTATGCAAACAAAAACAAAAAAGTTGACAAAATGGAGATAAGTTTTTTCAGGCAATAAAAGCTTAATCTATTGTAATAAATATTTTTTTCTTTTGTTTTTTGAATTGCGTACTCTTTTTTTGCCTTATGCATTGTTTGTGCATTTTTATTAGAAAAAATATTAGAAAAGGTTTTTTTCTAATAAAATTACTACACATGTTTCTGAGCTTTAGAAAATAATTTACGAATTATATAGTAATATTATTTCAAAGTTTATTGTTTTCATATTTTTTGTACGACATCTTGTGTTTTTCCTATTTTTATTTTAGACACTGTGTTAAAATAGAAGCCTTATGAAACAAAAATTAGTGGCAGTCGTTATTGTTATTGTCGTAAGGTATTGTTTTTTCGGTGTTTTGAGATACAAACACAAAATCAATTTTTCATCAGTATATTGGCGCAATAATTGTCCCATTGATAAAGGGAAATGAGAAATTAAAAGAAACAAAAAAAAAAAAAAAAAAAAAAAAAAAAAAAAAAAGGCACCTTCTTAGGTTCTCTCTTTCTCTCTATTTTTAGTGTGTTTCAAAATCTACACTATTTATTTATCTGTCTATCTATATATCCCTGTGAGTTTTTTTTTGCTTTTTCGATGCAACTCCTCGATTGTCATCATCATTTTCAACTCAATGTAATCAATATCTTCGAAAAGTTTCCTGAGTTCATGGGACTTTATCAAAACAAAAATATAAGGAGGCCTTTTCGAAACTTAAACACTTGAAATTGAAGTTAATGAATGGAATATTATGGTTTAGATATATATAAGTTTTGGGAACGATTTCATTTCTTTGCTGCGTTAGTATGAGATCTCTTGTTGTTGATTTGATGTTTCGCTGAATGTGCCTTGTTCTTTTGAGAATAGAAAAGATGCAAGAATCTAACGCAAAGCCATCATTAACTGTCAACAACAATACAAAGAACCACCTTAATAAAACAAACCTTGCTGATACAGCTTGTTCTTCCTTTTCACTTACCAACTCCGCTTTTTTACAGCTCTCAACTAATACAAAGTAATACCATACACTGCAAAAAATGAACCTGCTAAAGAACTTCCAAGATTGTGGACCTATCAGGCTATGTATCAGTTTTGTCTGGCTGGCTATTCTTGCTGGACAGTTCCATGTGGTCAGTGGATTGCAACAAAGTTACTGTGGCAGTTCTTTGCCCAGTTCGGCAGACTTGGCAACGGAGCCCTCATCAGACTACATGTCCAACGGTCTGTGTATGCAGTACTGCCAGAGCACTAATAACAATGGGAAACAATATGCGTATGCTATTGTCCAATACAAACAGTGTTGGTGTTCAAATGAGCTTCCGACGAATCAAGTGAGTGTGGCACAGTATTGTGATGCTATATGTCCCGGATATGGGCAAGAGAATTGTGGGAATGCTGATAGTGGATATTATGGATGGATTGAGGTTGAAGATGATTATGGATTAGGGAGTTTTCTTACAAGCGGTAGTACCAGTAGTACAAGTACCAGTGGTACTACTACTAGTAGTACCAGTAGTTCAAGTAGTACAACCAGTAGTGAATATACTCCATATGGAGATTCCAGTTCAACGTCTACAAGTCCTGAATTGCTTTCGGCTTTGAGTTATTCCGCGACATCAAGTTTTTCTACCTCGACGAGCTCTACTTCTACTATTTCCTCAAGCTCTACCACTTCTACTACCTCACCAAGCTCCACTACTACCTCACCAAGCTCTACCACTTCTACTACTTCGCCGAGCTCCACAAGCTCTTCAACTTCTACAACTTCAATTACTTCATCAACCACTACAAGTTCTACTACGTCCACAAGCACTACAAGTAATACGAGTTCTACCAGTACGACGAGCTCTACAAGTACTACCACTACTACAAGTTCTACAAGTACTACGAGCACCTCTTCCACTTCAACGAAAAGCTCTTCCAAGACCTCATCCTCTAGCACCACCACTGAAATTCCACAAACCACGACTTTTGTGCTGTACTCAACGATTATCTCTTCTGCTTCCAACGTTAACAGCAACAAAGGTGCTGCCAGTCAAGTGTACAGCACCCAAATTGTCGTTGTGACTACAACAAAGGTGTCTTCTCCTCCTGCAACATCATCTTTTTCTTCGTCAACTTCTTCGTCTTCTGGGTTGTCTAAAAACAACACTGCTAGTGTTGGTAGTAATGGTAACAACAACAATAAGGACAACTCTGATAATAACAAAGGTTTTTGGGGCAGTCCATCGAAAATCATTGCCACGTTTGTGATTGTTGGTGTGGTTATCTTGATCATCATTCTTTGTCTTCTTTGGGTGTTTTTCATCAAACCGTATCAAGACAAGAAAAATCAAAAGAGTTTTGAAAGAAAATATAATGAAATTTTGCAAAATACAAATGATCCAGCAGACATGGGTATGGGCATGGGAATGGGCATGGGTGGATTAGGAATGATGAACGAGATGGAGAAAGGCGGGTTTGTGTACCAGGGAACAAACCCATCCAACAGTTCGATCACATCTTCCAATCCGGAACCCAAGCCTGGAACCCACACCCCTGACCACCACAATACTGCCACACCAACTGCATACTCTAACTTCAATGATAATAGCACTAATAGCAATAATAGCAAGAATAGTCATAGTAATAGTAATAGTAATAATAAGAGTGCTGGTTTCTATAGCACCAGCAAGCGCAGTAGCAGAAACAGCACGCACGCAACCAACACCCCAAAGCAGCCCTTATCGGCACATTCAAGAAAGGCCAGCAGCTATGCCGATACAGGTTTTGACACGCTCAACACATTCCACACATACACAAATGACAGCGATCTGCACGAAAATGGACCACACACAGCTCTGTCTTCTCTCTCATCATGGGTGCCAGACCACTCGGGCTCGACCATTGACAACGTGGACCAAGCGCATCCTCATCCTCATCATCATCATCATCATCATGGTGCAGAAAGTGTTGTCAATGAAAACATTAATGATGATACAATTAATGATGGAAATACAAATGGAGATTTCCGTCCTCACACACTTGCTCCGCCAGACGGATACATGAGTGACGACGGTGCGTTCAGTGATTATGACAGCAATTATCACAATAATTACGGTAATGGGCTGGACCACTTTACAGATCCAAGAAATTTGAGTTTGAACAAGAATAGATTGAAAGTGGTGAATGGCAGTGAAATCAGCATTGATCGTGAAAGCACCAGGGATTGAGGACTATGAGGTAAAAAAAAAAAAATCTTTTTATAAGCTGTCTATAAGTTGTTAATATGTAGGCATATAACAACTTTCATACAGTCTTTATACCCACGTTATATACATTCGTCGATAATATATTCATACATTCTGTGTGTAGGAGAGAAAGATAGAGAGAGAGACTAACTGAAGATTGTACAAATTGTGCACATATACTCACGTGATGTCAACTTTATTTGTTGGTGATTGTTCATCGCATTGAGCTTCTAGAATCATTTTTTCTGTCCTATACATCTGAACAGAGAAAAAGAGGGAAAACAATATATTGACATTTCTTTTTTTTTTTTCTTTTTGTTTTGCGCTGCAATCAATGTACGAAAAGTAACTGAATATTGTAAAAAAAAAAAAGAAACTGGATAAAACTAGTGTTGACCCCACTTTCAGTCCAACAAACCAAGACAAAGGAAAAATTTGCTTAGGTCTGTGTGTGATTTGATTTCTAATCTGAAAGAATACTGGCAACCAATTCTTCAGTGTGTTGCCGTAAATTACTCTCACCAAGAAAGGTTACAGAAATCAAAAACGTGTTTGATATAAAGTCAACAGTGTAGGTCTCCTGGGCACATCTATTATCTCACATATACAACACACACACAAACACACACACACACACACACACACACACTTTTTCGCATATTTGCTCAATACACCCCTACTCTTCATAAACGCGCTTGTGAATTTGAAATCTCAAGTACAAAAAACACAGTCATTTCATTGTTTCCTTGATCCCTAAGACCTGCGCATATACACACTTGCTTCAAAAACAGACAAATCACAAAAATTCTGTAAATTTGAATGACTTAAATAATCGGCGTTTTGGTTCTTAAACTTGCGTGTTAATTTTATTACTATTATTAAACCGGAGGAGTTGAAGTTCAGGGTCCTTTTTTTTTTTGTTTTTTTTTTGTAGTTTGGCTTCTACTGTATTTGGAATTAAAATAGCGCCATTACGGTGGGGGGGTTTTTTTTTTTATTAGTCATTTGACAAAGTGGTAAGGTATTGTTTTGATAAGTCTGCTTGAGTTATGACACCGCGATATAATACAGCATAACCCATTTACAAATGCCAAACATACAAAGACTCTATTTTTTTTTTTAAGATAAGCCGGGGTTCTGTATATTAGTAATAAGAATAAAAAAAAAGAGTCCTGTTAAAACTCCGGGTGAGCTAATATTTGTTTCCCATCATCAACGCACACACTAAAAAAAAAAAAGTGCACACAGTAATTTCAATGATCTGCATTCAAATTACTGAAGAACCCTTTGCTTGTCCGATTATTTATTCATTTTTTTTTGTTTTGATCACGTTTTACTGAAACCATTGCTGTTCAATTGCGTACACAGATAGCCATTAAGTGGGGGGGGGAGAAAACAAGAATCATGACAAGAGAGGGTAATAACAAGAAGAAGAAGAAGAAGAAGAAGAAGAAAAAAAAAAAAAGAAACAATAGAAAGCTCGTGACCATGAAACAGAAAAAAAAATTAGTACTAAAATTAGAGGTGCATATGTGACAGAAGATGTCTGAATACTCAACATATATAAATGTGTATCTTAAAAGTTAAAATCTAAAGGAAAAGGAAAGGACAAAAAAAAAAAAAAAGATGTCGGAAAAACGGAAAAAGAGGCTTTTGAAGATTATTTAACTTCAAAAGTCATTGTTAATCTTATCTGATAAAGTTTGAGTTTGATTTAGGTATATAAATATGCAACCGTTATTTAATCTTGAGCGTACCTATATTTGTACATCCGAATTGCTTTAATTTAGAAAAATGTACAAGTTTCTTACTTTAGTCAAACACCTCAACTTCGTGTTGTAAAATCATTTTAGAGATTCCAAAAAAAAAAAAAAAACCAAAAACCAAAAACCATAAATCATAGACAGTGAACACCAAAGTAGATTAAAAAGATGTCATCTGTCCATGCCTTGCTAAATACAGCAAATTCCGCAGCAACAAAAATTGAGTCAAACGCTGCCTCAGAAAACACCACTCCAAGCAAGCAGCAACTCCACGCAGACAAAACAGCCACACCATTGTCTGCTCCGGTATCCGAGACCTGCTCTCCGAAATCTGGGTCTTTTGCTCTGCCACCTGCAGCAACAGTTTCAACCTTTTCTCCTGCTTCTCCATCTTCAACAACAACCGGGTCTCCTCCTTGCTCTTCCTCCTCGACTTCATCGTCATCTTCTCCATCAACTCAACCAAACAAGAGCAATATTGTTGACAGAAACAATGAAGATCTTACTCACAAACCAATTCTGTGTCAGTGGGGCAACAGCTGTAACTTGTTGTTCCCAGATGCAGAAACTTTATATAGACATTTATGCCAAGACCATGTTGGCCGGAAATCCCATAAAAATTTACAATTGCAATGCCAATGGGGTAATTGTAAAGTTGAAACCACAAAAAGAGACCATATCACTTCTCATCTAAGAGTCCATGTTCCTTCCAAACCTTTCAGTTGTTCCAACTGTCATAAAAAATTTAAAAGATCCCAAGATTTGAAAAAACATTTGAAAGTTCATTTTAAAGATACTTTGGGAAACGGAGGGATTACTAAAAAAAATAAAATGGGTAGTAAAAATACAACCAATATGATTCATGACAATCTGAACAATATTATGGGCAGCACCAGCAATAACAACAATAACCACAATCATAGCCATCACCACCATCATCATCACCACCACCACCATCCAAACAGTACTCTTGTTACTCCAACTGTCAACAGCATGTTTCTTGGAAATAGTCTGCACAGACAGGCTAGAAATGTGGTTATTTTGCCACCATTGGGCAACCCAATGGCTGCTGTTAATAATAATGTTAATGGAAATCATATGCCTTTGAACATGAATATGGGTCTTTCTGGGTTCAAAACCAGTACGCGTAGTGGGAGTAGCGAAGGGAATAGCAGTCATAGTGGGAACTCGCCTTTGCATTCAAATTACAAAAACACAATCACTAATAGTCATGCCACAGCAGCAACAACAGCAACAACTACAAATAGTCCACCTTTTATTCCAAATGTCTCGCCATCGTTGCCTGCCTTGAAAAGAGTTTCGCATTTTTTCAATTCTTTGGCAAACGATGCTGTCTTGGGTGCCAATAATAACACTTCTCTGGGATATCCACCATTACCACCAGCTCATAACACCATTGCCAACAATAATAACAACACAACCACCACATCCAATTCGGCAATCTTAAACAAGAGCGGTGCTTCGTCATCAACCAGCTCACCTCCTGCACATTTTCACCAGGGACATTTGGCTATGCCTACAAGCATTATCAACCACCAAAAATATACTCCACAATTACCTCTTCCTGGGCTTGGATCTGTGGGATCGCAAAACGGTGCTCTGTCAACTGCTAGCTCAGCTACCCCAACGCTGCTTGCCCAGCCAGGGACTTCATACCCAACGTTGCCAGTGAGCAACTATGCTACACTGCCTCCATTGCGTACACCCCAAAGCACTGCATTTGCCACTACCGGTTATGCTCAATCTTTGCCATTCGAAAACAGTGCATCAACAAGCTTGAATCACAGTAGAGCAGCTGTACCACAGCAATACTCACAATATTCTGCTTATGGCGCAAATAACTCAGTGCAATCTAGTGACGCCATTTTGTTGGCTCATCAACAAAATAACGCTTCCAGTTACGGTATTTTCCAAAGATCCACTGCTCCAGATGAATCGTTGTCAAATTCTTCAGATTTGTCTGATTCTATGGCAGCTTTGGATATTTCTAATGAGTCAACGAGTGAGAAGGAAACAAAAGTCACTGTGGATGAAATCAGAGATGTTTTGCTATATATTGTGGAGGAACTAGGTCTATCTTCTGATAATAACGCAAGCGAAAAAGACCAAAAAAATCCTTACTTCTCAGAGGCACCTTTGGAACTTGACGTGGAAACGTTTCAGGCTATCAAGGATTATGTTATGTGCACATACCGTGAGTTGAGCGGTGAAAGCGAACTTGACAGCGATGACGAATCTGGTTTTCCAACCGCTGGCCCAGCTGCATTAAACACAGCTCAAACCAACACTTTCATCGAGATGAAATATCCAACCATATCGGTCTAAACATATTTATCGGAAGAAAAAAATATTTTTGCAAGTTACTTTTTCAAGAACTTACTTTGTATACTACTTTTTGAACACTTTTTAGGTATTTTTTAATTCAGCTTTTTCTTATTAATATTTTTTGGTGATCTTGTGTGTACTAAAATGCAATCTTGTAAAAAACCATCAGGACAATTTTTTTCATAAATTGTAGTTCTGGCAAAACTTTGAGTAGGAAGCATGTACGATGCCTGTTGCAACAGCAAAAAAATTAACGCACTTTCGGTAAAAAATCAAGCTGATAGATGTTAGAAAAAGAAAAATACTTCCATCGCTAACCGACAGTTGAGCTCAAAAAATTTTGGCATTAGCTTTTTCTTTCGAAGCATAACATAAACACACTTTTCCAGTCTGATACTGTAAGCACTGCCTATACTCATGATTAAATAATCACAACCTTGTCCATAAATTGGTTCGTATTTGTTGCCAATCCGCCAAGTTTCTATATCACGTGTTTCTGTTTTTCAAATTCAGATGAGTTTAAAACTTTAGATCTGCTTTGCAAGCTGAAAAAGAAAGGCATCACAAAAAACATTCTTTGATCATTGACCAAAACAACTATACTGTTGTCCATCATTAATGCTAAAGGTTAACGGAAACCGAACAACAAAAATGGCAGGTAACTTTCCAATACCAGACAATGGGTTACTGCTTCCAGTTTACAGCAATGCGAGTGAAAACGATAGCTCCAGTGAAATGGAAGAAAACGAAAATTTGGATGTCGTTGATGCACAAACAACCATTGAGTCGAATGGCAAGCTTTTGCTTGCAATTGAAAAACCCGTAGTAAAGTCAGCGTTGGGGTCAAGCACTGCATCAGAATATGAAGATGAAGATGAATCTGAGGAAGAGCAAAAACACATCAAAGCATTCGAAATTCAAGAGCACTCGAAAAACCAGATCGATAGTGTGGAAACCAAGACTTTAAAAATTGCCACCAAAACTGCGACATCCACTATACGAGAAAACCATCTCAATGCCTTGAAAAAAATTAAACTTTACACAAAGCTAGAGGGAATAAATTACGTTTCAACCAACACCTATACTTACATAGGATTGCAAAATGACGAGCAGCTCTTTGTGGTTGGCCACATGAATTTTCAGATTGTGAAAGGGGGGCTCATGTACAATACTCAACATTTCAACGCTTCACCGTCTCAAAATTACAACGTTCACCATCCGATTTTGAAAGCCATAGCACCACTACAGTCGTCGCATTATGCGTCTTTTCAAGAGGAAATTTTTTTATCAAAGGGGGAACTACACAGTCTCGAGTATGCAAACAGGCAAAAATCTTATCATGATTCAGACGACTATAAAAAATTTGCCAGTGGTGAAGATGATTATTTTAGGGTGAACGATTACCAAACCATCTTGAAAGTGAGACACAATTCTTTCAAATCCTTGCACATAAACGATGTTAATGTTTTATGCTCTAAATACACCAATGTTTGGAAATCGGTGGAAAACGAAGACTATTTGCAAGACTTTCAAATTTTGAGCAGACAAGAACTGCACAATATCAGAACCTTATCGATCCCGCAGGATTGGAAACAGACAATTCAACAATTGCTGATGAAGTTTCATGACCCACAACAAACAAATCTGAGAGTTATGATCATTGGTGGTAAAAATAGTGGTAAATCAACGCTCAACAAAGTTCTCCTTCAAAACTTCTTATACTCAATGCCAAACCAAACTAGCTGTTTGAATTATATCGACTTGGATTTGGGCCAGCCAGAGTTTTCGACACCAACTTCTATTTCCTGCGCAGAGTTGCAAACTGCTCCTGTATATATATTGGGTGATCCGTTGGTCCAAAGAAACGCTTTCCCAAAGCATGCTGTAAAAATTGTAAAAGAAGTGTTTTTTGGCTCTGCTAACCCCAATTTATACCCTGTTACCTACATGAAGTCTTGCGTGGAATTGATCAATACAATGTTCAGCTATGACTCAATTAACCCAACATTGATAAATTTGCCGGGTTGGGTGAAAGGTTTTGGTATCGAGTTTTTGCAAGAAATCATCAAGGCATATAAACCCACCGACTTGATTGTTTTGGAAAGTGTGCGGCAAGCTGAAAATAGTGAGTTGATGAATGATTTGCATTTATCGTCTTTGCCGGAGTTTTACAGCGAAGTTGAGCAATCGCCATACAGATCTAAAATATGGAGGCTCAGGGGAATATTCAAAGACGCTGATAAATCCCTTGTTCAGCATCACTGGCATGCTTCTCATATCAGAGAATACAAACTATTGGCCTATTTACATCAAACAAAACAAGGTTTTAATTTTACTCCTTTGTTGCAACAAACACCAAAAAGACTCTCTTTTCAAAAACCAACAAAGCAGAAAGCTATGCACGGTCTTATCAAAGGTTTCAAATTCTCCAATACTCTCGGTGTTGGAAACAAAGTTACAGACAGAGATATTGGCACCATCATCAACTGTCTACAAGGATCCGTGATCGGTCTACATACAGTAAAATGGCAAGATCGCAATGGTATTGTAAGAGATGGAAAAGGCTCAGCACTAATACAACTGAACTCTTTTCAAAATAAATTTCCGATTGTGCAGCAGTTTCACAAAGATGCAGAAATCAACTTATTGGCACTTTGCGTCATTCATTCAGTGAATATTGAAAAAGGTTTTGTCAATTTGTATGTCCCTGAACGGTATCACTCTGAAATTAAGTCGGCTGTTCAATCTGAATCAGTAGAGTTGGTTGTGGTGAAAAGCTGTATGGAGTTACCAGTCTGCGAATTGATTCCAGAAAATGGATTCCTAGTTGAATATATGAAGTGCAAAGAATTAACAGACCTACCTCCGTTTGTTTCGTCCAACAAGAAAAGAAAACTAAACGATCATGTGTGGAAAGTTAGAAGTAATATTTTGAGAAGAGGTCAGACTCCAGAGAAGTGAGTTTACTTATTTTGGTCGTGATGCTATAGTTTACAAGTAAAAGTTATAAACAGTTATTTATGCTGGGTTAGTTGCTCGCTTGAGGTTGAGATTCTGGTTTTTGTTCTTCAGCGTCTTCTTCTATCCAACCCATTTTTTTATTAAGTCTTTCATATTTCAATCTGTCCTTATCGCTCACGGAAGGCTTGATCTTTTTTAAAGCATTTGAGAAGTCAAGTTTCGTCACATATAAAGGTTTTGTTGTAGAACTGTCTGATATATCATCATCTTTGGTAGTCAACTCTTCAAATTCCTTATCCAAATCATTCTCAGCAATAGACTGAAATTCATCGCTAATAAAAAACTTTCTCTTCAATGCCAAAACAGAGCTCTCTCTAACTAAGGATGCCAAATCAGCACCAGAAAAGTTTCTGCAGCGTTCATCTTTGACTATCTCTTCTAAGTTCACATCATCACCAAGAGGTGTCCCGTTACACTTAATCAATGTGGTCAAAATGTCCAGTTTTTCGTTGAATTTTGGTAACTCGATGAACAAAGTTTTGTCCAATCTACCGGGTCTCAACATTGCTGGATCGATCATGTCTGGTCTGTTAGTAGCTCCTACTACAAAAATTCCTCTCCTATCGTTCAAACCGTCAAGCTCCGTAAGTAAAGTATTCACGACTCTCGAAGAGGATTCGCTCATTGAGTTGTCTCTTCTTGGCACCAAAGCATCCAGTTCGTCAAAAAAAATGATACACGGAACGGAAGCCCTTGCCCTGGTGAAAACTTGTCTAATGGCCCTTTCACTCTCACCCACGTACTTGTTCAACAATTCTGGACCTTTGATGGATATAAAGTTTGCTCTTGACTCATTTGCCACAGCTTTCGCTAGCAATGTTTTACCACACCCTGGTGGTCCCCACAAAAGAACCCCCGCTGGAGCACTGATACCAACCCTTTCGTACAACTCCGGTCTTTTGATTGGTTGAACAATTGCCATGTTAAGTTCAACCCTGACGTTCTTAAGCGCACCAATATTTTGCCAAGTCACGTCCGGAACAGTAGCAAACCCTTCCCTTTTGGCTGTTGGTTGAATGGTTGGTAAGGCTTTCAGAAAATCTTCGTACCTGATGCTTAGTTGGGATAACTGTTCTTCGTTCAAAGGCTCGGGAAAATGAGTAATGAAGTTTTGTATAATAGAAAGAGGAAGAGGATTGATTATATCTGCCGTGTTTTTCAACTCCTGCTGGTATTCTTGCTGTTTTATTTCATCCGCATCAGTCATGTTGACGTCTTCTTCTCCCTTCGTTACCGAAGCACTGATGGTTTCACCATAGTTGCTGAAAATTCTTTTAATTGCACAGGTCCCGGCAGCCGTACTTAAAGCTTTCAAATCTGCACCAACAAACCCCGGGGTCAATTTAGCCAGTTTTTGAAAATCAATTTCACCATCAATCTTCAAGCTTTGAGTCATTTTTTTCAAAATGTGCAGTCTGCTTATTTCGTTTGGTACGTTCAAACATATTTCTCTATCAAATCTCCCAGCTCTTCTCAACGCAGCATCAAGAGAATCTGGTCTATTGGTTGCACCTATCACAATAACAGGTTTTCCGTTAGTTTTTTCAAGTGAAAGTTCGTCCATTGATGTCAGCAATTGTGCAACAATTCTCCGCTCCATTTCTCTTTGAGCCCCTCCGTCTCTTTTTGGTGTGATTGCGTCTATTTCATCAAAAAACATAAGGCAAGGAGCCAAGTTTTTAGCTTCCTCAAAAATATCCCTGATCTTCTTTTCACTTTCCCCACTCATCCCACTCACAACAGAAGGAGCTGAAAGGGAAATAAATGGTACTTGCAATTCTCCTGCCAAAGCGTTTGCAATGGAAGTTTTCCCACACCCTGGAGGCCCATGCAACAAAACACCTCTAGGTGGCTCAACTCCTGTAGCCAGATATATTTCTGGATGTAAAATGGGCAATCCAATCAATTCCATAAGTTGCGCTATGACATCGTCCATCCCACCCAACGATGATAGGTTAGATGTTGGTGGGGTTCTGTCAGTTTTCGATTTTTTAGACTTGGACACGCCGGAATGACCATCTTTGGACCTTTTTTTTTTGTTTGCAACAGCCTGGGGCTCAGCTGATTCTTCAGTTTTCACGACATTGGTCCACTGGCTTGTAATACCTTTGTTCATACTATTGTTGACATCTATATCAGGTACCAAATTGTCTACGCTGCTGTTGGGTAAACCGTCTGTCTCAACTCTGACATCCTGCACGTCTGGTGCTAGGGTACCAAGTTCTTCTTTTTCCTTTTCAATCACAACTTTCAACATTTTCTCCACTGTCTTCTCCATCAATACTTTTTTAACTCTTTGAAGAGAAAGATCTTTAGACAAACAAAACCCAATCACTTCTCCAAACTTCAAATCTTGTGCTAAAAAGATTTCCGGATAAGGGTCTTCTACATCAGACTCGTCAGAGGAACTAGATTCATCAAAATCATTTTCCGCCAATTTTTTGCTAGCTAACTTCTCTGTTTTCAATTGTTGCTTTTTGATAGCATCCCGTTGTTTTTCGAGTGACCTTTCCTCAACCAGTCTATAAATTAAATCCTCAATTTTTCCTTCCAAGGGGCTGGACAAAGTTTTTTTCGAACTTTTAATTTTAACCATATTTTTTTGAGGTTTTAAAGCGGATGTTGGTCCTTGGTTGCAGCTTGTTTTTTGGTGCTCGGTCCTAATGTCAACAATGATCAGGATTCACTGAATAAGGTTGAATCTGTAAATTGAGATGAGCTTATCACAAACTAGAGGTGCAAATCAAGGCCGGTCAAGTTATCACTAGTAACTGGTAAAAAAAAAAAAAAAAAAAAAAAAAAAAAGAAATGTTGTTTTTCCCCGACAAAGTCAAACTCAAAAAAAAAAAATGTTAATAGAAGTAATTATCTACCGACAACTGCAGGATTCGAACCTGCGCGGGCAGAGCCCAAAAGATTTCTAATCTTACGCCTTAACCACTCGGCCAAATTGCCTAATTCGTTAAAATCCAAAGTTTTTTGTTCTTTCCAGTTCGGTAAGCAATAATTTGATACACTACTTATTTTGTTAGTTGAATAATACTTGGCAATTGTTTAATAGCAACTTCATGTATTTTACAATAAATATTAGCAATCTTCAACTTTTTTAACTGTTTGTTTCTGATTAAAGTGTTTGTTTACTTTTAAACAATTACTTTAATGTTAAAAAATATTAAAGGCTGATGAGGGGGAAACTTAAAAAAAAATTCAAAAAATAAACAATTGTTTAATTGCTGATATTGTGCACTTTTTAGAAAAGTTACATACAGATTTGTAAGCCACTGGTGTTTACCTTTAAAAGAGCTCCATTAATTGCATTCTAGATATGATACAACTACACAGATGTGCCTCTTTAATTTACTAAAATGCCTTCAAATGACATTACATACCCGGTCACTGGTTGCTGTTTTGTTATTGGTTCTCCGATTAATCGGGAAAGCATTTTCGTCACGAAGTCAAAAGAAAAAATGAAAAAGATATGACTAAAGTTGAGATAAAAGCATGACAAACGAGCAAAGCGTTCCAGTTTCCGTAATTTTGGAGGGAGCCTTGATTGGTTTTTTTTTTGTGGAGTTGCAGATAATGTCTTAAAGCTTTGAGTTGATTTATGAAAAGCTTCCCTTAACCATCTGTTCTCCTTGTATATAGCAATGTAAATGAATGAAACAAAAATAAAGCGCCACTTCCAAAAAAAAAAAAAACAAACACACTGCCACTCTACAAACTGGAGTGAAGGTTTTGACATTTTTTGAAGAATACACTTTAACCATTGTCTTAACAAAACGTTTCGCGCCCCTGAAGAATAATAATCCAACATGTCGCTGAATGTCTCAATACTAAAGAGAAGTTGCTCAAGACTACTGAAGACCGAAAGTTGCATTGGTTCCCAACCACTCATTGCCTTGAGAAACCCTAGCCGGACCAACGTAAGATATATCAATTTCTCGTATCCAGCTCGCTTGAGAACTAATTTCGATTCGAGAAACACGGATCCAAACAACTCTTCTGCGGTGCTTCATGGTTTCAACAGCTCTTCCAACCACAATACCTCAACACACAGTACTGCTGCATCGGAGCACAGTACTACAGGATGGTCCTCATACTCTTTACCCTCCAGAGAAACGTTGAAAAACTTGAGCAAGAAAGCCACTTCAAAGACAGGTGAAACACCGGCAGCCAGTGGGACTGGATTGAGAAAGAAAAGAAAATTGAGACCAAGAAAGGCGTTCATCAGTTTGACCCCAAATGCTGTTTTGCACCTTAGAAATCTTTTAGACAGCCCTGATCCTAAATTGATCAAGATTGGTGTGAGAAACAGAGGTTGCTCAGGATTAACCTACGATTTATCTTACATCCAGGAACCTGGGAAGTTTGACGAGGTGGTTGAGCAAGATGGAGTGAGAGTTGTGATCGACTCCAAGGCCTTGTTCAGTATTGTTGGCTGTGAAATGGACTGGCTTGATGACAAACTAAGCTCGCGGTTCGTTTTCAAAAATCCAAACTCAAAGGGAACTTGTGGTTGCGGTGAGAGTTTCCACGTTTGAAGTGCAAAGTTCAACGCTGCTCATCAAGAGAGAGACTATTTATAACATGCATCTAAAAAAAAAAAAAAAAAAGCAAGAGAATAAGGAAAAATCACTGTTCTTGATGACTGTACCTAGAGGTATGGCTATTACTTCTAATTATTAGGTTAACATTATTTAATTATTTATTACTATTTATTTTTGGAATTTTTTTTATTATGAACAGTATTGAATGTGTAGAAATTGAAAGAGTGCTTACTCGAACCGTACCAATCGACTTGTCTAAATACTCACTTTCAATTCGAAAGATGCAAGTAATCCTTTTCAATCGGTTATAGTGTTAGTAGAAGCTAATAAGATAGTTACATATTTTTTGATGATAGCTGTCATTCAAGATTGGCGATTTCGATACACGATAAACTTTTTTATCAATTGATACTTCAAACATAAGGCATAGTTTCTATACTTTATTGGGTGATTAACCACTACTAATGCTTGGTTGGCAACTATTAGTAGCATCACGTGGTACAATACAGCACGTGACACCAAAATTATGCGAGATTTTACCAGATCTTTTTAGATTCAGTCACCTGTTTCTGCTGGAATATTCTGGAAAAATCTAGAATGTGCTAGAGCTGATTTTAATGCATGTTTTGATTGTATAATTTAAGGGGGGAAGGGAAGGGGAAAGGTGATTACTCCATGATCGACAATAAGGTTTGATTTCTTTTAGGACTCAACCGAGACGCTAAGAAACCTCCTCATAGTTAGAGGTATTTTATCTAAGATATTAGTATGATAAGGATTATTAAACAAATAGCTCCAGCATTGCAATTTTTAAATCCCTCAAAGAACTCATTTGTATATAAAGACCACAGATTTCAGTCTTAGATCAGTTAAAATGTTTCCATCTTCGTATCAGACTTTTGTTGAAAAAAAAAAAAAATACAATGTCGAAACCACAAACAACTTAAACTTGAAACATATAATATAAACAATACATAACACATACACACAATGAACGATTCATCACAATTTACAGACAGAGCTTTGAACATTATTACAATTGCTCAAAAGCTGGCTCAAGACCACCAACATCCACAATTGACTCCAGTCCACTTTTTGGCAGCTTTTGTGGAAACTCCTGTTGATGGGACCAAGCCTTATGTCCAAAATATAATAGAAAATGCAAGATACGACTATGACTTATTCAAAAAAACAGTGAACAAACATTTGGTCAGAATTCCTGCTCAGCATCCAGCTCCTCAAGAAATCTCTGCAAGTTATGGGACAGCTGAAGTCATGAAAGAGGCTGCAAAACTTCAAAAGCAACAAAAGGACTCTTTTATTGCTCAAGACCATTTGTTCATGGCATTGTTAAGCAATTCTCAAATCAAGGATATTTTCAAGGAATGCTCGATAGATATTGAAGCTGTCAAACAACAAGCTTTGCTTTTGAGAGGGAACTCTAGAATTGATTCCAGAAGCTCTGATACCAGTACGCCTTTGGAATACTTGACAAAATATGCTATAGATATGACAGAACAAGCCAGATTGGGTAAATTGGACCCAGTTATTGGGAGAGAGGACGAAATCAGATCCACCATCAGAGTTTTGGCCAGAAGAATCAAATCTAATCCATGTTTGATTGGTGAACCGGGGATTGGTAAAACAGCTATCATTGAAGGTGTTGCTCAAAGAATTATTGATGAAGATGTGCCATCTATATTGAAAAACTCCAAATTGTTCAGTTTGGATTTAGCTGCTTTGACTGCTGGTGCCAAATACAAAGGTGATTTTGAAGAAAGATTGAAAGGTGTCATCAAGGAAATTGAAGAAAACAGTGAAAAACAATTGATTATTTTGTTTATCGATGAAATTCACATGTTGATGGGTAATGGTAAAGATGATGCCGCCAACATTTTGAAACCAGCTTTATCCAGAGGTGGTTTGAAAGTGATCGGTGCTACTACAAACAACGAATACAGAGCAATTATTGAAAAAGATGGTGCTTTTGAAAGAAGATTCCAAACAATCAATGTGGCTGAACCAACCGTTAGACAAACAGTTGCCATTTTGAGAGGTTTGCAACCAAAGTATGAGATTCATCATGGGGTTAGAATTTTGGATAGTGCTTTGGTTACTGCTGCTCAGTTAGCCAAAAGATACTTGCCATACAGAAGATTGCCTGATTCTGCATTGGATTTGGTTGATATTTCTTGTGCTGGTGTTGCTGTGGCAAGAGATTCCAAACCTGAAGAATTGGATTCTCTGGAAAGACAATTGCAATTGATCCAAGTGGAAATCAAAGCTTTGGAAAGAGATGTGGAAGCTGATCCTACAACAAAAGAAAGATTACAACAAGCAAGACAGAAAGAAGCTTCTCTGGAGGAAAGCTTGGGTCCAATCAGAAAAAGATACGAAGACGAAAGAGCTGGGCACATGGAATTGACTTCTGCCAAAATGAAATTGGACGAGTTGGAAAACAAAGCTGCTGATGCTGAAAGAAGACACGATACTGCTACCGCTGCTGATTTGAGATATTTTGCCATCCCAGACATTAAAAACAGGATTGAAGAGTTAGAAAAACAAGTTGCCGAAGAAGAAATGATGGCCGGCAGCGACACTTTGGTTCAAAATGTTGTTGACAGTAACACCATTGCTGAAAACGCAGCAAGATTGACCGGTATCCCTGTTACCAAATTGAGTGAAAGTGAAAACGAGAAATTGATTCACATGGAAAGAGATTTGCAGTCTGAAGTTGTTGGCCAATCTGAAGCCGTTAAAGCTGTTTCTAATGCTGTGAGATTATCCAGATCTGGCTTGGCTAATCCAAAACAACCAGCATCTTTTATGTTTTTGGGTACCTCTGGGTCCGGTAAAACAGAATTGGCCAAAAAATTAGCCGGGTTTTTATTCAACGATGAAAGTGCTATCATCAGAATTGATTGTTCTGAGTTGGGTGAAAAACATTCTGGTTCGAAATTATTGGGTACAACTGCCGGTTACATTGGTTTTGAAGAAGGTGGGTTGTTAACAAACCAATTGAAAAGAAAACCATATTCTGTGATTTTGTTTGACGAAGTGGAAAAAGCTCATCCGGATGTTTTGACAATTTTATTGCAAATGCTTGACGATGGTAGAATCACGTCTGGTGATGGGAAAACAATTGATTGCTCCAATTCGATCGTTATCATGACAAGTAACCTGGGGGCTCACTACATCAATGAACAACCAGGCTCCAAAGTCAATGACGCTACAAAAGAACTTGTTATGTCGGCAGTCAGACTACACTTTAGACCAGAATTTTTGAACAGAATCTCTTCAATTGTTGTCTTCAACAAATTGTCTCGTAAAGCAATTCACAAAATTGTCTCCATCAGAATGAAAGAGTTGGAAGAAAGATTTGCTGAAAATGACAAGCACTACCACTTGAAACTGGATGAAGCCGCTATGCAATTTTTGACTGAAAATGGCTATTCTCCAGATATGGGTGCAAGACCATTGAACAGATTGATTCAAAATGAAATCTTGAACAAATTGGCTATCAGAATTTTGAAAGGACAAATTCAAGACAAAGAAGACGTTCAAATTGTTCTTAACAAAGAAAAAGACGGGTTGGATGTCATTGCCAATCACCAAGGAAAAACTCTGGACGACATGGACATTGACGAGGACTATGAAGACATTGATATTGATGATCTACAACAACCAGATTTTGAATAAACGTAAAAGATATAGCTTTTTTTTTGTTTTTTGTTTTTGGCTTTCTTCAATATTTTAGTCATATTTATACATTATGTAAAAAAACTTTAAATAAGGATTTTAATTTACTTTACACTTTATGAACTGAACTATAGGTGATCTTGAACTTCTGATTCATTTATGAAATGCTTCTTCCCTATTTCCGCAACATTCGGGCTGTAATCACGTGGTTAGTTGAACTGATTTATCTGCCAAAATGTCAGGCGGGTAACTTTGTACCAGATTTGATTAATACAATTTTTTTGTCAAGAAAAGGAAAAAAAAACATTGCGAACTCCTGAAAATAATTTGAGCATGGAAATGAAATCTCAGAATATTTTAATTAATTAAATATTTTGCCTTGATTCAAGGATTACTCCTTTATTTCAGATTAGTTTTATATACCATAACTTGTAGAATGCTAAAAAAGTATCAGGAATTAGAAAGGTGTTAGTTAAATAAAGGTTTAAACAAGCTTTGGCGTCAAACAACAGCATTTGTTACGGGTTCATAACTGCGTTTTCGTTTCGGAAGCAGTTGTACTTGTTATCATTCATGGATAGAGTACAAGCAATAGAAACAAAACATATACTTGTAAAGGTTAAAAAAACTATTAATAGAGTTCAAAAGGAGTTTTAGACCAAGTCTTTATAAAGTGATTTGCGTCAAGAGAAACACTAAATCACACATACCAAGAGCGTTAAAACAAGGTTTTGGTTCAAAAGAAAGCCCAAAACACAGGAAGTGAGATTCAAGTAGGATATCGCAGAAAAGTATTTGATTAAAGAATGTTAGGGTACAACCGGGAAGCTGGCAGCAATCGCAGAGAGATTTCGCCAAATAGCTCTGAAGGTGGAAGCACTAAACCAAACGCCAATCCGACAACGTCATCTTCAGAAGCAAACTTTCAATCTCAAACAAGAAGCAGACCCTCATGTTGTGTTTTCGTGGCTTCTTTACCTGCTTATCTATCAGACGACGCTTTATGGGTTTCGGTGGTTGATCATTTCAAAAATTTTGGAGACGTCGTGATGGCCAAGGTCTTAAGAGATAACAAGAAAAGACCATATGCCTTTGTTCAATACCATACCGAGCATGAAGCAAACGCCGCTTTACTCAAAGCAAATAATTCCTTATTACAAAATAGACGCATCAGATGTGAAAAGGCAAGAGTCAACAGAACCCTGCTAATAGGAGAAAAGTTTCCCGTCCCTGATTCGGAAAAAGCAGTCTTATCGAGAGTTGAACAAATCGGTGAGCTTGAAAAAATGGTTGAAGTCAAGCAGTATTATGCCTTCAAAGGTTTGTTGAATAACTACAATTTGTATCAATTCAGCTCAAATCCGTGCCGGTCGTGGTATTTTCAGTTTGCTTATCGTGATGATGCCATATCTGCACATGCAATAATAAGAAATGAGGGTGTTTACACAGCAGAGTGGGCTGACAATATTGAAGTTCCGGATACTCTTAATATGGTCCAACATTTGCAAAAGTCTTTGGAAGAAGATAAAAGATTGCATCCGCTTAACGCACAGAATACGAAGATGAATCAGCAAGAGCACATGGATAATAAGCAAAGTAAAAGCTCAAATGATGGAAATGAAATTGACACATTTTCCATTTTCATTGGACAACTGCCATCAGATTGTACACAGGAAGAACTGGAAAAGAAATTTGGGGCACATGGAGAAATTGAGAGTATCAATCTGTTCACCAAGCAGGAAAATAACTCTTTCGCCTTCATTCAGTACAAGAACGAGAAATCAGCATCTTTCGCAATAGAAAACGAAAACCACTCTTTTTTCAAATCTAAAACTATTCATGTTCAATTTAGGGAAAGAAATCATGTAAATGCTGAGAAAAAGCGATACTTGAGTTATTTTCAGCATAATAGTTTTGGAATGGGCTTGCCGAATGCTACTATGCACAACAAAAATTCTTACACGGGATATTCAAATGAACCTTTTGACCATAAACAACACACGGCTTTTAGTAGACAAGCACAGTCCAACTCTTTTATGGAAAACCCAAACAACTTCAAAGCCATTTCAAATACTCGCAGCAATAGTGCTCAACAGCATAAAGATCGGTTTTCCAGGGAGGTTCATTATAAGGGTAATAAGTTTGAAAGAACAGGTTCGCATGAGAAAAATTTCAGGGTCGCGGGTGATAAACATAGAGAAGCAAACGTCGGATATAACAGTCAACAACCCACCCTTCCTGCGTATCACTTGCAAACAAATTTTGGCAATGTCAATGGACCAAGCTACTCCACTTTTGCACCTGCTTATTATTATAATCCAAATTTCGTATATTATCCAGACCAGGGATATTCGAAGGAAGCACAAATAAAGCAAGATCAGGTTGGACATGACGAGTTCACTGGTTTAAAGCTTAGTAATTCAGAAGAAAACCCAGCACACTTGCCTGAGAAAGAAAATAGTTTTTATCCCCAAATTGCAGGCTCATTGCCTGAGACATCCAGGACTTCCAAATTTGATTCGACAAGAAACACATTCGGTGGCTCTGGTGTCCAGAGATTAATGCCTCAACCAATGCCAAACCCTATTAGTGTAAATCATCAAAGTCGTCAGAGAAACTATCGTTTTGAGGGTCGGAACCATCTACAAAATTCTGCGAATCCACCAATCATGCTACCCTTTGCAGGAAACCCTGCACCAGGAATGTTTCCGGTCGTAACACAACCACCGTTACCGTCACAAGCTTCGCCTCACGCATATGGTCCTTCAAATGATGAACTTCATCCCGATACTGCTGCTGCGCAAAATAATACTTCTGAAGGCAACTTTTACGAGCACCGTTGATTGATTTATATCCTTACATTGTTCAAAAAAAAAAAAGTTTTCTTTTGGAGTACATGCTTATATGCTTTTGTTCGTTAATAATTAATTACTTTTTGAAAAGTACCATGTGTATAGTTTTTCAAGTTCTAATTTTTACCAATGTTTTAATTCTATCAAATACTTCCCCAATGATGCGAAAAGCTTGTTTAGATCATGCCTGCTAACGTTTTCCTTGATTAGAACATACTCCATCGGAATTTTCCCGTTGAAATACTTGAGAAGTTTGTGAAACAAAAGTTGTTGTGCTGGTGTAAAATCTTCAACACATTTGTACAACCATCTTTTTTCAAGTGCTGTTGCTATCCTTGGCTCTAATATGATGGTATAGTCTTCTTTTTCGCCGTGACTTTCCGAGCTGAAAAAGGAGCTAGCGTCATCATCATCATCATCATCATCATCATAATCATAGTTGTGAGAACTACGAGTGAAACTATCTGATTTCATACCATATTGTAAATCGCCATCCGAGGTGGTGACTAATGATTCATTTTCGGAGTGCAGACTGTCGGAACCTCTGGCAGAGCTGCGACTTTTATGTAATACAGTGTGTTTGCCTCGTTTTTCCATTCTTGCAGATCTCCTTTTTATAATTTTCAACAATCCCTCCTTTTCCAAATCTTCTTCGACAGCTATTTTGATACGCTTTCCTATTCTGATGTAAACAAATGTAAGCAACTGTGTTACATATCCCTGTCTTATCAACCAACTCAAAGCGGTCAAATATACTGGTTTATGGTCAGAGGAAGGAATGAAAACTTCGAAAGGTCTTGGGACTGAGCCATTTTTGGATATCATACTCAGGAACACTGATAATTTGGGCAAAGTTGGAAACCTTTCCTTGAAAAGAGCACAATTTTGGTAAATTAAGGGAGGCGCCCCCAAATTTTCGTATTCTATATTTGGATCAAAGTCATCATTAGCTATGCCTTTCATTGGTGCGAGAGGTGAAACAATGTATGTGTTTTTGGAAGACAAAGGCAAAATGGCCCTTGCTTGCCTCCAGTACATGAAATGTAAAGCAAAGGACTTTAGCATATTCAGGCAAAGAGTAGGCGTCATGATCTCGTCATCGTCACTTAAAGCGTCATCGTTGTCCGCGTGAGTTGTGATAATGTCATGGATCAAACGCTTGTAAGCTTTCAAAGGCAATGTTGGTTTCAAATTCTTCACTAATGCGATCATGATCACTGTTGTCAAGTCATTATCTCCAGACGTTTTTTGTAACTCTTCAATAATTTCAGAGGGATCTTTTATAAACAACAAAGCATGGTTAAGCAGTTCTAAAGAATTGATATCCAAGTTATCGTTGAGCAAGTCCGCTTCATCAAGCCCAGCTCCAGAAGAGTTTATCATCAATGGTCCGTTTGTAATTTTTGAAGATGCGTTTGTTCCTTCGTTCAAGCTTTTTTGTAAAAAAGTTTGATTCAAGATTGAGGTAAGGTAAGACCCATTTAAAACCGGATCTATCTTATAGTTAGGCAAAGTTGCAAACTCGTTTTTGATCGGAATTTGCAATGCCAAAAATTTGTCGTTATCAATTATCAAATTTGCAATTTCGTTGTTAACTACTTTTTCGTAACACTGTGTAATAGACCTTGCCAAAGAAGACCTTGCCAAAATTCTCTTGTAAACGGTTTGGTGTGTGCTATTGAGCGACCTTTCTTTAATTTTCAAAATCTTGTAAGCCTCTTTTGACACAAAATTTGTTTTCCCTTGAAGATACCTCAAAAACAAGGAAAATCTTTTGCTGATGTAATGGAACATGTCGTCAGTTCTGAAATCAAATTCAACCAATTGAGGATCCATTATGAATACCAAGTTAAACATTGTAATTCCCACAGATGACGCATCTTCATCAAGTGTAGATTTGTTTGTTTTACGCTCATCATAATCTCCTCCAGCATGAGCATCAGTTGTGCTGAAAGTGTCTTCTGTATTTTGTTTTTGTTCCAAGCTTTTCTTTTTCCTTTTTTTCTGTGATTTGGAACTGTTTCTCCAATTTCCATCATCATTGCAATGAATAGGTAATCCAAGAAAACATAATTCATCAACCGTTAATTCAAATCTCGTGTTGCACATGCTTTTAGGTGGACAACAAAACTCTGCAAAAAAATCAGAGTCAAAACCTTGAACTTTAGAGTCTAAAGAATAAGTATTTGTTGGGAATTTTGTGTTTATAAGATTGACAAATTCTTTTGCCTGAGGCGAATTTTTTTTAAAAGACGCTGAATTTGATGTTGTTGGGGTCGTGAAAGAATCCAAGCTTTTCGCATCAGAAACTGTTGGATGATGAGCTGCTCCTGATTCGTGATTAAGAACCTGAAATATTTTTTTTGCACTAATTGAACTTGTTCTTTTGTTTGAGATGTTGTTATCGGTGTCTGATTTGTTGTCCGACAAGATTTCTTCTGTGGAAACGCTGATTGGAGCCGACGTCAAAGTATCGCGGTTATGCATGTCATCTACGTCATCAGAGTTTCTTGAACGTGAGCTTGACTCAGAAGAACCATCAGAGTAGTCCGCGTAATCCGTAGACAGCTCGCTATCGCTCAACCCACTTTCATCAAACACATTGTCTAAATCATTAAAGTTTTCTTGAGCTTCATATTCCTGCTTGAAATCATTGAATGCTATCGAGTTTCTTGACTGTTTCTGTAAAATAGAGTGATGTGTTTCGTTGGGCGTAGTTGAAAATTTTTGATGTTGCTGTTGTTGATCGCTCAAAAAACTGAGGCCCAATGCATTCGGTTGTGGCAGTTCAGATCCAGCTGAGTTTTTATTGCCATTGAACGTGCCATCATTATCTTTGCTTTCATTTAGATTACTATCTTGGTCAACGTTTGAAAAATTTGAGTGTGATTTTCTCTGGTATTCAGCAAAATCGCTGTCTGAGTTTTCCAAATATTCATCATAATCCAGAACTTCTTGATCTGCATCAACACCATCAAGTAGCTGATCTGTGGAGGCTGCGTTTTGTGTATTTATTTTCACGCCAGACGGAGGATAATGATAAACCAACTGTGGGCCTGTGTGGGAAGTCACCGTCAAAGCAATTCCTAACAAGCATGTATTTGGTATATTGTTAAGCATGTCAACTACTGTGACTAAGTTTTTTCCTTTGATTTTGTCGTAACCTCACAGCTTTTCTTCTGAATTACTCTTGCAAGAAAGCCATGAATCTGTGAGACTCCTTGTACTGATAAAAGCGTTTTGAATGATCCATTTATTTTGCCCTGCAAGAGGTCATGTGATACCTCACAAGCTAACATCACGTGCCAGAAGACGGTGAACAAAAAAAAATGCGTCGGAATATTTTTTTCCGTCGCAAATTGTGCATGTCGGGTAATGAAGTGAATTTAAACTTTTTTTGTTTTTGTAAAAATTTCCCTTTGTTTACGTGGAGATATTATCTTTTTTTTTTCTTCCTTTTTTCTTTTTTTTTTTTTGGCCTTACTCTTTGTTGTTAATCCACAATAAAAAGTTAGCTCCACTTCGAACTGAAAATTTGCACCCAAAAATGATATAAAACAACAATTTGAACAACTCAGATAAATTGGAGATTATGAACTTCCACGGTATTCATTGGGTTTATATTTAGCTATTTCTTCACCTTACCAATCAAACGTTGGCATATTTTTGTTCTCGGAACGAGCCCTTTATAAGATCATACTTTCTTTCACTTTTTCCGTTCATGGGCTACGAGGTATTCTTGAATCATTTGTGTCAGTTATTTTGGTAAGCCCGGATGGTAGCTTTCGATTGGGAAAATTCACTGAAGGGTTGCGGATTGGGTTTACATGACCTTTTTCTCGATGTTAGCGTCTTATGTAGAAGCACATGTATCTGCTTGGGGATTCAACTTCAAACAAGAGATTAAATCACCAAAAAGATTGTTCAAACTGACGAACACATACTTGCAGAAAGTCTCTCAAAAAGCAAGTATTTGTACTTGATTTATTTTTTTCACCGACTCGAAAAGAACAAATTTGATAAAAGAAGCATTAGGAAGGGTTTAGAAAGCTCTTGAAAGCACGCCTGTATTTTGATAAATACACTTAGACACGAAAAGCCATCACCAAAAAAATTCGAATAATAATGTCATCCTCAGTAAGAGTTAATCCAGTCAGCGCTGGTTTCAAACCGTGTGCAGACTGTACATGTTCGAGAGGGTTGTTGTACAGACAAAGACAAAGATCGGTTTTGTTTAGACAATTGAGTCGTAGACAATCTGGTTTTTACAAGTCTCCCAGTGAAGAAGAGTTTGGTCAAGGAAGAAGCAACAGTGTGACCAGCATGGACAACCACTCCATCAGCGAAAGCATCATCAACGAGTGTGAAACGAGAAACGTCAACACCAGTCAAAGACTTTTGGCTTTAAGAAAAGAAATGGCCAAGGAAGATATTTGCTGTTATATTGTTCCTAGTGAAGATGAACACAACAGCGAGTACGTTTCCTTTGCTGACCAAAGAAGAGCTTTTATTTCTGGGTTCACCGGAAGCGCAGGTGTTGCTGTTGTCACCAGAGATTTGTTGAATTTCAATTTGGACTCTCCAGAAGGGAAATCCTTGTTGAGCACTGATGGAAGATATTTCATGCAAGCTGCACAAGAGTTGGATTTTAATTGGACTTTGAATAGACAAAACGTCGACAAGAAACTGTGGCAAGAATGGTGCATTGAGGAATGCATTGACATGTGGAAAAGTTTAGGTGCAGACTCTAACAGAATATGTAAGATTGGTGTTGATCCAAAATTGTTTCCAAACTATAAGAAATTGGAGTTTGAAAAAATGATTGCGAAATACGGTGTTCAAGATAATGTCAAATTGGTTCCAGTTGAACAAAACTTGATTGATACCATTTGGGGCAAGTTTGAACAAGAACCTGCTAGAGCTTTGAAAGATGTTTATCTTTTGGAAGATAGTTACAGCGGAGAGTCATTTGAATTAAAGAGAAAAAATCTAATAAAAAAACTTGATGAACTGTGTTCTGGTAATAGTGGCAAATTGGGAAACCATTTTTTTGTTATTAGTGCTTTGGACGAAATCTGTTGGTTGTTGAATTTGAGAGGATCAGATATCGAGTATAATCCTGTTTTTTTCTCTTATGTGATCATCAACGGGGATAAAACGACTCTTTTTGTTGACAACGTATTAAGTGAAGATGTGCAAACATATTTGAAAGATAACAACGTTGAAATGGAACCTTACAAGAACTTTTGGAGTTATTTGGAGTTTGGTTTTGAGCTTGATGGGAACAAGAACACAAATGATCATCTGCCATCTGGATTCTATGTTCCGCTGAATTGTTCTTGGGCGATTGTCAACAAGTTGAGTAAACAGCTTGCATCGTTTTCATCCACTCTCAACTCAAAATCCGATAAAAAATCTCAACCTTCTTCATCTTATGCGATCACTCCAATTTCTTCGCCTTTGTCCGAATTAAAATCAATCAAAAATGTAACTGAACAACATAACGCCAAAAGGGCTCAGGTCCAGGACGCAACAGCAATCATTCAATATTTTGCATGGCTGGAAAATGAATTGGTGAAAAAAGGGTCTTTGCTTGATGAACAGAAAGCAGCGTCTAAACTTTTGAAAATCAGAGAGACTTTGCCAAACTTCAAAGGTCTTTCATTCGAAACAATCTCTTCCACAGGTGGTAACTCATCCATCATCCACTATTCTCCACCTTTAGAAAACTCAAGCATCATTGACCCAAGTAAAATGTATCTATGTGATTCTGGTGCACAATTTTTGGAAGGCACAACGGATATCACGAGAACAGTCCATTTCACTAAACCAACAAAAGAAGAAATAGACAATTACACGTTGGTGTTGAAGGGGAATTTGGCTTTGGAGAGATTGAAATTTCCTTGTAATAGCACCAACGGTTACCAATTGGACGTTTTGGCCAGACAGTTTTTGTGGCAGTATGGGTTGGACTACAGACACGGCACTGGTCATGGAGTTGGGTCTTTCTTGAACGTGCACGAAGGCCCTATTGGCATTGGTAACACCAACAGGGCTCTGTTGGATCACGTTTTGCAAGCGGGACAAATTATCACGAACGAACCTGGGTACTACAAAGATGAAGAATATGGTATTAGAATTGAAAATGATTTGTTGGTTGTGAAAAGTCCTGAGGCTCCTGGGTTTTTGCAATTTGAAAACTTGACTTTGGTTCCATATTGCAGAAAATTGATCAACCCAAAGCTTTTGACCTGCGAAGAAAAGACTCAAATTAACAAATACCACGCCAAAATTTGGACAACCCTTTGTCAGTATCTGCAACCACAAAGCATCACTTTCAAATGGCTGAAAAAGGAGTGTTCTAGTTTGTAGTTTTATAGTAGTAAACAAAACAACTAAGGAGGTATCACATGGTGATGAGTCACGCAACCTGGCTAATCATGTTGATGCAATTCCATGGTAATTTTGGACCATATATTCTTGAGAAAGTTTGTAAAATCTTGAGCTACTTGAAAATAGACCTTTGAAGTAGCACTTCTTCTATGAAATGGTTTGCGATGCCATTGTTTTCACATGAAGTTTTTTGTACTTTTTTTGTGTATTATTTTTTTCAGATGTATATCAAATGAAAGCCCGAAGCACTTGAAATTGGGTGTAAAGGTGTATGTTAGATGTTTGTGTTGCGTTGCGGTCTGAAAAGGAAAAAACCTCAAAATAGTTCAAAAAAAAAAATTTCTAAAATAAAGTTCAAATTGGTACAAAATAGTACAAAATAGTTTGGATTCGTTCAAAATAGTTCAAAATAGCTTTAAAAAAAGCTAAAAAAATACTAACTTGCTGAGTTATTGCTCCTATAAAAAAATAGTTCACGTTCAAAAGTGAGTTGAACCGAGAAAGAATTTTTTTTGGTGAAAAAACTTGATTTGAAACATGTGTGACAATATAAACTATTAATGTGTCAGAAAATGCCGTGAAGAAACAATAGCAAAGTCCATATTCACAAAGAACCAACTAAAACTTTCAGGTAAAAACAAATTTCTTGCCATTGCTGCCTTAAATGCTTGATTTACAGTTTCAATAAATCAATTTTCTAACTTTCGGTCCAATGTGCTTATCAATTTAACTGACTGTTCTGTGCTGAAAAGTCCCTGAAATATTTGGAACTATTGTGATCACCCTAGTGTACAAGCATTGAAACACCGAAAATTCACAAGCAGCGTTGTACTTTTTCAAATTAGGAGTATTAGCGTTCGAAATTTTCGCCTGAGCACCGTAAAACTGCGAAAAGACGATTAGTAACGAGAGAGAAGAAAGTCCAACTGTTTTATGACGATTGTGACGAAACACTATTACAGTTTTTAAGATATTTGTTTTTTGTAAAGTAGCCAATAACAAAAAGAGACAAAATTAAGGACAACTAGGCGACAATGACTACACACGTATTGATGTTCTCAAATAACATGCCAAACAATTGCAGCTTCAAATAATGTTTTGACAGCCTTTTGTACCCATTGCTTTAACTTAATAAAAGGCAATTATTTTTCATTGTATTTATATAAGCAGTTTGAATATGTTTTTTTTTTGCTTTTTTTTTTCTTTCTATGTTTTGCATCAGAGGGCACTAGGTGATGTCATCTTTTGCTTTGTTCAAAAAAAAAATTCATCAAAAGACATTGTGTAAAGTTTCTAAAATAAGTAGCAAACAAATAACAATGTGGAACTTACCTAACCTAGGCATTGATCATTTGCCGAGGCACGCTCGATGAAATTTGACTTTTGTCTTGTTTGGGAAATTGAAACAAATCAAGCTCAACCGAGGAGGGAACAACCCAATCAATATAATTACAGTACAGCAAAATTTTGAAAAATCAAGCAAAAAGAAACGTACGAAACAAAACAAAACAAACTTAATTGTACATTTCGTGTAATTTTGTGTATCTTTGTGTAATTTCGTGTAAAACTATTTTCAAGTGAAAAAAAAAAAGGAACATTCCGGTTTGGCAAAGAACCATTATGAACTACGGTCTTAAACAGAGCTATTGAGTCTTTTTGTTTTAACGAAAATCAGTTTTTCTCTTGTATAACCTAGTAGTTGTGCATCAAAAAGACAAAAGAATCAAATCATTGAACGGGAAAAAACCGCAAGCACAAAAGATTACGCAAAGACAATGAAAAAAGAAAACGAACAAATAAAAAAAAAAAAAATAAAAAATGGAAAAATGGAAAGTGAAAAATTTAAATCAAGATCAAAATAAAAATAGTTTGCACAATATACTTTCTGCTCGAGTAACTTGAAAATTCACTCATCTTTTGTGCAACAAAAATTTGCACAGTTTTGTTGAGATTGAGAGATAATTACCATGCTAACGCTTTTTTTTTTTTGTTGTTGTTGTTGCTTTTCTTATAAAGCAAAACAGAGAGTTCTTTTTTTGCTGGAATATTCTAATTCTTTATGGAATCGAACATATTTACAAACATCGAGATTTGCATAATCAATTTCCAAATGTGAGACGGAACAGTCAAAGGGATCGCTTAAGTTTCTTTCATTTTAATCCGTTATATTATATTTTATGTTCCGAAAACTTTTGTTGTTTTTTTTTGGTTTTCAAGTTTTCGAGTTTTTTTTGAAGATTTGCAAGCAAAAAAAGTGTTTTTGAGAGGTTCCTTGTGTGATTTGGCGTAATCCCGGTACGTGAACTTTTTGTGATATTCTTTCTGCAAATTGTTTCCTACAAAGTGGCAGATTTTGGTCCAGATTTGTTTTTCCAGTATAAAAAAACCCTTTAATGTCAGGTTTTCATTATCCTTCAGGTTCGCTTTTTATATTTTGATCTGTGTTTTTTTTTTGTCTCTACCAGGATTCAATATCCAAACTTAAGCAGGGATGCAAGCAAGGGACAACATTCAGTTTGAAACAGCTAATTCCATCGAGCAGCTTTACTTTTGAACAAAAAGATATCAGTCTAAAGGCGATTTTAGCTTTCAAATTTCTCTTCCTGCCATAATCATATTAGTTTTTACAAACAGCGTCACCGTTGCATTGAAGCTTGATTTGAAGTTTTTTTATTTCAACTGTTTTGAAGATCAATTTCACGAATCAAAATTCACTTGACGTTTTTCAACTGATCTGAAGATCCAATTTTTTTTTTTTATCGGTTCCACGGAACGCCATTAATTCTTTAATCATTGAAGGAAGCCTCTGAAAAAAATATACCTGAGATCAGAGACAAGCAAACCGGTCACAAGAAGCCCAAGATAGTCAGTAATCAACCTGTGTACAATTGCACCAAATACAGCTTCCAGTCTAAAAGTATATTTAGCATCCTTTGAGTTTGTTGTAACTGTTGAATAATAACCAAAAGAAATAAAAGCCATGACTAAAATTCCGACTCAAGATGAGCTTTTGGGAAAAAATGATAATGACTTTGATAAAAAGGAAAAATTCGATTTAAAAGTCATGAATTTACAAGGTAGGCCTATAACACTAAAAATGCATGTTCATTTGGTTGCATTTCCAACTTTAAATGATTTGATTTTGCATTTTCAATCATTGGGAAACACATTCACAGCCTCAACAACAGAAACGCGGGCACAATACACGCATGAACTTATGCGAAAACTTGAAGGCAACGAGAGCTTGAGTCGAAATGAAATTTTGCGCAAAGAAAATTCTAATCTTAATAGCTTTATGCCCAACGAGCAAGAACTTGAATCATTTAAAAGCTTGGTGAGCAGGAAAAAAGTTTTTTTCAAAATGTATTCTAAGGAAAAAGTTGATGAATATAACGCCAAAAACAGAGCCATGGGCAAAATTATTCCAATAGAAACTGTGCTAACCTTAAAGGATTTGATTGTTTTAGAAAAAACTTTTCACAAATATGATCCAAACAGTTGTCATCTCGGCTCCCAAAATGTAATTAGGGAAGAATTGATTGATAAAAATCCATCATTATCATCTGTACCATCTAAAAGCCAGGAGGCTAACAATGCTTTAAAAAATGGAAACGATATACCGAGCACCAGTAGTGGTTACACTACTTTATATCAGCATGACCAGCTACAACAAGAAGATCAACAGCCCAAAACGGTGCCACAATCAAAGGAACAAACACAGAAACATCATTTCTCAAAACATATAACGGTAACCTCGGTTTTCAAAAACGAACCCATTTTTGACAAAATCATAGCTCATCTTCCGCGTACAAAAACCGAGTTTGCCCATGATTCAAAACTGGCTTTTGTTAAAGTTTATCGCAAGTCTAAGACCAACCTGACCAAACTTGAGCTGGTGCCCATCAAAAAGCTCAACGTTCAAAATGACAACATGGAGTCTATTAAAAAACATATCTGCTATCCACGTTACAAACACAACACAAAGCTTTTTATAGTTGGAGACGTTGATTATTTTGCAACGATTTTTATGGACTATAATGAGTTTTTGGAAAAGATTATATGGCAAAATGACAGCACATTACCATACGATCTCGTTGGGGTTATAACATAATCCAGGTAACGGGAAAAGGTCTTTGTACTCTGTCCTACGTTATTCTAAGTTTTTCTTGATTTTTCAGGTGAAGCATTTTGAAAAGAACGTAAGGAAAAGAGCTGTAAACCAAATATTGCATAACAACCATAGCTCAAGCCAAAACACTCTTGTTTATAAGAATTTTATAGAGAAATAAACGGTATGCTAACACTGATATGATGCATGCCAACTCCAAAACTTCATAAAAGTGGCTTGCTGCTTTTATATCATTGTTCTTTAACTTTTGTTTTAGAACAAAAATGTTTCAATATTCTTCCCTGGAGAAGGTGCTACTCAATTCATCTTCCGCCATAACCCTTTCAGTCTTTAACTTTCCGGTACCCGGCATCAAATTTGTTTTTCCCAACATATGTTTTGCAGAACAAAGTGGCTCATCTGCTGTTCTTGCAGTTGTTTGTTTATATGCGTGGATCTACCGATACAATGTGTTCATATATGAACTTGAAATATCTGAAAAGTAATCTGAACAGCTCTGCTTAAAGTGGAGTCGCAAAAAGTGTTGACAATCCAAAACCACATAATAGAAACCACAACCTGTTAGTTAATCTTTGGATTGAAGATAGAAATACTTTTGGCTCCGCATAGGAAAAGGAAATACACCCTCAGCACTTTTACACATCCTCCGAAGTTCTGAAAATTATTTCTTTAAAAGCCCATTTTTGCTAAATCAATTTTTAAGCTCGTTCTAGCAAGCTATCTGCCACTTTTCAATGAGCACACCTGAAGAATCAGCAACGTCATTTGATGAAGCGACGGTCAGAAAATCGATGAATTTGTCCAGAAGAAGCAACACAGGCAGAAAAGCCGTGAATAGCAATGAGACGACAAAAAATAGTGCTGCAGCTTTTGAAAAATCGGATGAACTAAGAGTTTACAGACAAAACACATTTAGATTTAGAATAGCACATACCAAGTACATTTTTTTGATGTTTTTTTTGGGACTTTTGCAAGTGTTTGCAATAATATTTTTTTGCAAGGGCTTTCTTTTGACTAGAAATGTGATAGGCGACGTAGCAACATTTGATGTGCAGCTCCAAGGCTTATCACAAAATAGTGCTGCAAACGAGAACGAACAAATAACATTCAACAAGTCGGTCATATTGATCATCGATGCACTAAGGTTTGATTTTGTGACTCCACAACCACATAGTAACGAAGTTTACCATAACCACTTTCCAATTTTGCAAAACGCCCCTCATTCGTATCTGTACAAGTTTTTGTCAGATCCTCCAACCACAACTTTGCAAAGACTTAAAGGTTTAACAACAGGATCATTACCAACTTTCATTGATGCAGGGTCCAATTTTAATGGAGAGGTTATTGATGAAGACAACTTGATCAAGCAGTTTCATTTGAACAACAAAACAACTTATTTTGCAGGTGACGACACCTGGAAAGCTTTATTTGACCCTTATTTATCAAGAAAATCTAAATATTACGAATCCCTAAATGTGTGGGATTTAGAAACAGTAGATCAAGGCGTGATGCGGTTCTTCGACGAACATTTAACAGGGGATGAGGAAGAGGAAGAGGAAGAGTGGGATGTGTTAATTGGTCACATGCTAGGTGTGGATCACGTTGGCCATAAACATGGTCCTAATCACCATGAAATGTCCACGAAATTAGAACAGATGAACACGTTTGTGTCAGAGCAGCTCTTGCCCAAAATTGACAACGATACAGTTCTTTTCATATTTGGTGATCATGGTATGGATCACACAGGGAATCATGGTGGTGATTCAAAAGACGAATTGGAAACAACCTTGTTTGTCTATTCTCCTAAATTTGGGGTCACTCCCCCAAAAACCACAAACAACAATTACAAAATAGTCAATCAAATTGATTTTGTGCCCACATTGTCCTTACTTTTGGATATTCCTATTCCTTTTAACAACTTGGGATGGCCCATTGAGGATATGGTTGAAAAATCAGGATTTGATCAAACTTTGAACCAAATTCATCATTATCAGAAAACAAGCAAAGTCCTTGAAGGAAATCCTCTCCTTTTGTCGAATTTAAACAACCACTTCAAGAAAAATGAAGGTGCCGCTTATCAGAAGCTTTTTCTGGAGAACTGTAAAAGCATGTGGGCCAAGTTTGACTTGATCAGCATTTCAATTGGTATCACACTTTTATCTTTTTCCTTATGTTTGATAATTGTGATTACAAAATTAATTCCATCCATTGTTGTTGGACAGATGGTTCATGAGTTTGTTCCGTCCATTACCGTTATGTGTATGATTTCATGCGTAAGTTTGAACTCAATTTTCCAAATTCTAAACCAACCAAGTTTTTTGGAAAACTGGAAGTTTTGTACATTATTTTCGTTAGCAATTGGAATAATTGTTGGGTGCTGTATCCCAATCTTTGACAGATACACTCTCAAGTGGATGGCAATTAAGTTTTTCGAAGAGATCAACGATTATTGGTCAAGAATCGCCGTTTTGATGATTACCTTACATGCTTTGTGTTTCACTTCCAACTCTTTTACTATCTGGGAAGACAAAATTGTTGCGTTTCTTTTGACTACAATTGGATTTCTAACGTTGTACGAATTTGCTTTTGCGCCTAAAAGGGCATCTACGAACGCTTTATTCACCGCTGCCAGCAGCAGGGTGTCTAACTTGCTGAACAAACCACACCACACGACATTTGTGTCAAGTTGGACTCATAGGTCACATCAATCTGATGAGCAGTTCTCCTTAGACTCACAAGGAGCAAAAGAAAACGAAAATATGAACGATAATACAGGGTCGTCAGAAACTTTGCCCTTGGGAAGATTTGCCCGTGTCATTGGTGCTTATCACTCTCTTCTCTTGATTTTGGCTACGAGATTAGCGTCCAATATAACAATTTGTAGGGAGGAGCAAGGTACAAAATGCATCCCAACTTTTGTGAATTCAAATAACTACTCTTGGTGGGCCATGCTCGGCATTTTTCTGTTGATCTGGTCGCTTCCAACGTGCATAAAGGGGTATTACAACATATCGTCCTCTTATCAAGCCGCTGCACCTGTGTGGATAAACCAATTTTTGAAATCTTCTTTGTTTCTAAGTTTCATTTACTGGTTTTTGAACTACTACGAGACTGTTTATGGCTCTCTTCCTTTTGATGCTCAAGTTTGGAAATTTAGTATCAGTAGAATAGTTGCCGGATTGTCCTTGGTGGCATTGAATATAGGATGGGCTATGGGACCAATGTGCATAAAATTGGATCTAAAAAACACAGATCTGAAATCACAAACCGCAACAATTTTGGGATATTCAAATGTTTATGGTGCTCAATTTTTTCTTTTGGTCATTAATTTTGTTATGGCAATAATGTTTTTCAGCAAGCCGTTGGCACAATTGTCTCTCTTTTTAATGATGAACCAGCTTTTAAGTATTTTAGAAATTTTTGATTTGTTGAAGCTGAAAGAAAATTTGATTGGCCCTGTTACCTTGGGTCTTTTGGCTTATCAGCATTTTTTTTCCACAGGACATCAAGCAACAATTCCCTCCATCCAATGGGACACAGGATTTATGTTGACAGAAAAAATCACCTTTCCGTTTACACATATCTCGTTGATTTTGAACACTTTTGGACCATTTTTCATCGTCGCTTTATCAGTGGCTTTGTTAACGCTTTGGAAACAGCCTCCAAGTGTTTTGAAACCACAAACTTTGCTGTCCCGGATTGTTTCCAACTGCGGAATGTTGTTGATATACAACACTGTTTTGTGCTTGAGCAGTTTTGCTTGGGTCACTCATTTTAGAAGACATTTGATGGTTTGGAAAATCTTTTGTCCAAGATTTATGTTTTCGTGCATGACGCTGCTTGTAATACAAGTGGTTGTGATATTTGTTACTGTTGCATTCGCGTCAGGAAGGTTGATCAGACAAATCAACAACATTTTTTGGAAGTGAAAAAACTCCTTTTTAGCAAAAATTTTAAAGTTTATAAAAATTTATTTATATACGCTCAAAGTTTAAAAAAATGCGGGATCAAAGTCTGCAAAAGCATTGTCCCCAAATTCTGTGTCAAACGTTTCAAAGTCATTGAAATAAGTGTCCTCCAAGTTCCCTTGCTTGTCATCTAAGTTCAAATCTTGCTGTTCTTGGTTTTGCAGTTGCTGCTGTTGCTGCCCTTGTGGTTGATGCTGCTGCTGCTGCTGCTGCTGTTGCTGTAGATTACCTGAATCAACCGATGATTGCATCATGTTACTGTTCAATGTATTTCCACCAAAGAAAGATGGATCATTCAACTCTTGAAGAAGAGATGTTGCTGAAGATTCTGGGGCAGTTTGCATAGGGTTTGGCAATGAAGGTTCATGAGGCTCCTTCACGCTTGCACTTATTTCATGACTTTGCATTGTTGTCGAAGTGGCATTACTGTTATTAATTTTCACGGGAATATTTGGGCCTCCGGAAGTACTATGATCTATAGAAAAGGCAGCGCCAGCTGCAATTGGCGAGTGAGCGTTCGGTTGTCCATTCATCAATAAAGAAGTATCACTTAATTGGGCCATCTTTTGTTGCTGGAACTGCTTTTGCAAAAGCTGTTCTTGCTCAACACGTTCTTTTGCCAACCTCAAGTTTTCTTTTTCTCTTTCTTCCTTTGCCTTCCTTTCTTTCTCCTCTTTTTCTTTTGCTTCTTCTTTGGCTTTCAAATTTGCTATATGTTTTTGATACATATCTGTCCAATAATCTTCAGGTGCCACGCCGTTGTTTCCCTGCATAAAAGTCATCTGCTCGCCATTTTTAACATGTATATCAGAAAAGCATTTGAGTTTGTAGTGTTGCAAAGTTTTTCCATAAAGCTTGCTAATGTTTGCCACGAATTCATTAGATGGCAAATCGATGCTATCCTTTTGTGCATTTTCATTTGCTACGGAAATATTGTTTTGAGCAGAACTAATGATATCATTCTTTTCAGCACTAGTTTCGTTGTCCCCGTTGCTCGGAAGCTGATCAGCACTTTTTTCTGAGTTTGTAATAGAGATGTCATTTTTTAAATCAGACGAAGTGAAGACTGCCTTTTGGTCCAGTACGGGAGATGCTGTGTCGATAGAAAGGACAGTATCAGAAGCAGTAGTAGAGCGTTTCACAAAAGCATTTCGCAGATGCAAAAAAGAGTTTTGCAATTCTGTTTCTACCTTTTCAAGATATTCGTATTCTTTCTGAAAACTGTTGCTGGTAGTAATGGCCGACTGATCAAAAAAAGTTGAAAGATTCTGATCTCCCCATGATTGTTGTTCGCTGAGCAAGAAGGCAATCTCTTCTTCTCTGTGTTTCAAAATGGCATTCAAAGACTCGATAGATGGAAGTTGTGCTTTTAAGGAGATAGCCTGTATTCTTCGGTTCGGAACGTTATGCAATGTCAACACATCCATCAATCTGCGATCCCTTGAAAAGTTTTGAGCTGCACGGCGCTTGTAGGGAAACGTTTCAGCTTGGTCCTTGTATATTCCAGAAAGCGCACCAGCTCCAGTGCTCAGACACCTTAGTCGGTTGGCTTGTAGCTGCTCTCGTTGTCTTTGTTTGCGTAACTCTTCATGATTCTGCTGGCTTGCAAGGTGTGCTGAGCTAGATCTTCTTCCTCTCAAAGAGCTTCCGCCTCTTCTACGCTTGGGTCCTGCTGGTGGCATTGGTGTGTGTTTGTAAGTTTTCTTTGGTTTTCCGATTTTCTGGAAGACGTAAGAGTTTCTGGCAATGAGTATTTGTTCTGAAGTTTGAGAAGCTTATTTCAGAAAATACATAAACACAAGCATCAAAGCAAGCTCGGGGGTTTTTCTCGGATAAAGAAAATTACCAGCTCTCTCTGTTTCGGCCTGTTTGGCGAGCCACTTTTCCCCGAAATGTAAACAATGCAAAACATAAACAACTGAAAAATTCAACCATAGCACAGGGCGTAGTTCTTAATAGGAGAAGTTCACCATCAAGGATATACTCACTATTTTGAGACACTACAAAAGCTAGCCATTTGAAAGACCTTCCCATCAAAAAGTGTTTTTCCCGTTTGAATAGTTAGCGTTTTTTACAGCACTGCCGAAAAAACTCTTAGTCCCCATAGCGCTCCAAAGAATGCAATATTACAAACACACGCTTGACGTATACTTTGAACCAAACACCAGTGAAAAAGAATTGACTCCTATCTTGGAACAAAAAGTCACCTGGAAACAATATAGTGACATATCTGAGGTTTTAAGATCTGTGTTGAACGAGAATGGGTTCATTTCACGAAAGTTTCTCATTGGGAGCTCTGATGCACTTTCCACACTCACGCCAAAATCAATATCTTTGGAACCAGTCGTAAAGACTGAAAACTTTCTACGATACTACGTGACCACAAACCTCAAAACATCAAATTTTTATGGAACTTTTGAGATAGCAATCAATGCGCAAACTTTAGAGAACATGAAGCAAGATAACTATGGCAAACTTGAGAGGCTTTGTGACAGTTTGCAGCTCGAGTACTTAATTACACAGAACTTTGGACTATACCCACAATTGGCCAGCAACTCTATGAAAAGAAGCCCAGAAAACCTTCAGAGTAGTAATAGTAGTAGTAGTAGTAGTAGTAGTAGTAGTGGGGACTACCTAATAAAACTTTTTGGTCTAGAAAGCCAACTTATTATAGCCCAACCCAGTTTGAAAAGTTTGTGCGATATTTACAAGGGGTGTGCAGCTCACTGCCTTGACTTGAGTTCATTTTACGACTCTGCGCTCTTTGGCAGTCCTTCGTTTGCTGATATCGAAAAGATTTGTGAGTTTTACAATGTTCATATATATATGCCTGTCTTAAAGCCATCTTCAACGGGCAAAACTACAAATGAGCCATTGTCCAGAAAAGTGTTTGTAACGAGCACTATCAAAGAAAACTGTTTGGTGGTTGTGGACTTATTACAGAAAAGATTGGATGCCTTTGCGAGACAGAAGAAATTTGTTACGGCAGTACAAAGCACTAAGCATGGAGTAAGTGGTGGTAAGTTGGACTTTATTAAAAAATATTATTCCACAGCCCTTGAAAAGCTGATGATTAAGTTTGGATGTTTCATTGATGTGGGAAGTGAAAGTGATTCTGTTATTTTTTATTCCTGCAACAACGTCTTAATGAAGACAGCGGTCAGAGAATTTTCAAACAACATTTTAAGCAGAGTTTATGAATTTTCGTTCCAGTGCAGAGACTCTAGTCAAGAACAAGCAGTTGTAGAGTTCTTTATGAGTCAAAACCTAGATATTAATGTTTATCACGATTTGGAAAAACACGCGTTTCACATTATCTGTGATGCTTTTGAAGATCTGCTCCCAAAAATGGTGCAAGAGCCATTATTTGACAGGGAGCACATAATAAATATTTGTTTTCTTTTTGAGCTTTTACCTGAGTTCCAAGACTTTATTACCGGGAAAAAATTTGGTAAACTCAACAAAATTGAAGAAGAGTCAAATGCAAAGTTATCATTGCTGTTTGAGCAAACAACTTCTGTGCCTCTGGTGAAAGTGAAACAAATGGAATTGGAACATGATGGTGAGCACGTTAGTAATGCCTCATTTAGTAATACAGACACAATATATGTTGAAGTCCAAGATGATTCGTCATTGGAGAGCGTGTTCAAAGCGGTGCAATTGATGCATATGGAGATTCCATTTGAGGAAAGCATTTTCATTCCAGAGTCATTTCACAAAGCTATCATTGGTAATGGAGGAAAGTTAATTCAAAGCATTATGCGGAGGCACAATGTTTTTATTCAATTTTCAAACACTCACTGTTATCCACAAAACGATTTTTCATTTATTCGCTTTGACAATGTGTTGATCAGATGTCCATACAAAAATCGGAACACTATTGCTGATGCAGAAAATGAGTTGTTTGAGTTGGAAAAAAAAATTTTGCAAAATATGGAGATTCCAATGTCTATTGATAAAAGAGCAGAGTTTACTGAAAGAAAGGATTCTGGGCTGAGTGTGACAAGAGAAAATGAAAGTTTGGTGTTATGGGAGTTTGATTTGTGCGAACTGGAGTCTATGATGATGTCCATGAAGAGCGGGCAGCGAGAAGGTCTGAGAATTCAAGATGTTATCGGGAAGCTTGAGGAAAAAAATGATGTTTATATTCAATTCCCAGAATACGACGAATATAGTTTTGCATTAGAAGCAACACGGGGTGTTAGAGGAGAGAACGACATTGATGATCAAAACCTAGAAAACTCAGTGGATGAAAAAGTTTGTGTTATTATCAAGGGTAAGAACGTTGATGAAGGCGTTTTGGAATGTGTGAAGAATGATCAGTTGGCTGCAGTTTACCTTCCTAAAAAATATCAATTTGAACTTGGTTCCGTTGAGAGCTTAGTTGAGAGCACAGTGCAACTGCTAAAGTCTTTGTTGTTTTATGAATATGATTGCAACATAAAATATCTCAAGGAAAGGAACAGTTTCATGATATATTATTATGATGAACAAAATTTGGAATTTGCTAAAGCATACCTACAGCAGAATCTCTCAATTTCTCTAGCAAAATAATCACTAGTTTGAGGTAATTGCTTGTCAAAGCTGAGTATGTAACATTTCATTCAAGTACACCAAATCTCTTTCAAACTTTGAGATGTTGAGCAATTTTAAAGTAAATTGATCCGCTTTGTAGTCTTTTCTGGAATTTTTTTCAGTTTTAACTTTGTGGTCTTGACCCAGCAAATTTTTTGTACAGTAATTTTTCATTTGCAAGTATGAATAGTCACAGTATAAAATATTCCAGTATTTCGTTTGATTTTCTAATAACTTTAAATCTTTATTGTAGAACGTTGGCGAATTTGTCTCATTTGCATTAGATTTATCGTTTAACCCATTGTGTAAACTGTTGTGCAGTTTAAATTTTTCATATTGCATATTTAACAGATTTTTCATGATTTGTTTGCATATCAAATCGTCTTCTTTTCCTTCGTATTCATATGCATTGGAGTCGGACTCGTTACTGATTGTTGCTATGTTGTTATTATTATTATTGTTATTATTATTATTGTTATTATTAGTATTGTTGGAACTGGGTGAATCAGTGATTATTGCATCACCACAGTGATTCACATTACAATGCACCATATTGTATCTTATACCTTTAAATACAAAGTAATAAGTATTGATCAACACATTTGCATCAATTTTTTTCTCTTGATCAAATTCCTTGTTGAGGCGTTCATCAGTATACGTGGTATCCAAGACTTTACTTCTTTTCAACGGATAATTTTCGTACCTAAATTTGTGCCTTAAATAATATCTATAATTTAATCGCACTCTATAATCATTTTTCATATTAGTCTTGCTGTAATTGATCAACTTGGTCAACCTCACAAATCTTTTGTAAACATTTAGAAATATTGGCTTATGATGATTGTCTCTAGCATAGTATAAACTAGAGTCTTTTGTGTTTTTGCTCAGTTGTTTAAGTGCTTCGGGAAGCGCATACCGTTTAAACATGAGATATAGCAAATAACTCAATGGTTTCCCGGGGGGAGGTGTATTTCTCTGATCTATGGACAACTGCTGGTAATATCTGTTTGGTGATTATTTGGATTCATAACTTCTGAAATTCGATCATACTTCACCTCATCTCGGTGTTTATGTGCCGAAGTTTTTTTTTTTTTTTTTTTTTTTTTTTCTAGAAGTTTAATGCACCTGAAACCATCCGGAGTTCGGATATAACTGTAAAAGTCACAAGATTGGCGGTTATCAAAAAAACACCTTTTAAAATGGAAAGCATCTGATAGCAAAAACACTCTAAACGAGAGATTTTTTTTTCCTAATTTTCTACGACCCTGAATTTGCAAAACATTTATTTGACTTATTTTTGCAATGCTTTTTGCATGGAAAATTGAACTAAAACACTTTACTTTACTGCAAGACTTTGTGTTTTCGGATAGACAAGCGCAACTGTAGATAGTTTTGCTCAAGTCAGTTGAAATTCAACCTTTTAATTATGTTCCTTCGCAGTGTTAAAACTTTCATCAAAGCAGAGCATTTAATATTGGCAAATACCGTGTGCAAATGATTTTCACTTCTATCAGTGTAGTCAAGCATCCACTAATCTTTGTCATATTCTCGTTGTTTTTTGAGACATTAGCGGTAAATTTATTCAAAAACTCATCAAACAATTGATTTAGTATACGAAACGTCAACACCTACAAATAACGCGCATTTACGATCAGCAATTCACAAGAGCTAGTAGTTTTTCCTTGTTTCTAAAATTAAAATATACACATCGATAACGTGAGATGGACATAAAATCGGAAAACGTTGAAACATTTTACTTATTTGCGCGGCTATAACTGTTTGATATTTATACCTCTAAACCTTCAAACACACGCATTTCATGTATTTCTTCGTTTTTGATCCAAATTGTGTGCATTTCTAACAAGACAAAGTTGCCATTCGCGTTTCGGCTGTACTAAAACCATTTGTACCTCATCCTTAGTGTGTGTGTTGTTTGGCCATTTCCTTTTTTTTTTTTTTTTTTTTTTTTTTTTTTTTTCCGTCCATCTTGTACGAGAAAATCAGAAAAACTTCAAATAAATGTGTTCCGTGGAACAGGTTTTTCAAAAGCTACAGAAAAAGAAAAAACCCCCCCCCCCTTCAAAAAAAAAAAGTAAATTCACAAGGAAACCGAAAATAAGTAGTACAAACTTTTTCTTACACGCTGACTAAACAACAAGAATGTGTCTACAAATAATCTCATGCGTGTTGTTCTCATGCTTTTTATGATCTTGTTCCATGTCAAATAAGCTAGCCAAAATGCAAGAAATCTTCTCTCTGTCCCGTGTAATAGCTGTAAGCTCGATTTGTGCGTTCCCTGTACTAACCGTGTAATATCCAATTGGTGCCCTTAAGTTACATCACTTCGCTTTTAAGGAGAATGAGTAATGATGTAAGTGGCATCCGTGGTTAAAGGTAGTTATTAATATCAATTTTGAATTTTGAATTTTGAATTTTGAATTTTGAATTTGCAATTTGCAATTTGCTTTTGATCCGTACACAGTCGAGGCGACTATTTTCTTTTTTTTTTCCATGCCTTCATCGCCGTCAACGCTGACGGCAACACCAACCTCATTTCTTGCCATCCCGAACAACAATAATCTGATTTGTGTGATCAAAAGTCTACTACTTCTACTGCTTCCACTACTTCTACTACTTCTACAACCACTACCCTCCATTGCAAACTTTACTATAAATCACGATCAATTCTCTTTGATGTCGGAACCCGGGAACATTAATCTTTGACACCGTGTCGGGTTTACTCGCATTTGACAGGAGGTCTTGTTTTTTTTTTTTTTTTCTCTTTCTATAATTCATTGTTTATTTCCTAGGTAGTTTTAACTTGGCCACTTATTTTCCTTCGTGGAAAACCTGCCAGATTGAAAAAGTCTTAAATGAACAATAGAATCAAAAAAAAAAAAAAATGTCTCAGCAAAAACATACTGAGAAGCCTGAGCAGCAATTACACTTTACGCAAGAAAAAATACAGGAAACCTTGTATTGCGCAGAAACAGAAAAAATTCCAACCTAAAAAAACGTAAAAAAAAAAAGTGGAAAATAAAGCACAACAAGACAGTCAGACTAACAGTAACAGAAATAGTCTTACAAACAGTCTCACAAACAATCCCACAAACACACCCAAAGATGATCCGTGGTGCATGCATGAGTTTCTCACATGTTGACATTGATAATAATGTAATAATAATAATAATCATAATAATGATGATGTTGTTGTTGTTGTTGTTCTCATTATTATATTGTTTTCATTATGGGTTTCCGTCATTTTCTTCCTGAAATGATGATGATAATTCCGGTTTTTGTTTACAAGTTTGTTTGTGTTGAAGTCTGATTTTACATGATCGATCCAGGTAACTCCAAATGCAGGAATTTCATCATCATCATCATCATCATCATCATTCTTTGATTTTCTTAAACGCATGGAAATTAGTATCCTACAAAGTTTTCTTGGTCTTTTTCCTTTGTTACTGATTACTCAGCGAGAAATGTTTCCATTCAGAGCATATTTTATATACTGTAATTATAAGTAATATATATATATATATATAGGTGTAGATGTTAACTTAAAAAGTTGTGATTATTTCATTTTGGTTCTGAAATCTCAGAAGTATGAGGGCTAGCTTAATATCTTGTACTTAACCTCTCTGAGATTTGATCAACCCAAGATAAATAAAAGAACAACCACGGAACAAAGCACTTATCGGACATACGCCTACTTTGCAGATTTTATTAAAGAAAAAAAAAAAAAAAATTAAATAAATGTCTACAAGTTATTCCAATACAAGTGGTTCGTCCAATTTGGATGAAAAAGACGAACAAATGGTTTCAGCTCAACAAAACGCAGAACAAAATTTCGAAGATTACCAAGCAAATGATAAAGGTAATAAAAAACTTGATGGAAATGAATCGAATTCTTCAGATGAAGTTGCCAGTTTCACTGGTGCAGATGAAGATTTGGAAGCAAACAAAATAGCTACAGAAAAATACTACGACACAAATAACACTACTAACAATATAAATGGTGCACAACAAGAAGATTTGGATGATGACAAGTTGATCGACACTGCTTCTCTTGCAGAAAGCGAGTCTCACACAGATATGCAAAGAAAATTGTCTAGAATTCTTACCGAGGTCGACAGCACAATGAAAAACATCTCTTACGAAGACTGTCCTCCAATGGGGGGCGGAAGACCATATCCTCCTCCGCTACCAAAAAGAGACCCATGGGAAGTCACTTATGATGGTCCAGACGATCCACTACATCCGTTCAACTGGCCAATGAAAAAAAAACTATGGTTGGTTTTCATCTTGGCATGGAACTGTATGGCTGTTACCATGGGGTCTTCTGCATTTGCTTCTGCTGTGCCCCAGATTTGTGCAGATTACCATGTCATTCAAGTTGTTGCCATTTTAGGGGTTACACTATATGTTTTGGGTTTTGCAATTTCTCCAATTGCTTATGCTCCATTATCGGAATTGTACGGTAGACAAGTTGTTTTGATTGTTTCATCATTTGGGTTTGTTCTTTTCCAATTTGCTGTTGCCACTGGTGAAAATTTGCAAACAATTTTGATTTGTAGATTTTTCGGTGGTGCCATTGGGGCTGCTCCATTGGCCGTTATTCCTGCTGCAATGAGTGATATGTTCAATAACAAGCAAAGAGGGACAGTTGTGTCTCTTTTCGCATTGACAGTTTTCATGGGTCCAATTATGACTCCAGTTTTCACTTCGTATATTACAGAATACACTACTTGGAGATGGATCGAATACGTTATTGGGATTTTTGCTGGTGTTTCATTTGTTCTTGTGGCAATTTTCTACGAAGAAACTCACCACCCAATTATTTTGTGCAGAAAGGCCAAAATGATGAGAGAAAAATCAGGGAATTGGGGGATCTACGCTGCCCACGAAAACAATTCCTTGTCCCTTAAAGAAATCGTGACCAAAACTATTTCAAGACCTTTAAGAATGTTGCGTTCAGAACCAATTTTGGCTTTGTTAACTATCTACAACTCTTTTGTTTACGGGATCTTGTATTTGCTATTGGAAGCGTACCCAATTGTGTTTTTGGAAGGTTACCATTTCTACAAAAACGCTGAATTGCCATATATCGGGTTGATTATTGGGATGGGTGTGTTTGCAATGACTATGGTTTTCTACTTTGAACCAAAATACGTCGACGCTGTTGTTGCAAATGGTGGGAAACCATGTCCAGAAGAAAGATTGAAACCAATGATGATCTCTGCAATCATTTTCCCAATCGGAATTCTTTGGTTTTGCTGGACCGGTAACTACCCACACAAAATCCATTTCATGGTCCCAACAGTTGCAGGTAGTTTTATTGGTTACGGTTTGATTGGGATCTTTTTGACATCATTCAACTACATTATTGACGCTTATTTGTTTTTGGCTGCTTCTGCCATCGCCGGTAACACTTTCTTAAGATCTGCTTTTGGTGCAGCTTTCCCATTGTTTGCCGGTTACATGTTTAGAGGGATGGGCACCGGCTGGGCAGGTTTGTTGTTGGGTCTATTTGCCGCAGCATTGATTCCAGTTCCGTTCCTTTTCTACAAATACGGTGTTAAGTTAAGAACAAAATCCAAATTCGCATACGTTCTTTGAGGTTTTAAAAGCTTCTCACCGTTTTGATTTGACATTGGCGTGTTAATAAAGAGAACGCATTATATTATCAGTGTCTTTCAAGACGGAAAGTAATTTATACAGATGCACATTTTGCAATAGCTATAACTAATATATAAAAATTCAAATAATTCATTCATACCCTTCAATTTCGCATCATTTTGAGCTTTTAACAAGAAATACACTGAGCAAATTTGGCTTTGCTACTGATTCACTACATACAAGCATCTTAACTACGCCAGATAAGTTGAAGTTTCTGATGTTATTAGTGGAAATGACATTTGGACTTTTTATAAATAAACAGGGTTATAATCTTTCACGTGACAAAACGTCACGAATGGGTCAAAAATCAGTTTGAGCCAAGAAGGGGGGGGAGGAAGAAAAAGTTGATCAAAAGCGCCCGATCATTCCAGCAGACCGGACAAACGGTCAAAAGATTGAAGCATCTACGACAAACTCAACGAGAGTGTGGGGGAAAAAGATGAGCCGAAAGAGATGAAAAGAGGGAGGCTATTAACTCAGCAGCGCAAAAACATGGGTATATAAACAAAGAGAACTATTTACTCCAATTAGCATTAAACCTCTTCTCAAATACCAAAACAAACACTCTTGTTTCAAGCTTCAAAAAATCAACCAAACACACGCAAAAAAAAAATAAATATAATCCATGCCAGTAAAAGACATTATACCACTTATAGCGAGTATCGATATAGGCACTACTTCGTCGCGGGTCATTTTCTTCAACAAATTGAGTCAGGAGATTGCAAAATACCAGATTGAGTATTCCACAACTGCCTCGAGCTCGCAACGTGCAAAATCTGCTGAATCCTCGAAAACAATTATCAAAAATGCTACAGACATGAACGAGAAAGTCAATGCTATAGAAGAGCAGATTTTTTCACAGGAAGGTATCTCCATCAAACCAAACGCGCATTTGTGCATCGAAAAGGGCGATTGCGTTCCGACTTTGACCTTTCCACACCAGGGCTGGTGCGAGTGCAATCCGATCAACATTTTAAACCACATTGTCAAGTGCTTCATCGAGTGCTCTAAATCATTGGACCTGATCAACAAATCACGTCTTGCAAAAAATCTGAAAGCGTATGAAGTCTCGTCCATAGGTATTGCCAACATGAGAGAAACCACTATTGTGTGGAGCAAGAAAACTGGGTTTCCTGTGTATAAGCATGGAATAGTGTGGAACGATACGAGAAATCTCAATTTGATCAATGGCTTAAAGAAAATGGTTTCGCCTGAGTTTCAAAAAACATACACAGAAAAAACAGGATTGCCTCTTTTTTCGACTTATTTTTCTTGCTCCAAGCTTCGGTGGCTTTTGAATAACGACACCAATACTTTGGACTGCTATAACGCTAAGGACTTGATGTTTGGGACGGTTGACAGTTGGATCATTTACAATTTCACCAAACAAAAAAACCACATTACAGATGTGACTAATGCTTCGAGAACAGGATTCATGAATTTGCAAACCTTTCAATATGACCCTGACCTGTTAAACTTTTGGGGTATCGATAAAGATAAACTGATTTTACCACAAATCAAATCCTCCTCTGAATACTACGGCGACTTCCACATACACAACTCCAAGGAAATATCTGCACATGATTTGAAAATCTTGAAAAAATACATCTTGGGGAAGCCGATTCAGGGATGCTTGGGAGATCAAAGTGCTTCATTATGTGGCAACCTATGTTTCAAGCCAGGTGCCGCAAAATGCACTTATGGTACCGGATCTTTTCTTTTGTTCAATACAGGTGTCCAAAAATTGAACTCTCAACACGGGTTGTTGAGCACTGTAGGATATTGGTTCCCGAACTTGAAAGAAAACAAAGAACACGCTGAACCTCATTTTGCCTTGGAAGGTTCCATTGCAGTCGCAGGTTCCTGTGTGCAATGGCTAAGAGACAACTTGAGATTGATACCTAAATCAGAAGATATTGGGCCCTTGGCATCTCAAGTGTCTAACTCTGGTGGCGTCGTTTTCATCCCTGCATTCAGTGGGTTGTTTGCACCTATTTGGGACAGCGACAGCAGAGGAACGATTTTCGGTTTGACTCAATACACGAAAGCAGCACACATTGCCAGAGCTGCATTGGAAGGTATATGTTATCAAGTGAGGGCTATTTTGAAGGCTATGACAAAAGATGCCAAACTGGAGGCTCAAAAAAATCCAGAATTTAACAAAGATATCAGACAAATGAGTTATGAGAGTGCAAAATTCTCATCTTTGACCGTTGATGGAGGAATGAGTAAAAGCGACGAATTTTTGCAAATCCAAGCCGATATATTAGGTCCCTGCACCAAAGTGAAAAGATCAACAACCTCAGAATGCACAGCGTTTGGTGCTGCAATTGCCGCTAATTTTGCTTGTGAAAATAAAGAAGAAAGGGTTTTATGGCAAGATTTGAGAGATGTGAAGAAATGGGTTGTTAACCATGGAGAAGCCCATATAACCACAGAGGACTACTACATGGATGATGACCTGGACGACCCATTTGTCAAAGTGGAAAACGAGCAGTCTGCAATTTTTAAAAGCAAAACTTCCACCGATGAGAGAAGAAGTGGGTGGAAGAGATGGGAATCAGCTATTAGCAAGTCCACAGGTTGGTTGTCTGACTCTAGGTACCAAGTGGATGCGGAAGGAAACGAGATTCATGACGACACTTATGAGGATGATTTGTGATAATTGATCTTTGAAGGAATTTTCTGAGATTTGCTGATCTTTGGTAGCTTCAAGTTACTTGCCTTTTTGATTATGCACAATTTAGTGCTATATACCATTTATTATATATCCTTAAATTCTGAACTTCTAAAACCCGTTTTGTGACATTTTGGCACATCCTTACATCCGTATATAAAAAAAAATAATGCGCTTTTTGACACTTTTTTTTGCTGAAAAAAACGATGTTTTTCAAAACTCTCTCAATATTTTTATTTACTTAATCGAGTAATTTGAAGGATTTTTTTTTTTTTTTTACTTTCCAAACCATTAGAAAAAGAAAAGAATAAAAAAATGATTTTAACGAAAAACTCATCAAAAAAATTTCTCTCTTCCTCTTCAAATATAAAACTCACCATTTCACTGCTTATCTTTGCTGTTCTTGTCGGGTCCTAGTATTTTCCATTACTTAGCATGCGGTCTATATCTTTTCTCAAACATTAAAAACAAGAACAAAAAAACCAACTTCACTAATCTATTCACAATGGCTCCAGGTAAAAAAGTCGCTCCAGCTCCACTAGCTGTCAGAGGTAAAAAAGAAACCAAAAAATCCAACCCATTGACTAAATCTACCCCAAGAAACTTTGGTATTGGTCAAAACGTCCAACCAAAAAGAAACTTGTCCAGATACGTCAAATGGCCAGAATACGTTAGAGTCCAAAGACAAAAAAAAATCTTGTCTTTGAGATTGAAAGTTCCTCCAGCTATTGCTCAATTCCAACACACTTTGGACAGAAACACTGCTGCTGAAACTTTGAAATTGTTCAACAAATACAGACCAGAAACTGCTTCTGAAAAGAAAGAAAGATTGACCAAAGAAGCCGCTGCTATTGCTGAAGGTAAAACCAGACAAGAAGCTTCTCCAAAACCATACGTTGTCAAATACGGTTTGAACCACGTTGTTTCTTTGATTGAAAACAAAAAAGCTAAATTGGTTTTGATTGCTAACGATGTCGACCCAGTCGAATTGGTTGTTTTCTTGCCAGCTTTGTGTAAAAAAATGGGTATTCCATACGCTGTTATCAAAGGTAAAGCTAGATTGGGTACATTGGTTAACCAAAAAACTTCTGCTGTTGCCGCTTTGACTGAAGTCAGAGAAGAAGACGAAGCTGCTTTGTCTAAATTGGTTTCCACCATCAACTCCAACTTCATTGAAAAATACGATGAAAACAAAAAACACTGGGGTGGTGGTTTGGTTGGTCAAAAAGCTGAACAAAAAAGAGCTAAAAAAGTCCAAAAAGCTGCTTCCGTCGGTGTTGTTATTGAAGCTTAAACAAGTTGATTTTTTGAATGATTATATTTCAAAATTTTTCTACTTATCGTTTTAGCATTCATTAGCATTCCTCATCACAACTAACTTTTTCACTTTTTTTTTTATTGCTGTTGGTCGAATTATATGAAGTATAATTCAATTTTGTTGCTGCTCTGAAATAGGTTGCTTGGGTTAGAAAGGTAGAATGAATAACTGAGATGTGTTTTGTGTAAGTATGTTGAAGGTTGATATGGTTTTTCATGTTGAGATTTGTTATAGGAAGTTTTATATTGATTTTCCTTCTGTTGAAGCAGATCTTGCTGAGTTACTATCAAAGTATCAATTTACAGTACTGACATTACATGTTGTTGAAGATGTTTTCATTTGTTGATCTTTTTAATTTTTATTCCAAGAATTGTTTTTTTATATGTATTCGCAATATATTTAGGAACTTTTAACTATGATTTGATCACAAGGGAAATACGTGTACATTATTTAGGTTTAACAATCGATTTGTTATGATATGAATACAAATAAAAAAAAACTGAAAATTAATTGAGGTGGTCATCATTATTGAGATGACACCGAGTGAGCTTGCTGGGTTTTGTATGTGCTCATGTTTATAGCCTGTTTTCTTGCTTTCTCTTGCGTGTTGTTTTAAGCTTAACTTCTTGTAAGATCTGATACTTTGAAAGTGTGTTGAAACTAAGTTTAGTTTTCGCATTATCAATTTGGCAGTCTTTGATATTGTTGTCTGAGAATATTCAAAAAATATGCAATAATGTTTTCAATTCACATTTTTAAGCGCTCACGTGAGTTATTTATTTGTTTGTGTTTTATAGCTTTGTGTAGCCTACCTAGATGACCAATTCTGCTAAACTGATTACCAAAAAATAAACATAACCAACAAGATTTTTTGAGTTTAAAAACACATTGTTATATGGTGAAATACATTAAATTTCTATCAATTTTATTACCTATATATCATTAAATAACTTTTTTTTTTATTTTTTTACTTTCCTAATTATAAAATTTGAAGTTCTTCTGAGGTTCGCCAAAGCTAGACAACCTCTACCCCATTGTTCACCTGATTTGTGATGTTTTGTTCCTCGTCTATCAAAAGTAAGTCACTTTTGTATAGTTTGCACCATTTTTGCACAATCAACCCGTCATCCAAGACATCGATTTCCGGGAAAAGAATGTACCCACATAGTTTTGGAGACACAAGGAATTTTGCAACCCAGTACAAGAAACACATCCCGATGATGACCAATGAGGACACATAGTATGCAGGAAACCCTTGCAACGAGTTTGTTGGTGCTGAGTCCCTTGAACAGATAGGCGAGACCAACAAGTAAACAGACAACACAACAAGCAAAAGGTTGCCTAGTAGTGAAGACTTGATTTCGGGGACCCGTGTTGGATTGTTTTTTTTGTACACGTACAACCCGATGGTCACGAGAAGTAGGATCAGTTGGTTTGAGTAACCTTCCATCGAGACCAAGTAGTTGTATGCGTTGCTGTCTCCTGCAGTCAGCACCAACCAAAATGCACTGATTGTTGCGGCCAATAGTGTTGAGCACAGTGGAGCATTTGTGGGCCAGTTTTTCACAAAGATGTTGGAAAATGGCAAGTATGCGTGTCTAAAGATTTCCTGATTCATTCTGCCAATTCCAAAAATCACCACAAACATGTTGGACAATGAGGAGATGGCGATTGTGAAAGTGATAAATTTCCCACCAATAACGTCACCATAAACTTTTTTGAAAAAAATCGCACCCAAAAGAGACCCTGATTTTGCAATTTCTTCAAAACTTAGTACTTTGACATAAGCGGCCACCATCAAACTGTAACAAATGAATGAAAGAAGTAAAGAAAGAGACCCGGCAATTTTCAATGTTCTTGTTGGGTTGATGATTTCCGAAGTGACATTGTGCACACTGCTCCACCCGGCAAAACAAAAGAAAGCCTGGATGAAAGCTGCTGTGATGGTGGACACGGTCACCATTTGGGAACCTTCCGGGAATTGGGTCACTGGTGGGAGTTGGAAATCGCGGGACAATTTCAAAACAGAAGGGAAAAACAAAACCAAAATGGAGGTGATGCACAAGATGGCAATGATGACTAGTTTCAAACCTCCCAACAGGTTTTGGATGTAAATCCCGTGTCTCACCGACAGGCCGTGAACTAGTGCCACTGCAAACACAGCAATGCACCCGACATAATTGGCCCAGTAGTCGTTTTGGATGTTGAAGATGGCTAAGAAATATTGACCAAAAACAATAGATGTGGTGATGACAAACCCAGTGAAAACAGTGTATGTACCGAAAACCACACTTGTCATGAATCTTGGCTTATCAAATGCTTTTTCTAAGAAATTTTTTGTCCCACCGCTTTTTGGAATCAAAGATCCAAATTCCAAATATAAAAACAACCCACAAACAGCTAAAACAGCAGCCAAGAACCAAACGGTGAAATATATCAGTAAATTCCCACCACTATTCACATACACCCCACTTGAAGCGAAAATCCCAGACCCAATGATTCGCGATACAAACAACACAACTGTGCTGAAAACACCCAGGTGTCTACCTTGCGGTACCTCCACTACATGTTCTAAATCACTTATTGAACTAAAGGAACCATACCGCACACTAGTGGTTTCGCTGTCGTTTTCACCGTGCACCAGATAACTGGATTTCTTCCCTTCACCGAAAGTCGAAGCTGTTGTGCTGGTGTCTTTGTATGTAAGCGATGTTGAAGACGCGTTATTATTATTATTGTTATTATTACTCGTTGGTAATAGTTGTTGCAACTGGAGCTTTCCCCAATTGGTATTAGACATTTCGGTTTTGATTTGATTTGGTTTTGATTTGGTTTTGATTTGATTTGATTTGGTTTGGTTTGATGTAAATTTAGTTTTTTGCTCTCTTATCTGGAGATTCGTGTTCTCTAATTAGAGATGAATTTTTTTTTTTAAACACCAATCAAGTTCCTAACTTCTTTATATACAAAAAAACTCATCAACTTTTGATATGTCATCTGCCCCCCTTTTCCCATTCAACTCATCATCAGCACCACCACATCTTATCGAATATCACATACACACTCAGATATCCCGATTCGAGTCTTTAGTCGTCATAACGATAATACAATTATTTTTTTTTTCCCCCTCGAAGTCAAAAAATATAGTCAAATCACGTAGTTCTACGTAGAACAAAGATATTACGTACTATAAATTATCATAATATCCTGATTATTAATATCAAAATAGAACGATGATCTGCATGGAAGATAGCACAGATTCGAGTACAAAGAAGAAAATGCAAAAAAAGCCAAAGATACTAAAAAGGGCGCATTGAAATCTCAGCACAGTCATTTTCAAGTTAAGTAAATGAAGGTAACGCAGCCAGGAGCAAAAAAAAAAAAAAACAAAACTGTGTAAAATATTCTTTGGTCAGTCATATCTCGTGGGAAATGTCAAACAAACAAACAAGCAAAACAAACAAACAAACACAAACTGTGTAACTTTTTGTTGCTCTGCGTGTAAAAGGAGGTCAGTGCGGGTAGTCAACTAACAACTAATATAGAAATAGAGTATCATGTGACCGTGTTAAAAAAAAAAAAAAAAAAAGGTGTCAAATGTTCCTTGTTTGATCTTGTTATCATCGGAGATGACAAAGCATGTTATGCATTACTGATAAGGAGAGAAACTATCTTCTTGCTGGTTTTTTCTTTATTTTTTTTT